>NC_069407.1:38739526-38774526 GCF_026875155.1 Cherax quadricarinatus | reverse complement strand
GGAACTGACAAAGGAGATTCAGGAACTGACAAAGGAGACTCAGGAACTGACAAAGGAGATTCAGGAACTGACAAAGGAGACTCAGGAACTGACAAAGAAGGCTCAGGAACTGATAAAGAAGACTCAGGAATTGACAAAGGAGACTCAGGTACTGAAAAAGGAGGCTCAGGAACTGACAAAGGAGACTCAGGAACTGACAAAGGAGGCTCAGGAACTGACAAAGGAGACTCAGGAACTGAAAAAGGAGGCTCAGGAACTGATAAAGCAGACTCAAGAATTGACAAAGGAGACTCAGGTACTGACAAAGGAGGCTCAGGAAGTGGCAAAGGAGGCTCAGGAACTGATAAAGGAGACTCAGGAACTGACAAAGAACATTCAGGAACTGACAAAGGAGACTCAGGAACTGACAAAGGAGACCCAGGAACTGACAAAGGAGACTCAGGAACTGACAAAGGAGGCTAAGGAACTGATAAAGGAGACACAGGAACTGACAAAGGAGACCAGTAACTGACAAAGGAGACTCCGGAACTGATAAAGGAGACTCAGGAACTAACAAAGGAGACCAAGTAACTGACAAAGGAGACTCAGGTCCTGACAAAGGAGACTCAGGAACTGACAAAGGAGATTCAGGAACTGACAAAGGAGACTCAGGAACTGACAAAGAAGGCTCAGGAACTGATAAAGAAGACTCAGGAATTGACAAAGGAGACTCAGATACTGACAAAGGAGGCTCAGGAACTGACAAAGGAGACTCAGGAACTGACAAAGGAGGCTCAGGAACTGACAAAGGAGACTCAGGAACTGAAAAAGGAGGCTCAGGAACTGATAAAGCAGACTCAGGAATTGACAAAGGAGACTCAGGTACTGACAAAGGAGGCTCAGGAAGTGACAAAGGAGGCTCAGGAACTGATAAAGGAGACTCAGGAACTGACAAAGAACATTCAGTAACTGACAAAGGAGACCCAGGAACTGACAAAGGAGACTCAGGAACTGACAAAGGAGGCTAAGGAACTGATAAAGGAGACACAGGAACTGACAAAGGAGACTCAGTAACTGACAAAGGAGACTCCGGAACTGATAAAGGAGACTCAGGAACTAACAAAGGAGACCTAGTAACTGACAAAGGAGACTCAGGAACTGACAAAGGAGACTCAGGAACTGACAAAGAAGACACAGGAACTGACAAAGGAGGCTCAGGAACTGACAAAGGAGACTCAGGAACTGAAAAAGGAGGCTCAGGAACTGATAAAGCAGACTCAGGAATTGACAAAGGAGACTCAGGTACTGACAAAGGAGGCTCAGGAAGTGACAAAGGAGGCTCAGGAACTGATAAAGGAGACTCAGGAACTGACAAAGAACATTCAGGAACTGACAAAGGAGACTCAGGAACTGACAAAGGAGACCCAGGAACTGACAAAGGAGACTCAGGAACTGACAAAGGAGGCTAAGGAACTGATAAAGGAGACACAGGAACTGACAAAGGAGACCCAGTAACTGACAAAGGAGACTCCGGAACTGATAAAGGAGACTCAGG
Source organism: Cherax quadricarinatus (assembly GCF_026875155.1). Lineage (NCBI taxonomy): Eukaryota > Metazoa > Arthropoda > Malacostraca > Decapoda > Parastacidae > Cherax > Cherax quadricarinatus. Next base: position 38,772,992 of record NC_069407.1, on the reverse strand, counting down.
AACTGACAAAGGAGACTCCGGAACTGATAAAGGAGACACAGGAACTGACAAAGGAGACTCAGGAACTGACAAAGGAGACTCAGGAACTGACAAAGGAGACTCAGGGACTGGCAAAGGAGACTCAGGAACTGACAAAGGACACTCAGGAACTGACAAAGGAGGCTCAGGAACTGGCAAAGGACACTCAGGAACTGACAAAACTGACACAGGAACTGAAAAAGGACATTCAGGAACTGGCAAAGTAGACTCAGGAACTGACAAAGGAGACAGGAACTGACATAGAACATTCAGGAACTGACAAAGGAGACTCAGGGACTGACAAAGGAGACTCAGGAACTGACAAAGGACACTCAGGAACTGACAAAGGACACTCAGGAACTGACAAAGGACACTCAGGAACTGACAAAACAGACACAGGAACTGAAAAAGGACATTCAGGAACTGACAAAGTAGACTCAGGAACTGACAAAGGAGACAGGAACTGACAAAGGACATTCAGGAACTGACAAAGGAGACTCAGGAACTGACAAAGGAGACAGGAACTGACAAAGGACATTCCGGAACTGACAAAGGAGACTCAGGAACTGACAAAGGACACTCACGAACTGACAAAGGACACTCAGGAACTGACAAAGGAGACTCAGGAACTGACAAAGGACATTCAGGAACTGACAAATGAGACACAGGAACTGACAAAGGAGACACAGAAACTAACAAAGGAGACTAAGGAACTGACAAAGGACGTCGAGGGAAGAAAGTAGGAGGTGGTCTCCAGGGTAAGATGGAGAGACCTCAATTTCACAGGACATTAGTGTAACAACGCTGGTGTGTGTTGCTTCCTGCTGATTAATAGTCTCTCTTCTACGATCTCTCTTCCATCTTCTCTCTCTCATCTCTCCTCTCTCTCTCTCCTCTCTCTCTCCTCTTCTACTCTCCTCTCTCTCTCTCTCACCTCTCTTTCCTTTCTCTCATGTTAGATTCTTAATATTCAACCTTTTTTTCCCCAACTTATCCTGCCTCCCCCACTCATCTCTTTCCCATTCACCCCTCTCCCATATCATCCCTCTCCCACTCATTCCTCTCCCACTCTTCCCTCTCCACTCATCCTTCTCCACTCCTCCCTCTCCGTCTCATCTCTCTCCCACTCATCCCTCTCCCACTTATACATCTCCCACTCATCTCTGGCCCACTCATCCCTTCCCACTCATTCTTCTCCCACTCATCCCTCTCCCACTCATTTCTCTCCCACTCATCCCTCTTTCGCTCCATTTCTCTTCCACTCATCCCTCTCCCATTCATACCTCTCCCACTCATCCCTCTCCAATTCATACATCTCCCACTCATCCCTCTCCCATCTCATCCCTCTCCCACTCATCCCTCTCTCACTCATCCCTCTCCCACTCATCCCTCTCCTACTCATACCTCTCCCACTCATTCCTCTCCCACTCATCTCTCTCCCATCTCATCCCTCTCTCACTCATCCCTCTCCCACTCATCCCTCTCCTACTCATCCCTCTCCCACTCATACCTCTGCGACTCATCTATCTCCCATCAGATCCCTCTCCCACTTATCCCTCTCTCACTCATCCTTCTTCCACTCATCCCTCTCCCAGTCATCCTGTCAGCATAGTTGCTGATCCCTGTATTCCCAGTATTATAAGAACATAAGAACATAAAAACAAAAGGAACACTGCAGAAGGCCTACGGCCCATGCAAGGCAGGCCCAAGTCTCCTACCGGCTTAAGCCAATGCACCCAACCTAGTCAGGTCAGGTCACATGACTTAAGTGAGGAACCGGCAACCGACCTGGTAGCACAAGCTATCAGGTCTAACTCACACCCACCCACATCTACTCAATGTTTTACCAACCTATTTTTAAAGCTACACAACGTTCGGCCTCAAATAACGTATTTGGGAGTTTGTTCCACCCCATCCACAACCTTTTACCAAACCGTATTTTTCCTATATCCTTCCTGAAATCTGAATTTTTCCAACTTAAAACCATTGCTGCGAGTCCTGTTTTGGCTAGATTTTTTCAGCACACTATTTACATCCCCTTTATTTTTTTCCTGTCTTCCATTTATTTCACCTCAATCATATCCCCCTAATTCTACGTCTTTCTAGAGAGTGCAGTTTCAGGGGGCCCTTAGTCTATCCTCATAGGGAAGGTTTCTGATAAATGGGATCAACTTTGTCATCCTCCTTTGTACATTTTCCAGAGAATTTATATCCATTCTGTAATACGGTGACCAAACTGTGCAGCATAAACTAAATGAGGCCTATCCAAGGATGTATAGAGTTGAAGAACAACCTGAGGACTCCCATTATTTATGCTTCTTGATATGAAGCCAAGGATTCTATTAGCTTTATGCGAACACTTATGCACTGTTTGTCTTGGTTTAGATTACTGCTAACCAGAACTCCTGAATCTTTTTCGCAACCGTAATATTAAGATCTACATTATTTAGTTTATATGTGGCATGGGGTTTAAAGTCCTGTCCAACATTTAGAACTTTGCATTTGTCTATATTAAACCCGCATCTGCCCCTTCTCCGACCACTGCATCAGTTCTATTCAAATCTTCCTGGAGTGCTCGAATGTCCTCGTCAGAATGAATTCCCACGGCCTATTTTGGTGTCATCGGCAAACTTGCCGATGTCCGCTCTTTAGCCCTCATCTAGGGGGTCGTTTATGTAGATTGAAAACAGCGGGGGCCCCAAACACGACCCCTGTGGAACACCGCTCTGCCCTTTTCCCCACTCTGTTTTTCCCCCATTTATGCAAATCTCTGCTCCATTTGTCAACCATCCCCTCTACCCGGGAAAAAATTTCTTCCTTTTTTCCAGTGCTTTAATTTTCCTCAATAGTCTCTGTGTGGGCCCCCTGTCAAAAGCCTTACTGAAGCCCATATACACAATACATTTTCATTACCATGATCACCTCCTCAAATACCTTTAGTGAAAAAAGTTAAAAATTTCGAAAGGCAGGAACCCCCCTTTGTAAAACCATGCTGAGATTCTTTGATTAATTTATGCTTTTCAAGGGGGCTAGAACTGCCTGGGGAAAATTATTATTCCATAAATTTTCCCATATGGAGGTAGGTTATTGGTCTATAGTTCGAAGCTAAGGACCTGTCACCGTTTTAAAATAGGTACCCTTTTTCCCCATTTTCCATTTATCGGCACCATGCCAGTTTGTAGTGAAGTTGAAAAGATTACCCAAAAGGGGCTAAGCCCCTTTTTAATTTCCCTTTTAGAACCCTGCTACAGTTCATCGGGGCCTGGGGATTTTTTAGGTTTTAATTTTATCTTTTTTGCCTAAGGACCATGTCATTTTGGCCCCCTAATATGCACAGTTATTATCGTCCTGTTCTACATAATTTATCTTTTGGAATTCGCATATAATAGCATATTATACCCATGTGTTTTAGATCGAGATCCCTTTGGGGCCTGTGGTTTTTGCGTGACGTCACGGGTACAAGTGTAGGCTCATACCTCTGCTCTACTTCTTCCCGCATTTGTGTATTTTTTTTTTTCCCTGTGTGTTGAAATTTTGTGTTCTATTCTTTCCATTTTAGCCAGTGTCTAATTTTTTATTTCCCCCAAACAATAGTGGAAGAATAAATTTTTTTCAAAATTTTTCAAAACATCAAGTTTCATTGCAAAAAATTCTAGACTGTTTTATGTTGATGATTGTGTTCGGGCCCCTGTAAGTGTTTTAAACCCCCCTTTTTTTTTTTATGTTTTTTAGCACCATTATTTTTCCCCGTTTCTTGAACAAATTCACTTTAGTGAATTTTTAAAAATTCTTCCTTTAAAGTAAATTGTTCTTTTTTCTTTTTAAGTGTTGTTTTTTGTGTATTAAAATTAAAGTGTTTTATTCCTTATAATTTTCTTTTCTTGAGTGTGTAATAATTTTTTTTTTTATTGACATTGACTCATTTTTCAATAATTTTTGTGCAAAATTGTGTTCTATTAAAATTTCCTTGCAGAAAATTTTATGAAGTACTTTTTATTGCAATTGTTAATTTTTTAAAATTGCACGTTTTTTTACATGCGTTTCTTATGTCTGTTCTGTGCATGTATTTTTTTCTGTCTGGCTTTTTTTTTTTTTTTTTTCAGGAATTGTGTTCTGTTTTTTAATTTTGCACAAATTTATTGAGTCCATTTATCATTTTATTGTGTATTTCCTTTTTGCATTGAAAGTATAACAACTCACTGTGCCATTCATTTAATTTAAAGTAAAAGTTAGCAAATTAGATTGAGCAAAGTACAAATTCTCTGATTTTCAGGTTAAGTTGCATATTTTTCTTGTGTGAGTTCTTTTTTTACGTGTAACTTGCAATTTTTAAATTTCTTATGCAGAAATTAGCATTTTTTTTCCATTTAAGTTCCTTTTTTGTGTTTTCCCAGTTTCATTTTCTTTGTTCTCTAAAACTTGTTTACATTTTGAACATGTTTAATTTTCTCAAGCGATCCCCAGCACATTCGCTAGTACAACCATTTAAATTTTTCAGCCCAAAATTGATAACTCCCTTTTCAAACGTGACATATCAATTCTAGCCCGCGTAATTTCAGTCGTGATCCGTATGATGCTTTTCCATTGTTTCAATGGTGACCCAGACAACCTTGAAGGTTGGTTTACCGCAGTTAGAGCCAGAGTTGATGGTCTCCCATCTGAGAGTTTTTTAATAAGTATCCGGAAAGAAGTCTAAGCCCTTCTTCAGCAGCCTCAAAGTATTTAAATTAATTCGTATGAAGGACTTTTCCAATATCTAACCAGGTGGCAAGATTATGAACAGTTTAATTCGAAAATACTTGAACCCGGGCGAGAAACCGATCGCGTTTCGTTGTTCTCAAAGAATTAAGTTGCACAGCTCCGAGACAGAAGAGTCATTGAGAGTTTGCTCTCACGCTAAATAACCTAATGTTCCTCAGTTTGTTTAAAGCAGCAGGCCCAAATTCCAAGATATCTTAAAGATAGTGATAAACCGCCCCATGAAGGGTTTGCCAAATTAGCTGCATTTGGAGTTATAAACAACTAATCCACCGACATCTACGTATTTGTACAATACAAAGTCCGCTAGATGCTAATATGGGACAAGCTTAAAGCTCTAATATCCATTGTACGAAATTTGTGTCCCGATGAAACCTTTCCCCTTATCGTAAGGTCAATGCCAAACACCTTGTCCAATCCTGTATACCCACCTCTAGTTTGTGCTACTACCAATCCTTCCAACCGCAATCACACACGCCCAATCATCCAAAGCAAGTGTTAAGATCCAACATTTCCCGTAGCACCCATAGTACGTACAGTAACCACAGCAAAGAATTAGCTACAATTGTGGTTTCCGAGGGCCATATCGCTAGTATTGTTAGACCAGTCACCCTAAAAGCGTCGTACAGATGATGAGTACCATTCCGATCTTCCCTACTGTACTTATCATAAATTCATGATCTTGACACATCTGAGTGCAATGCTCTCTACAATATGCGGTACTCTAGATCTTTCCGTGGGGAGGCCGTTCCAACCGCAGAGCCAGGGAGAGGAAACAACGTCGTGGTTCACAAACTATCGAACCAGGCTCATTCTCCAATTCGGGGAATTAGGAGCGCCCCATTCAAACCGTCCAATGTGACGGTAGGTGATAATGAGTACACCATCCCCGTTCACAATTCCTTTGAAAAGCCTTAAGCAGTCTCGAGAATGACAATCCTGCCTGATAATGCTGCTTCACACGTCTCCTGACGTAGAGGAAATGGGGAAGAAGTAGAAAATGCCTTCTCCGATGACAACTCACCTTCCTGTTTTGCATATAACTCCTAATGCAACGAGTGTCCCATTAAACAAGCTTCTGTCCAAATGGCGCCGCGTTCATGTGTTCAAGGACTCTGGTGCACAAGTTAATATCATTAGGTCTAAGCTTGTTTAAAGAGTACGCTACGACGTTCCTCCTCGTTGAACCGAACTACTGTAACCATCCCTTAGTGAGTAGCTGGTTCTTTCTCTTCTGCGAGTCCGAGGTCAGACTTCGCTCACCTTTACTATCCCAAGTCAGAACTTTAAACTGCTGCTTTTCTGTTGTCGACCAGATTACTTTCCCTGGTGACCTCTTCGGGATTTGTTTCCATGCGAGACTTACGCATTGTGCTCGACCCCGTACCGAGGCATCAGAAAGTCTGTCAGACTGCTGCAGAGTAATGATGTACCATTAAGTCCTTACAAGCCAAGCATTTCCATAGCGTACCCAAGCGGTCAGTGCACTGGTACCTCTGTCACTCCCATCTGTGTTTTCCACCTACACCTCAGATATGCAAGATAGTGTATTGCCTCAAGTGTCCGAGGACGCTCAGACCACTTGAGCGCTCTGCCTATCCCAGGCAAAATGGGTTTTTCTGCTAGTCCAAGTAGTATTTTCCTCCAAAGGGACTGCCTTTGTCGGAAAACGATTCCTCTGAAAAACTAGTATTGCCCATCTTCCCCCCCCTTGTTTGTGTCACATGGCCGTTTGCAGAAAGACGTCTCTGTTGCGGCTAGTGCTCCTCACTAGAGTGTCAGTTGTTGTCCTAATGTTTTCCAGATGGTGATAACGTCCAAGTTGACAGTGAATCTGCAAGTTCCAAAGGTTTATTTGGTTGAACCTCCTTTACACATTGTAAGAGACAGTAGATCCATTTACTTCCTTGCTAACACTTTTTGGGTCACAGTATCGCTCATAGCAAATTAACCACCAAGTTGACCTAGTTCACTAACCTACCCTGTTCAAGTACAGGATCCGTGTCACCAGACCCAGTGGGTCGGTGCTATTTCTACCGGGAGACCTCATCCACTTCACCGATCAATCTGTTTCATCCCAGTTGAGGAGAAAGACTTAGCTCCACTGACTACCCAGACGAACAACGCGTTTGAGACCAGTTGGAACAAACGTCGTAAGCCATTGCTTTATCCAGGTGAGAAGATGGTATAACGTACTTATTGTCCCATCGTATTCCCCTTGAACCTGGTACTAGACCTAATTCTACCTGCGTACAGAATGCCTCATCACAAGTTTGCAGTCGCAGAGGAACTAATCATCAAATGCTCAATGAAGAGTTATTGCACATAGCAAATCACCCTGGAAAAGCGCCCCTTGATCCGAGTGCCTAAGAAGGATGGCACTTGGCGCCCGGTGATTGACTTTTTAGAAGTTAAATGCGAAAACCATTCCAATCGCTTCCCACTTCCTGAACTAGGAGACACATTTACGCAATATCGGAGATAACAAAGTCTTCTTCTCTCGACCCTGGACTTGTTACAAGGGTTTGGCAATCCTCTTCACGAGGACAGCCAAGAGTTAACTACATTCGCCAATCCCACAGGTCATGATCACTTCTCTCTGTAAGGCGTTTGGAATTACGATCGTCTCCTACACGTCTCAGAACTCTGACCAACATCTTTAAAGGTCTTATAGGTAACGCACATTATGGTGTAACTTAGACGACGTAAATCGTCATGTCCGAAGACGTGGACACACACCTGAAAAGACTATATAGATTTTGCAAAGCTTGAAGAAGCAAATATAAAAGATCAAACTGTCTAAATTCAATTTTTTTTCAGATCAGAAATTTAAGTTTCTTGGTCACATATCACTCCTAGAGGGGTTACGACGACCAAAGTAATGTAACTGCTTGTACAAAATTTTTTCCAACCCCAAAACGCTGATGCAGTAAATCCTTTGTGGGCTTAGCAGGTTTTTATAGATTCATTCAATGCCATTTTTCCTTCCATAGCTGCCTCCACTAACTGAGTTGGCTTAAGAAAGAATGCGCCTTTTGGTTTGGAACTTCCCGTCAAGAAAGAGCATTCCTGACATAAAAAGAAAAGCTAACACTTGCTCCAATTTGAAATTTCCAGATTTTTCTAAGCCCTTCTATCTGACCACAGATGCTAGTTCAATTGGCATAGGTGCCGTACTAGCTCAGAAGACTGATAGCAAGTACAACGCAGTGCATTTGCTTAGCCGAGTCCTTACGAAGGCTTAACGTCATTATACAGTAACGGTAGCAAGAAAGCTTTAGCAATAGTATGGTCTTTAAAGCACTTCCGAGACAACATTTACAAGTACCCTGTTCATGTCTTGACAAGACCATGCGCCACTGATACCTTTATCAGAACAAACAGCCTACTGGAAGGTTAGCCAGTATGTACCTTGAACTATCCAAGAGGTCAATCCCACATTTGAACATTTACACCTGCAAGTCAAATGTAGTCGCTGAGCTTTATCGCGACAAAACCGTTAGTTGTAGTAATTGCAGATCCTCCCATTTAATGTCGAGGATGTCAAAATCTGCCCAAAGAACAGATCCCATGTGGTCCCGTGTGATTCGATTCCTGCTCCATAAGATCTTATTCTTACCTGTGAAGCCACCAGCACCCATTAGTGACTTGTAATGAGCCCAAGAATTACTGTATCGAACAGCCGAGTTGGGTACTCCAAGCAGAAAGATTCCAGTATAAGTAATTCCACAGTCACTAGTGAACTTAGCTCACATCTAGTTCATGATGCACCAGGTGTTGCACACCCTGGTATGGATCGTTCTTGAAACAAAGCCAGAATGAAATACAGATTTGGCCACGTAACGGCAACTGACATTTCGACTAAGTCAAGAAATGTAGTTTCTGTCATGCAGCATAAAGGAAATTCAAATGTCCTAACCCAATCCACGTGTACCCAACCACTAGCGAACCCGTGGAAAGAGTTGCCCATGAATGTAACCAATTTTAAATGTTTCCCTCAAGCAACAAAGAAGGAACATCTGTGTTTATTGTAGACCCATTTCAAACTCAATTATTGTGAGTTAGTTCCTATTGTAAGCAGGACAAGACTCGAGACAGTAGCTAAAAGCGTTAAAAAACGCATTATCGCAGGCATAACCACTCCAAAGTCTTAGTAACAGATAATGGAGGTAATTCCTGTAATGAGATTCATGAAAATTTGTGTACATTATACAAGATCTCTAAATCCACCATTGTAACCTCATCATCCTGCCACCATGGTTAAGCCGAAAGAAACAAATAAGAAAGTAACTTGATGTCCTGCGAGCCACTATCAACCCCAATAGTGAAACTTGGGATGAATTGCATACCATATGTTCAATGTGCCTAAATTTCATCTTACAATGCTTCCATAGTGAACCCCAATTATGAAATGTATGGTGTAGACAACGTTTACCCTAAGATTGTTATAATCCACTAACGAAACCTAATTACAACCCTGATGATTTTCGTAGCATCTCGTACCACATGCTCAGAGTTTTTTTAGAAGAATCCGTGAAAACACTTCATAAATCAACAGCAGAATTTACTAAGTAACTAATAGCCGTGCTAAGCCGTCAAAAGTCAAAGTAGGTCAAGAGAAAATGCTGACAAATTACAACAAACATACCGAAATGCCTAAGCTCGATCAAAAGTTTGTCGGACCTTAACGAGTAGTAGACATATCTCAGGCAATAAGTATAAGGTTAGATAAATAGTACTGGTAAAGATACAAGAATCGCATTTTTAGATCATATGAAATTAGTATGATATGTTGACGATATGCTACCCAGAACTAATATGACAGATGCTGAAAAACCTCATACTCTGTACCCTCTACCCTCAGATACTCAGTCCAGATAACCAACCTGAATTTCGCTACCCCTTGCTACCTCGACAGTAATGAAAACCCACAAGTAACAATTGTAGATACCTCGTTCAGATCTCCTCATTCAAGGCATGAGTTAGCCATTGAAGAGGAATTTCGCTCCTCCAGAGATTGATAACCATTTCTGCATATGTAAACCTAACCCTCAGCAGATTGGGTTTAAATGTAACATAGTCTGTATAATTAGATGTCCGAGATGATTGAAATAGTCAACTGTGTGTTTTGTTATTAGCAGATCATTTGTCAGAAATTATTTGTGTTTCACGTTCCTCCGTATTCTGAGAATTTACAGTAATAGTCTGATTTCACTACCGGATGCTTTTGCTGTTAATTTCACCTGTATAAATAACTATAAAAATATATTATATATATATATAACTATATATATATATATATATAATATATATACTATAAATATATATAATATATAATATCAGATATATATTTATTCTTTCTCAGAATCCGAAGAGTGCATGAATACAGATCGCATCGATCAATTCCACCCTTATTGTACAATGATTGTTCTTATAGTTTGTAGAACATTTACGTTAAATCTCATTACGTTAACACCCATTACATCAAAATCAAGTTGTAACCATTTCCATTAGTTCTAAGTTATATATGAATTTGGTTATAGTATAGAATCCGCCCCATATCCCCCTGCCTGTTCCACCATATAGTATAGTATGTATGTCTGGACGACATACGTAACATGACCGAGCTGTCACATAGTTTTGCTGATACCCTGTATACCCAGTATTATATAGCATAGCAATATTAGTATCTCCCATGGCTTAGATACGTGATCCCTTGTAGGCCTTGGCTTTGCTGATGTGCGACAACGGGATCCATATGGTATGCTCAAGACCTCTGCCCCGGCATCACTCGGCGGCAGACCATCCAGGCGAAGACAGGCAAGGCACTGGGCTCATCCCTCATCTCAGCCTGACACTAGTTACCATCCTAACAAGTGTGTCTACCTTCAACTACGATATCTCCATTAAAGAACCCTTACATAATCCCTCTCCCACTCATCCCTCTCCCACCTCCTCCCCTCAGCTCAGGCACATCTCTCTCCCAACTCATCCCTCTCCCCACTTATACCTCTCCCACTCACTTGGCCCACTCATCCCTCCCACTCACCATCTCCCACTCATCCCTCTCCCCCTCATTTCTCTCCCACTCATCCCTCTTTCCCTCATTCCTCTTGCAGCACTCACCCTCCTCCATTCATACTTCTCCCACTCGATTCCTCTCCAATTCATACTCTCACACTCATCCCTCTCCCCTCTCATCCCTCTCCCCCACCATCCAACTCTCACTCATCCCTCTCCCACACATCCTTCTCCACACAAACCTCTCCACCATTCCACACCCACTCATCTCTCTCCATCTCATCCCTCTCTCACTCATCCCTCTCCCCACTCATCCCTCTCCTACTCATCCCGGGCTCCCACTCATACCTCCACCGACTCATCCATCTCCCAACTGTCTCTCCCCCATTTATCCCTCTCCACTCATCCTCTCCCACTCATACCTCTCCCACTCAAATCTCTCCCACTCATCTAACTCCACAGACTCCCTCTAACACTTATCCCTCTCCCACTCATACCTCTCCCCTCTCCCTCCCCCATCACACCAACATCACACGACCGGACTTTTTAAACTGACTGTTGGACTCGCCCTAACTGTCGCTTCTGTTGCCCGGGTTCGCTGGGTAACCTTTGACCCGGGTCGTAGTAACGGGCCGTTGCCGCAACGGTGCATTTAAACGAGGGGGGGAAGGGACCTTTCAGAGGGCGATTCGTTTCGTTCGACCTCCCTTTTACTTTCCGCTGTTAAAACCCCTCCGTTTTCTTTCACATGTCCCGTTTTCTTTTTGGGCCCTTGTTCTTTGTTAATTCCTTTTTCTCCTGCTTTTTCTTATTCTTTTCTTCCTTATTCCTCTTTTTTTTATCATTCTTTCTGGGTTTTCCCTTTTTTTTCTTCCCCCCTTTAAATTTTCTTTTGTTCTTTTTTTTTCCCTTTTTAAAACTTCTTATTCCTGCCCCTTTGCTCCCTCTTTTCGTTCATTCTTTTTTTCCCTTTTCCCTTCTTCTATTATTAATTTTTCTTGGTTTGCTTCCGGTTTTTTTGTTTTTTTCTCCCCTTCATTTATCTTTTTAATCTTTCATTACTTTATTTTAATTTTTATAATAATAAAAGAATAACAACATTACACAATATTAAAAAACATAAAAAAAAATAATAAAATTTTAAATTTTTAATAATAAAAACAAATGATGACGGTAAAAAATTAAAATAATAATAACGAACAATAACAATGATAATGCTAAAATTAAAAAAATAAAAAATTTAAAAATGATTTTTTACAATTAACTCTAAAAAACAAGAAAACAGTAATATATAACATCAGGTTACTTTAAATTAACAATGAAAAATATTGAAAAATTGCGTCGTCAGGGCAACGCGTTTCCCTCTCTAATTTTTGTCGTCACGGCAAAAAAAATTTCTCTTTAAACACTGTATTGAAGCAACGACAAATTAAATCTGGTTAATCCCGCCGTCATAGCAACGACAGTTTCCCCCTTGGTTACATCCTTGTCGTCATAGAAAACGACAGATCCCCCTGGTTACATTTTGTGTCATAGCAACGACGGGTTCTCGGGTTTCATCCTTGCGTCAAGCAACGACGATCCCCCCTGTTACATCCTTGTCCGTCACGCAACGACAGATTCCTTGGTTACATCCTTGTCGTCATAGCAACGACAGATTCCATGTTACACCGTGTCGTACATAGCAACGACAGATTCCTCTGTATTAACATCCTTGTCGTATAGCAACGACAGATTCCCTCTGGTTACATCCTTGTCGTCATGCAACGAAGATTCCCCCTGGTTACATCCTTGTCGTCATGGCAACACAGTTCCCTCTGATACATCCTTTCGTCATAGCAACGCCAATTCCCCCTGTTACATCCTTGTCGTCATAGCCACGACAGTTCCCTCTGCCGTTACTTCCTTGTCGTCTAGCAACGACAGATTCCCCTGGTACATCCTTGTCCGTCTACTGCAACGACAGATTCCTTCTGTTACATCCTTGTCTCATACACTACAATTCCCCGTTACATCCGCGTCATTCTCCACAGATTCCTCCTGGTTACATCCTTGTCGTCATAGCAACACAATTCCCTCTGCTTACATCCTTGTCGTCACTGCAACGACAGATTCCTCGTTACATCCTGTCGTCATGCACGACATGATTCCCTGTTACATCCCTGTCGTCATAGCCGACAGATTCCCCTGGTTACATCCTTGTCGTCATAGCAACGAAATCCTTCGTTACATCTATCATCCTCACAACACAATTCCCAGGTTACATCCTTGTCGTCACGCAACGACAGATCCTTCTGTTACTCCTTGTCGTCCAGCAACACAGATTCCCCTGGTAACATCCTTGTCGTCATAGCAACGAAGATTCCCTGGTACATCCTTTTCGTATAGCACGAATATTCCTTCTGTTACATCCTTGTCGTCCATGCACGACAGATTCCCCCTTGTTACATCTTGTCGTCATAGCAACGACAGTTTACTTTCTGTTACATCCTGTCGTCATTAGCAACTGACATATCCCTCTGGTTACATCTTGTCGTCATAGAACGACAGATTCCCCTGGTTACATCTTGTCTTCAAGCAACGACAGATTCCCCTTTTATATCCTTGCGTCATAGCAACGCGTTTCCCCCTTTTTCTATCCTGTCCGTCATAGCAACGACAGTTTCTTTGTTACATGCCTTGTCGTTCTTAGCCAACGACAGATTCCTTCTGTTACATCCTTGTCGTCATAGCAACAAGATTCCCCATGTTACATCCTGTCGTCAAAGCAACGACAGATACCCCTGTTACATCCTTGTCGTCATAGCAACGACAAGATTCCCGGTTACATCCTAGTGTCATAGCACGACAGTTCCACCTGGTTACAATCCTTGTAGTAATAGCAACGACAAATTTCCCTGGTACATCCTTATCATACAAACGACAGAGTTACCCCCTGTTACATCCTTGTCGTTCATAGCTAACGACTGATTCCCCTGTTAACACCTTGTCGTCTAGCAACGACAGATTCCCCTGGTTTAATCCTTGTCTCATAGCAACGACAGATTCCCCCTGGTTAAATCCTGTCGTCATAGCAACGTACAGATTCCCCACTGGTTCCATCCTTGTCGTCATAGCAACGACAGATTCCCCCTGGTTACATCCTTGTCGTCATAGCAACGACAGTTTCCCCCTGGTTACATCTTGTCGTCATAGCAACGACAGATTCCCCCTGGTTACATCCTTGTCGTCATAGCAACGACAGATTCCCCTGGTTATCCTTGTCGTCCACTAGCAACGACAGATTCCCCTGGTTACATCCTTGTCGTCATAGCAACGACAGATTCCTCTGGTTACATCCTTGTCGTCATAGCAACGACAGATTCCTCTGGTTACATCCTTGTCGTCATACAACGACATTCCCCTGGTACATCCTTGGTCATCGCAACGACAGATTCCTCTGGTTACATCCTTGTCGTCATAGCAACGACAGATTCCCCCTGGTTACATCCTTGTCGTCATAGCAACGACAGATTCCCCCTGGTTACATCCTTGTCGTCATAGCAACGACAGATTCCCCCTGGTTACATCTTTGTCGTCATAGCAACGACATTTCCTGGTTACTTCCTTGGTCATAGTACGACAGTTCCCCTGGTACATCCTTGTGTCATAGCACGACAGATTCCCCTGTTACATCTTGTCGTCATAGCAACGACAGATTCCCTTGGTTAAATCCTTGTCGTCATAGCAACGACAGTTTCCCCTGGTTACATCTTGTCGTCATTAGCAACGACAGATTCCCCTGGTTACATCCTTGTCGTCATAGCAACGACAGATTCCCCCTGGTTACATCCTTGTCGTCATAGCAACGACAGATTCCTTCTGGTTACATCCTTGTCGTCATAGCAACGACAGATTCCCCCTGGTTACATCCTTGTCGTCATAGCAACGACAGATTCCTTCTGGTTACATCCTTGTCGTCATAGCAACGACAGATTCCCCCTGGTTACATCCTTGTCGTCATAGCACGGATTCCTGTTCCTTCTGGTTCAATGCACTTCTCGGTCATTGTCGTAAGCACACCGTAATCTTCTAACGACAATTTTCTGTATCTATAACAATCGTAATGTTACTAAATTTTTGGGGTACCGCAGCAACAACAATTCCCCCGACCTTCCTGACGCAATCCGACCAAAGCAATCCTCGCACGCAAAGAACAAATCCCACCGCTCACACACATCCTCACACTCGCAACAAATTCCCTTGAACCTGTCCAAGCAAGAACAATTTCTTAGATCCCCTGACACCGTCCAACACAAAACTTGACTTCTTCATCATGCGAATCAAGCAAGATGTTTTAAACCTTAATTTTCGCAAGCAACATACCTGTATCCTCAGCGCAACCAGCCACACTCCAAGCCACAACCACCACTTCCATCCACCCCCACTCAGCCACACCACAGCATCCAGCCCACCAGCCACACCAGCCAAACCAGCCACACTAGCACACTCGGCCTACACCAGCCCATTCAGCCACACCAGCACGACAGACCACACCTACCTCCGCACCAGCCACACAGCCCCTGCACATCCTGCCACTCCAGCCACACCAGACCACCCTGCCGACTACCAGCCACCTCCAGCCCATTAGCACAGCCACATCCAGCCACTTACCCTGCACCTATAGCAACCCAGCCCGGCACACCGGCAGCAGCAACCGAACCCAACACGCACTCGCCATCAGCACACCCCCGGCAGGCTCGCCAATCAGAATTCCTCCACAGCCTTCGTCACACACAGACCCAGCTTACAGCCGCTCAGCACGACAGCCACTCGCACAACCGCCATCAGACAACCCCACACCCTCGCCATTAGCACACACCCCAAACACTCGCCATAGCAACACCAGGCACCCCTAGTACAATCCTTCCAGCATATCCATCACAGCAACTCAGATCCCCGACTCAGCAACAGTCACATCCAGCACACACAACTCCTCGACACCTCTCAAGCCACACAGCCACACCACCCCACTCTCCACACTCCGTCACACTCAAATTCCCAGCCACATCCAGCTCACATCAGCCACACCCAGCCACCCCACTCCAGCCAATCAGCACACTCCGCCCCCGCACATCCGTCCAACAACAAAACCCCCCCTCACCTCCAGTATACATGCCACAACACAGCACCCAGCCACACCAGCCACACAGCAACACACAGCCACTTTCACACCCAGCCACACTCCAAGCCACCCATCACACTTCCCCGCACTACAGCCACCTGACCAAGCATCAGCAACAACGCCCCAGCCACACTCACCACTACCAGCCACACTCCAGCCAACCCAGCCACTGACACACACCAGTCCGCATAGCAACACTCCAGCTACCCACTTACACCTGCCACACTCCAGCCAAAACCAGACTCCCAAACACCGTCGAATAAACCACATTCTCTACACCTTGCCAATAGCACCGCAGACCAACGTCGTCAGCCACACACACCCACTTCACCCCCCCGGCAACACACCAGCCACTCTCTCAGTCCACACCATGCTACACTCAGCCACACCCAGCATTCACATAACAGCCACTATCCAGCCACCAGCCACACACCAGCCACTCTCCAACCACATCCACACTCCAAACCACACCAGCCACATTCCTGCCATACACCAGCCACACTCCAGCACAGCCATGTCCCAATCCACTTTTTAGCCACATAACCACACACCACCACACTTTTCAACATCAGCCACCTCCAAATCATCCAGCCAACATTTATCACATCCAGCACACTTCCAGCCACACCAGCCACCCCAGCCACACACCTGCCACTCTCCACCTCACCAGTCACACTCCAGCCAACCACCACAACTCCAGCCACACTCAGTCACACACCACCACACTCAGCCAACATCAGCCACACCCCACCACACCCACCAAACTCCAGCACACCAGCCACACCAGACACACTCCAGCCACACCAGCCACACTCCAGCCACACACCAGCCACATTCCAGCCACTCTGCAGCTACATCAGCCACACCTCCAGCCACACTTCAGTCACACCCAGCCACACTCAAGCCACATCAGCCATACCCAGTCACACCAGCCACCTCCACCAACACCTCCAGCCCACACAGGCCACACCCCAGCCACCACCCAGCCACATTCAGTCCACACTCCAGCCACATTAGCCACCACCAGCCACACTCAGCCACACCAGCCACACTCCAGTCCACACTCCAGCCACCACTCCAGCCACACACCCTATACACCAGCCACACTCCACCACACTCCACCCACACTACACCCAGCCACACCAGCCACACTCACCCACATCCCCACCACCATGACCCCAGCCGCACTCCACACCACACCAGCAACACTCCAGCACACCACACCCACCATACCCAGCCGCACTCCAGCCACACCACACCCCAGCCACCCACACTCCAGCCACACCAGCAACACAGCACTCCAGCCACACACCACCCACACCACACCCCAGCCGCACTCCAGCCACATCCAGCCCTAGCCAACCACACCCAGAACACTCAGCACACTCCAGCCACACCACACTCCACCACACACACCAACCACACCCACACCCAGCCACACCCACACACCCAGCCACACCGCACCCCAGCACACCACACCCCAGCCACACCACACCCCAGCCACACCACACCCCAGCCACACCCCAGCTACACTCCAGTCACACTCCAGCTACACCACACTCCAACCACACCACATGTGGAGAAATTTTCTCCAGGAGGGGGTTATCAGCCCCTTTCAGTCTTGAGGGGCGACCCTCTCAGAAAGGGCAATGGTGTCTTGGTTGCTTCCGCATCAACACTTTATTAATTGGAAGCAGATGACCGCGTGTGTCATAGACACGCCACTCCTTGCAAGAGACCAGTGTTGCAACTATCGTGGTTTAACGAGAGACAATCAGTCTCTTAACGTAGCGGGAAAACTAAGGAAAACCCTGCACCCATTCATTTTCAAGTACTGCTATTAGACCCTGATGTTTATGTCCAGACAACAAGAAATCAAGCATCCTGCATTGCTTCCTGTTAAGTTTTTCAATGAAGGGAAGACTGATGGAACCGTCATATCTTTTGTGTGTCAGGAGACGCCCAGGGCAAGCCAGGGCGGCGAGAGATGTCATAGGTTAGATTGCAATAAGACACGGTACGAGGAGCGTGGTACGCGTGCATTGTTCTTAACCAAGGAATTATAACAGTGCATCCTCGACATTTTAGACAATCTCAATATACGTGGCAGAATATTGTGACATTACCACGAAAGATAAACCTTGTGGAACGTAGTGTACCAGTGTGAATGTTGTGAATTTCCAGACTGAGTGGAAGACGTGGACATTCTTAAGGACACTTCAGCTTCTATCAAGTCACCTATATCTGTCATACATGTTGCATTCAACACCATATCTCATGCTACAAGGGCAAGGTAGGTTTCAAACCAACTTGCTATAATGGGGATCTGTGTTTTGAGCCCAAAACACGTAAGTGGCATCGGTACTCATTTTCTTATATATGCTGAAATAGCACCCCTTCGGGGTAATTATACTTGTACCGTCTTGTCATCTACAGCCCGAGGGAGCGGAAAGGACAACTCCTCAAGATACGTTTTTGGAAACGGCTGTGGAGGCGAGAGCTTTCATTCAAGCTAAGTACCATCTACAGTCCAATATTGTTATTTGGTTTAGTTTGTCTCATTTCCCCTACACGACACTCCAGCCACACGACACTCCAGCCACACGACACTCCAGCCACACGACACTCCAGCCACACGACACTCCAGCCACACGACACTCCAGCCACACGACACTCCAGCCACACGACACTCCAGCCACACGCATCCGCCACACACCTCAGCCACACGACACTCCAGCCACACGACACTCCAGCCACACGACACTCCAGCCACACGACACTCCAGCCACACGACACTCCAGCCACACGACACTCCAGCCACACGACACTCCAGCCACACACGACACTCCAGGCAAACGACACTCCAGCCACAACACACTCTAGCCACACCACACTCAATCCACACCACACCCCAGTCACACCACATTCAAGCCACACCACACCACCAGGCACCAGTCATCAGACACCAGGTATCACGAACCGGGCGCCAGCCATCAGACACCAGGAACCACGACCCAGGCACCAGTCATCAGACACCAGGCACCACGAACCAGGCACCAGTCATCAGACACCAGGCACCTGGAACCAGGCACCAGTTATCAGACACCGGGCATCACGAACCGGGCACCAGCCATCAGACACCAGGCACCACGAACCAGGCACCAGCCATCAGACACCAGGCACCACGAATCAGACACAAGCCATCAGACACCAGGCACCAAGAACCAGGCACCAGTCATCAGACAACAGGCACCACGAACCAGGCACCAGTCATCAGACACCAGGCACCAGGATCCAGGCACCGGACATCAGACACAAGGCATCACGAAACGGGCAACAGCCATCAGACACCAGGCACAACGAATCGTGCACCAGCCACCAGACACCAGGCACCACGAACCAGGCACCAGCCATCAGACACCAGGCACCACGAACCAGGCACCAGCCATCAGACACCAGGCACCACGAACCAGGCACCAGCCATCAGACACCAGGCACCACGAACCAGGCACCAGCCATCGGACACCAGGCACCATGAACCAAACACCAGCCATCATACACCAGGCACCACGAACCAGGCACCAGTCATCAGACACCAGGCACCTCGAACCAGGCACAAGTCATCAGACACCAGGCACCAGTCATCAGACACCAGGAACCACGAACCAGGCACCAGCAATCATACACCAGGCACTACAAACCGTCCACCAGCCATCCGACACGAAGCACAACGAATCAGACACCAGATATCAGACATCAGGCACCACGAACCAGGCACCATGCCATCAGACACCAGGCACCACGAACCAGGCACCAGCCATCAGACACCAGGCACCACGAACCAAGCACCAGCCATCGGACACCAGGCACCATGAACCAAACACCAGCCATCATACACCAGGCACCACGAACCAGGCACCAGTCATCAGACACCAGGCACCTCGAACCAGGCACAAGTCATCAGACACCAGGCACCAGTCATCAGACACCAGGAACCACGAACCAGGCACCAGCAATCATACACCAGCACTACAAACCGTCACCAGCCATCCGACACGAAGCACACGAATCAGGACACCAGTATATGGACACAGGCACCACGAACCAGGCACCATTCATCAGACACCAGGCACCACGAACCAGGCACCAGTCATCAGACACCAGGCACCACGAACCAGGCACCAGTCATCAGACACCAGGCACCACGAACCAGGCACCAGCCATCATACACCAGGCACCACGAGCCGGGCTCCATCCATCAGACACCAGACACCACGAACCAGGCACCAGTCATCAGACCCATGCACCCACCGGCACCATATCGGACACAGGCACCACGAACCAGGCACCAGTCATCAGACAACATGCCACCACGAACCAGGCACCAGATATCAGACACAGGCACCACGAACAGCACCAGTCCATCAGCACCAGGCCACTGAACCAGGCACCACGCACCAGCACACACAGGCACCACGAACCAGGCACCAGTCATCAGACACCGGCACCAGGACAGCACCAGTCATCAGACACAGGCACCACGAACCAGGCACCACGAACCAGGCACCAGTTTTCAGACACCGGGCATCACGAACCGGGCACCAGTCATCAGACACCAGGCACCACGAATCAGACACAAGCCATCAGACACCAGGCACTACGAACCAGGCACCAGTCACCAGACACCAGGCACCACGAACCAGGCACCAGTCATCAGACAGCAGGCACCAGGATCCAGGCACCAGTCATCAGACGCAAGGCATCACGAAACGGGCAACAGCCATCAGACACAAGGCACCACGAACCAGGCACCAGCCATCAGACACAATGCACCACGAACCAGGCACCAGCCATCAGACACCATGCACCACGAACCAGGCAGCAGCCATTAGACACCAGGCACCACGAACCAGGCACCAGCCATCATACACCAGGCACCACGAACCAAGCACCAGTCATGAGACACCAGCAGCACCACGAACCAGGCACCAGTCATCAGACACCAGGCACCACGAACCAGGCACCAGCCATCATACACCAGGCACGACGAACTGAGCACCAGCCATCAGACACCAGGCACCGCGAATCAGACACAAGATATCAGACACCAGGCTCCACGAACCAGGCACCAGTCATCAGACACCAGGCACCACGAACGAGGCACCAGTAATCAGACACTAGGCACCACGAACCAGGAACCAGTCATCAGGCACCAGGCATCACGAACCGGGCACAAGCCATCAGACACCAGGCACCACGAACCAGGCACCAGTCATCAGACACCATGCACCACGAACCAGGAACCAGTCATCAGACACCAGGCACCACGAACCAGGCACCAGTCATCAGCCACCAGGCACCACGAACCAGGCACCAGTCATCAGACACCAGGCATCACGAACCGGCCACAAGGCATCACGAACCGGCCACAAGGCATCAGACACCAGGCACCACGAACCAGGCACCAGTCATCAGACACCAGGCACCACGAACCAGGCACCAGCCATCAGACACCAGGCACCACGAACGAGGCACCAGTCATCAGACACTAGGCACCACGAACCAGGCACCAGTCATCAGACACCAGGCACCAGCCATCATACACCAGGCACCACGAACCAAGCACCAGCCATCAGACACCAGGCACCACGAACCAGGCACCAGTCATCGGACACCAGGCACCACGAACCAGGCATCAGCCATCAGACACCAGGCACCACGAATCAGACACCAGTCATCAGACACCAGGTACCACGAACCAGGCACCAGTCATCAGATACCAGGCACCACGAACCAGGAACCAGTCATCAGACACCAGACACCACGAACCAGGCACCAGTCATCAGACACCAGGCATCACGAACCGGGCAGCAGCCATCAGACACCAGGCATCACGAACCAGGCAACAGCCATCAGACACCAGGCATCACGAATCAGACACCAGGCACCACGAACCAGGCACCAGTCATCAGACACCAGGCAACACGAACCAGGCACCAGTCATCAGACGACAGACACCACGAACCATGCACCAGTCATCAGACACCAGGCATAACGAACCGGGCACCAGCCATCAGACACCAGGCTCCACGAACCAGGCACCAGCCATCAGACACCAGGCACCACGAACCAGACACCAGCCATCATACACCAGGCACCACGAACCAAGCACCAGCCATCATACACCAGGCACCGAGACCAGGCACCAGTCATCAGACACTAGGCACCACGAACCAGGCACCAGTCATCAGACACCAGGCATCACTAACAGGGCGCCAGCCATCAGACACCAGGCACCACGAACCTGGCACCAGCCGTCAGACACCAGGCACTACGAACAAGGCACCAGTCATCAGACACCAGGAACCACGAACCAGCCACCAGTTATCAGATACCAGGCATCACGAACCGGGCACCAGCCATCAGACACCAGGCACCACGAACCAGGCACCAGCCATCAGACACTAGGCACCACGAACCAGGCACCAGTCATCAGGCTCCAGGCATAACGAACCGGGCACCAGCTATCAGACACAAGGCACAACGAATCAGGCACCAGTCATCAGACACCAGGCACCACGAACCAGGCACCAGTCATCAGACACCAGGCACCACGAACCAGGCACCAGTCATCAGACACCATGCACCACGAACCAGGAACCAGTCATCAGACACCAGGCAACCACGAACCAGGCACCAGTCCATGCAGCCACCACCAGGCACCACGAACCAGGCACCAGTCATCAGACACCAGGCATCACGAACCGGCCACAAGGCATCACGAACCGGCCACAAGGCATCAGACACCAGGCACCACGAACCAGGCACCAGTCATCAGACACCAGGCACCACGAACCAGGCACCAGCCATCAGACACCAGGCACCACGAACCAGGCACCAGTCATCAGACACCAGGCACCACGAACCAGGCACCAGTCATCAGACACCAGGCACCAGCCATCATACACCAAGCACCACGAACCAAGCACCAGCCATCAGACACCAGGCACCACGAACCAGGCACCAGTCATCGACACCAGGCACCAACGAACCAGCATCAGCATCAGACACCAGAACCACACGTATCAGACACCAGTCACGACACCAGCTAACCCACGAACCAGGCACCAGTCATCAGATACCAGGCACCACGAACCAGAACCAGTCCATCATACACCAGACACCACGAACCAGGCACCAGTCATCAGACACCAGGCATCACGAACCGGGCAGCAGCCATCAGACACCAGGCATCACGAACCAGTCAGCAGCCATCAGACACCAGGCATCACTAATCAGACCCAGTCCATCAGACACCAAGGCAACACGAACCAGGCACCAGTCATCAGACGACCAACACCAGACACCATGCACCAGTCATCAGACACCAGGCATAACGAACCGGGCACCAGCCATCAGACACCAGGCTCCACGAACCAGGCACCAGCCATCAGACACCAGGCACCACGAACCAGACACCAGCCATCATACACCAGGCACCACGAACCAAGCACCAGCCATCATACACCAGGCACCGAGACCAGGCACCAGTCATCAGACACTAGGCACCACGAACCAGGCACCAGTCATCAGACACCAGGCATCACTAACCGGGCGCCAGCCATCAGACACAAGGCACCACGAACCTGGCACCAGCCGTCAGACACCAGGCACCGCGACCCAGCCACCAGTCATCAGACACCAGGCACTACGAACAAGGCACCAGTCATCAGACACCAGGAACCACGAACCAGCCACCAGTTATCAGATACCAGGCATCACGAACGGCACGCATCAGCACCAGACCACCAGCACACAGAACCAGGCCCCCAACCAGCACATCAGACACTAGGCACCACGAACCAGGCACCAGTCATCAGGCTCCAGGCATAACGAACCGGGCACCAGCTATCAGACACAAGGCACAACGAATCAGGCACCAGTCATCAGACACCAGGCACCACGAACCAGGCACCAGTCATCAGACACCAGGCACCTGGAACCAGGCACCAGTTATCAGACACCGGGCATCACAAACCGGGCACCAGCCATCAGACACCAGGCACCACGAACCAGGCACCAGCCATCAGACACCAGGCACCACGAATCAGACACAAGCAATCAGACACCAGGCACCAAGAACCAGGCACCAGTCATCAGACACCAGGCACCACGAACCAGACACCAGTCATCAGACACCAGGCACCAGGATCCAGGAACCGGTCATCAGGCACAAGGCATCACGAAACGGGCAACAGCCATCAGACACCAGGCACAACGAATCGTGCACCAGCCACCAGATACCAGGTACCACGAACCAGGCACCAGCCATCAGACACCAGGCACCACGAACCAGGCACCAGCAATCAGACACCAGGCACCACGAACCAGGCACCAGCATCAGACACCAGGCACCACGAACCAGGCACCAGCCATCAGACACCAGGCACCATGAACCAAACACAAGCCATCATACACCAGGCACCACGAACCAGGCAGCCAGTCATCAGACACCAGGCACCACGAACCAGGCACCAGTCTTAAGACACCACACCAGTAACAGTCACAACACCATATACCAGTCCTCGAACACAAGGAACCACGAACCAGGCACAAGTCATATCATACACCAGGCACTACAAACCGTCCACCAGCCATCCGACACGAAGCACAACGAATCAGACACCAGATATCAGACACCAGGCACCACGAACCAGGCACCAGTCATCAGACACCAGGCACCACAAACCAGGCACCAGTCATCAGAGACCAGGCACCACGAACCAGGCACCAGTCATCGGACACGAGGCACCACGAATTAGACACCAGCCATCAGACACCAGGCTCCACGAACCAGGCGCCAGTCATCAGACACCAGGCACCAAGATCCAGGCACCAGTCATCAGACACAAGGCATCACGAAACTGGCAACAGCCATCAGACACAAGGCACCACGAACCAGGCACCATCCATCAGACACCATGCACCACGAACCAGGCACCAGCCATCAGACACCATGCACCACGAACCAGGCAGCAACCATTAGACACCAGGCACCTCGAACCAGGCACCAGCCAACATACACCAGGCACCACGAACCAAGCACCAGCCATCAGACTCCAGGCACCATGAACGAGGCACCAGCCATCAGACACCAGGCACCACAAACCAGGCACCCGCCATCAGACACCAGGCACAACGAACCAGGAACCAGCCATCAGACACCAGGCACCACGAATCAAGCACCAGCCATCAGACACCAGGCACAATGAACCAAGCACCAGCCATCAGACACCAGGCACAACGAACCAGGCACCAGTCTTCAGACAAAAGGCACCACGAACGAGGTGCCAGCCATCATACACCAGGCAACGCGAACCAAGCACAAGCCATCAGACACCAGGCACCACGAACAAGGCACCAGCCATCAGACACCAGGCATCATGAACCAGGCACCGGCCATCAGACACCATGCACCACGAACCAGGCACCAGCCATCAGACACCATGCACCACGAACCAGGCACCAGCCATCAGACACCAAGCACCACGAACCAGGCAGCAGCCATTAGACAACAGGCACCACGAACCAGGCACCAGCCATCATACACCAGGCACCACGAACCAAGCACCAGCCATGAGACACCAGGCACCACGCACCAAGCACCAGCCATGAGACACCAGGCACCACGAACCTGGAACCAGCCATCAGACACCAGGCACCACGAGCCAGGCACCAACCATCATACACCAGGCACCAAGAACGAAGCACCAGATATCAGACACCAGACACCATGAACCAAGCACCAGCCATCAGACAACAGGCACCACGAACCAGGCACTAGTCATCAGACACCAGGCACCACGAACCAGGCACCAGCCATCATACACCAGGCACCACGAACCAAGCACCAGCCATCAGACACCAGGCACCACGAACCAGGCACCAGTCATCGGACACCTGGCACCACGAACCAGGCATCAGCCATCAGACACCAGGCACCACGAATCAGACACGAGCCATCTGACACCAGGTACCACGATCCAGGCACCAGTCATCAGATACCAGGCACCGGTCATCAGATACCAGGCACCACGAACCAGGCACAAGTCATCAGACACCAGGCAACACGAACCAGGCACCAGTCTTCAGACACCAGGCATCACGAACCGGGCAGCAGCCATCAGACACCAGGCATTACGAACCAGGCAACAGCCATCAGACACCAGGCATCACGAATCAGACACCAGCCATCAGACACCAGGCACCACGAACCAGGCACCAGTCATCAGACACCAGGCATCGCGAACCAGGCACCAGTCATCAGACGCCAGGCACCACGAACCATGCACCAGTCATCAGACACCAGGCATAACGAACCGGACACCAGCCATCAGACACCAGGCTCCACGAACCAGGCACCAGCCATCAGACACCAGGCACCACGAACCAGACACCAGCCATCATACACCAGGCACCACGAACCAAGCACCAGCCATCAGACACCAGGGACCACGAACCAGACACCAGTCATCAGACACCAGGCACTATGAACGAAGCACGAGCCATTAGACACCAGGCACCACGAACCAAGCACCTGCCATCAGATATCAGGCACCACGAACCAGGCACCAGCCATGAGACACCAGGCACCACGAACCAGGCACCAGTCATCAGATACCAGGCACCGGCCTTCACACACCAGGCACCACGAACCAGGCACCAGTCATCAGACACCAGGCACCGGCCTTCACACACCAGGCACCACGAACCAGGCACCAGTCATCAGACACCAGGCACTATGAACGAAGCACGAGCCATTAGACACCAGGCACCACGAACCAAGCACCAGCCATCAGATACCAGGCACCATGAACCAGGCACCAGCCATGAGACACCAGGCACCACGATCCAGGCACCAGTCATCAGACTCCTGGCACCGGCCTTCACACACCAGGCACCACGAACCAGGCACCAGTCATCAGACACCAGGCACCGGCCTTCACACACCAGGCACCACGAACCAGGCACCAGTCATCAGACACCAGGCACTATGAACGAAGCACGAGCCATTAGACACCAGGCACCACGAACCAAGCACCAGCCATCAGATACCAGGCACCACGAACCAGGCACCAGCCATGAGACACCAGGCACCACGAACCAGGCACCAGTCATCAGACACCAGGCACCGGCTTCAACAGGCACCACGAACCCGGCACCAGTCATCAGACACCAGGCACCGGCCTTCCACACACCAGGCACACGAACCAGGCACCAGTCATCAGAACCAGGCACCGGCCTTCACACACCAGGCACCACGAACCAGGCACCAGTCATCAGACACCAGGCACCGGCCTTCACACACCAGGCACCACGAACCAGGCACCAGTCATCAGACACCAGGCACCGGCCTTCACACACCAGGCACCACGAACCAGGCACCAGGCACCGGCCTTCACACACCAGGCACCACGAAACAGGCACCAGTCATCAGACACCAGGCACCAGCCTTCACACACCAGTCACCTCGAACCAGGCACCAGTCATCAGACACCAGGCACCGGCCTTCACACACCTGGCACCACGAACAGGCACCAGTCATCAGACACCAGGCACCGGCCTTCCCCACACAGGCACCACGAAAACCCGGCACCAGTCATCAGACACCAGGCACCGGCCTTCACACACCAGGCACCACGAACCAGGCACCAGTCATCAGACACCAGGCACCAGCCTTCACACACCAGGTACCACGAACCAGGCACCAGTCATCAGACACCAGGCACCAGCCTTAACACACCAGGCACCACGAACCAGGCACCAGTCATCAGACACCAGGCACCGGCCTTCACACACCAGGCACCACGAACCAGGCACCAGTCATCAGACACCAGGCACCAGCCTTCCACAACCAGGTACCACGAACCAGGCACCAGTCATCAGACACCAGGCACCAGCCTTAACACACCAGGCACCACGAACCAGGCACCAGTCATCAGACACCAGGCACCGGCCTTCACACACCAGGCACCACGAACCAGGCACTAGACACCAGATACATCCGAATTTTCCATCAGTGAGCATAAATGCAAATTTGGGTGGAGTGTGCTTGTAGGCCAGACCTCGTGTTGAGGGCTGTGGTACTGGTTGATTGCTTCAGCAGGAGGACGAGGTGGAGGACGAGGTGGAGGACGAGGAGGAGGACGAGGAGGAGGACGAGGAGGAGGACGAGGAGGAGTACGAGGAGGAGGATGAGGAGGTGGATGAGGAGGAGGACGAGGAGGAGTACGAGGAGGAGTACGAGGAGGAGGATGAGGAGGAGGACGTGGAGGAGGACGAGGAGTAGGACGAGGAGGAGTACAAGGAGGAGGACGAGGAGGAGGATGAGGAGGAGGACGTGGAGGAGGACGAGGAGTAGGACGAGGAGGAGGACGACGAGGTGGATGAGTAGGAAGACGAGGAGGAGTACGAGGAGGAGTACAAGGAGGAGGACGAGGAGGAGGATGAGGAGGAGGACGAGGAGGAGTACGAGGAGGAGTACGAGAAGGAGGATGAGGAGGAGGATGAAGAGGAAGAGGATGAGGAGGAGGATGAAGAGGAGGACAAGGAGGAGGACGAGGAGGAGTACGAGGAGGAGGACGAGGAAGAGGATGAGGAGGAGGATGAGGAGGAGGATGAGGAGGAGGATGAGGAGGAGGATGAGGAGGAGGAGGAGGAGGAGGATGAGGAGGGGGACGAGGAGGAGGACGAAAGGGAGGATGAGGAGCAGGATGAGGAGGATTACGAGGAGGAAGACGAGGAGGAGGAGGAGGAGGAGGAGGATGAGGATGAGGACGAGGAGGAGGACGAGGAGGAGGACGAGGAGGAGGACGATGAGGAGGATGATGAGGAGGACGAGGAGGAGGACAACGAGGAGGATGAGGAGGAGGACAAGGAGGAGGATGAGGAGGAAGACGAGGAGGAGGACGAGGAGGAGGATGAGGAGGAGGACGAGGAGGAGGATGAGGAGGAGGAGGGCGAAGAGGAGAGCGAGGATGAGGATGAGGAGGAGGAGGGCGAGGAGGAGTACAAGGAGGAGGACAACGAGGAGGATGAGGAGGAGACAAGGAGGAGGACAACGAGGAGGATGAGGAGGAGGACAAGGAGGAGGATGAGGATGAGGAGGAGGACGAGGAGGAGGATGAGGAGGAGGCGTATGAAACAGAGGGTGAAGAGATATTAAATAAAGAAGGCCAAAAATGCAGAGCAGGAAGAGGAGACTCGAAATGTGAGGAAGAGAGGAAGGAGAAGAAGAGAAATAACTTAAGGAAAGGGAAGAGGAGGAATATGACAACGAAGCGAAAAATGGATAACTTTACGTAAACTTATAATAACTTGGCTAACCTAACTTAACCTAACTTTACGTAACCTAACTTAACCTAACCTAACTTAACCTGACCTAACTTAACCTAACCTAACTTAACCTAACCTAACTAACCTAACCTAACCTAACCTAACCTAACCTAACCTAACCTATCCTAACCTAACCTAACCTAACCTAACCTAACCTAACTTAACCTAACCTAACTTAATCTAACCTAACCTAACCAAACGTAACGAAACCTAACCTAACCTAACCTAACTTAACCTAACCTAACTTAGGTTCGGTTAGGTTAGGTTGGGTCAGGTTAGGTTAGGTTACGTTAGGTTATGTTAGGTTAGGTTAGGTTAGGTTCGGTTAGGTTAGGTTAGGATAGGTTAGGTTAGGTTAGGTTAAGTTAGGTTAGGTAAGGTGAGGTTAGGTTAGGTTAGGTTAGGTTAGGTTAGGTTAGGTTAAGTGAGGTTAGGTTAGGTTAGGTTAGGTTAGGTCAGGTTAGGTTAGGTTAGGTTAGGTGAGGTTAGGTTAGGTTAGGTAAGGTTAGGTGAGGTTAGGTTAGGTTAGGTGAGGTTAGGTAAGGTTAGGTTAGGTGAGGTTAGGTTAGGTTAGGTTAGGTTAGGTTAGGTTCGGTTAGGTTAGGTTAGGTTAGGTTAGGTTAGGTTAGGTTAGGTGAGGTTAGGTTAGGTTAGGTTAGGTGAGGTTAGGTGAGGTTATGTTAGGTTAGGTTAGGTTAGGTTAGGTTAGGTGAGGTTAGGTTAGGTGAGGATAGGTTAGGTTAGGTTAGGTTAGGTTAGGTCAGGTTAGGTTAGGTTAGGTTAGGTTAGGTTAGGTTAGGTTAGGTCAGGTAAGGTTAGGTTAGGTTAGGTTAGGTTAGATTAGGTTAGGTTGGGTGAGGTTAGGTTAGGTTAGGTTAGGTTAGGTTCGATTAGGTTAGGTTAGGTTAGGTTAGGTTAGGTCAGGTTAGGTGAGGTTAGGTGAGGTTAGGTTAGGTTAGGTTAGGTTAGGTTAGGTTAGGTTAGGTTAGGTTAGGTTCGGTTAGGTTAGGTTAGGTTAGGTTAGGTTAGGTTAGGATACGTTAGGTTAGGTTAAGTTAGGTTAGGTTAGGTTAGGTTAGGTTAGGTTAGGTGAGGTTAGGTTAGGTTAGGTTAGATTAGGTTAGGTGAGGTTAGGTGAGGTTATGTTAGGTTAGGTTAGGTTAGGGTAGGTTAGGTTAGGTGAGGTTAGGTTAGGTTAGGTTAGGTTAGGTTAGGTTAGGTCAGGTTAGGTTAGGTTAGGTTAGGTTAGGTCAGGTAAGGTAAGGTTAGGTTAGGTTAGGTTAGGTTAGGTTAGATTAGGTTAGGTTGGGTTCGGTTAGGTTAGGTTAGGTTAGGTTAGTTTAGGTTAGGTTAGGTTCGATTAGGTTAGGTTAGGTTAGGTTAGGTTAGGTTAGGTCAGGTTAGGTAATGTTCGGTTAGGTGAGGTTTAGGTTAGGTTAGGTCAGGTTAGGTAATGTTCGGTTAGGTGTAGGTTAGGTTAGGTTAGGTTAGGTTAGGTTAGGTTAGGTTCAGGTTAGGTTAGGTTAGGTTAGGTTAGGTTACGTTAGGTTCGATTAGGTTAGGTTAGGTTAGGTTAGGTTAGGTTAGGTCAGGTTAGGTTAGGTTAGGTTAGGTTAGGTTAGGTTAGGTTAGGTTAGGTTAGGTTAGGTTAGGTTAGGTTAGGTTAGGTTAGGTTAGGTTCGATTAGGTTAGGTTAGGTTAGGTTAGGTTAGGTTAGGTTTATTAGGTTTGGTAGAGGTTAGGTTAGGTTAGGTTAGGTCAGGTTAGGTTAGGTTAGGTTAGGTTAGGTGAGGTTAGGTTAGGTTAGGTTAGGTTAGGGTAGGTTAGGTTAGGTTAGGTTAGGTTAGGTTAGGTTAGGTTAGGTTAGTATGAGGTTAGGTGAGGTTGGTTAGGTTAGGTTAGGTTACGTTCAGGTTAGGTAAGGTTAGGGTAGGTTAGGGTGGTTAGGTTAGGTTAGGTGAGGTGAGGTTAGGCTTTTAGGTTAGGTTAGGTTAGGTTAGGTTAGGTTAGGTGAGGTTAGGTTAGGTTAGGTTAGGTTAGGTTAAGTGAGGTTAGGTTAGGTTAGGTTAGGTTAGGTTATGTTAGGTTTGGTTAGGTTAGGTTAGGTTATGTTATGTTAGGTTAGGTTAGGTTAGGTTAGGTTAGGTTAGGTTAGGTTAGGTTTGGTGAGGTTAGGTTAGGTTATGTGAGGTTAGGTTAGGTTAGGTTAGGTTAGGTTAGGTTCGGTTAGGTTAGGTTAGGTTAGGTTAGGTTAGGTTAGGTTAGGTTAGGTTAGGTTAGGTTTGCTTAGGTTAGGTTAGGTTAGGTCAGATTAGGTCAGGTTAGGTTAGGTTAGGTTAGGTTAGGTTATTTTACGTTCGGTTAGGTTAGGTTAGGTTAGGATAGGTTAGGTGAGGTTAGGTTAGGTTAAGTTAGGTTAGGTTAGGTTAGGTGAGGTTAGGTTAGGTTAAGTGAGGTTAGGTTAGGTTAGGTTAGGTTCGGTTAGGTTAGGTTTAGGTTAGGTTGGTAGGTTAGTAGGTTAGGTTAGGTTAGGTTAGGTAGGCTAGGTTAGGTTAGGTTAGGTTCGGTTAGGTTAGGTTGGTTAGGTTATGGTTAGGTTAGGTTAGGTTAGGTTAGGTCAGGTTAGGTTAGGTTAGGTTAGGTTAGGTGAGGTTAGGTTAGGTTAGGTTAGGTTAGGTTAGGTTAGGTTAGATGAGGTTAGGTGAGGTTAGGTTAGGTTAGGTTAGGTTAGGTTAGGTTAGGTTAGGTGAGGTGAGGTTAGGTTAGGTTAGGTTAGGTTAGGTTAGGTTAGGTTAGGTTAGGTTAGGTTAGGTCAGGTTAGGTGAGGTTAGGTTAGGTTAGGTTAGGTTAGGTTAGGTGAGGTTAGGTGAGGTTAGCTCAGGTTAGGTTAGGTTAGGTTTGGTTAGGTTAGGTTAGTTTATGTGAGGTGAGGTTAGGTTACGTTAGGTTAGGTTAGGTTAGGTTAGGTTAGGTTAGGTTAGGTCAGGTTAGGTGAGGTTAGGTTAGGTTTGGTTAGGTTAGGTTAGGTGAGGGTTTGGTGAGGTTAGGTTAGGTTATAGGTTATTTTGGGTTTAAAGGTTAGGTTAGGGAAGGTTAGGGGGTTTAGGTTAGGTTAGGTTAGGTTAGGTTAGGTTTGGTGAGGGTTTGGTGAGGTTTTAGGTTAGGTTAGGATAGGTTAGGTTAGGTTAGGTTAGGTTAGGTTAGGTCTAGTTAGGTTGGTTAGTTAGGTTTATGTTAGGTTAGGTTAGGTTAGGTTTAGGTTAGGTTAGGGTTTGGTTTAGGTTAGGTTCGGTTAGGTTAGGTTAGGTTAGGTTAGGTTGGTTAGTAGTTAGGTCAGGTTAGTTAGGTTAGGTTAGTTGGGTTTGGTTAGGTTAGGTTAGGTGGTTTGGTTAGGTTAGTTAGGGTTATGTTTAGTAGGTTAGGTTAGGTTAGGTTAGGTTAGGTTAGGTTAGGTTAGGTTAGGTTTGGTTAGGTTTAGGTTTTAGGTTAGGTTAGGTTACGTTAGGTTAGGTTAGGTCAGGTTAGGTTAGGTTAGGTTAGTTTAGTTAGTAGGTTTTGGTGAGGTTAGGTTAGGTTAGGTTAGGTTAGGTTAGGTTAGGTTAGGTTAGGTGAGGTTAGGTTAGGTTAGGTTAGTTAGGTTAGGTTAGGTTTTGTTAGGTAAAGGTTAGGTTAGGTTCGGTTAGGTTAGGTTAGGTAGTTAGGTTAGGTTAGGTTAGGGGAGGTTAGGTTAGGTTAGGTTATGTTGGTTAGGTTAGGTTAGGTTCGGTTAGTTCGGTTAGGTTAGGTTCAGGTTAGGTTAGGTTGGTTAGGTTAGGTTGAGGTCGGTGAGGTTAGGTTAGGTAGGTGTTAGGTTAGGTTAGGTTGGTTAGGTTAGGTTAGGTTAGGTTAGGTTAGGTTAGTTAGGTTCGGTTAGGTTAGGTTAGGTCAGGTTAGGTTAGGTTAGGTTAGGTGATTAGTGTTATGTTAGGTTAGGTTAGGTTAGGTCGTAGGTAGATAGGTTAGTTGTATAGTTAGGTTAGGTGAGGTTAGGTTAGGTTAGGTTAGGTTATGTTAGGTTAGGTTAGTTAGGTTCGGTTAGGTTAGGTTATGGATAGGTTAGGTTAGGGAGGT
>NC_069407.1:38684225-38739026 GCF_026875155.1 Cherax quadricarinatus | reverse complement strand
CTCCTTTCTTCTCCCTCCATCCTGTCTTTTTTCCTTCCTCCCGCTTTCTCCCATTTTAAGCAAGATTTTTTTTCTTCAAATATCAGTTACCGAGGCTTTTAGCGTGCCTGGGGAAGTGGCCCAGTTAAAACTGTTTAAATCTACTGCTGTTGTACGCCACTCTAATATCAGATGATATATATATATATAATATACATATATATATATATATATATATATATATATATTATATATATATATATTATATATATATATATATGTATACTACCGTCCTGCCAAGACTGTGAAACAGAAACCTGTAACTGTTTTGCATGATGTTAGGATTGCTGGTTTCTTTTTCTGTCTCATAAACACGCTAGATAACAGGGATATCTTGCTACTCCTACTTACACTTTGGTCACACTTCACAGACACGCACATGCATATATATATATACATACTTTTAGGTTTTTCTCCTTTTTCTAAATAGCTCTTTTCTTCTTTATTTCTTCTATTGTCCATGGGGAAGTGGAAAAGAATCTTTCCTCCGTAAGCCATGCGTGTCGTATGAGGCGACTAAAATGCGGGGAACAATGGGCTAGTAACTTCTTCTCCTGTAGACATTTACTAAAAAAGAGAAGAAGAAAAACTTTATAAAACTGGGATGCTTAAATGTGCGTGGATGTAGTGCAGATGACAAGAAACAGATGATTGCTGATGTTATGAATGAAAAGAAGTTGGATGTCCTGGCCCTATGCGAAACAAAGCTGAAGGGGGTAAGGGAGTTTCGGTGGGGAGAAATAAATGGGATTAAATCTGGAATATCTGAGAGAGTTAGAGCAAAGGAAGGGGTAGCAGTAATGTTGAAGGATCAGTTATGGAAGGAGAAAAGAGAATATGAATGTGTAAATTCAAGAATTATGGGGAAATTAAAGTAAAGGTTGGATGTGAAAAGTGGGTCATAATAAGCGTGTATGCACCTGGAGAAGAGAGGAATGTAGAGGAGAGAGAGAGATTTTAGGAGATTTTAAGTGAATGTATAGGAGCCTTTGAACCAAGTGAGAGAGTAATTGTGGTAGGGGACCTGAATGCTAAAGTAGGAGAAACTTTTAGAGAGGGTGCGGTAGGTAAGTTTGTGGTGCCAGGTGCAAATGATAATGGGAGCCCTTTGATTGAACTTTGTATAGAAAGGGGTTTAGTTATAGGTAATACATATTTTTAAAAAAAAGAGGATAAATAAGTATACAAGATATGATGTAGGGCGAAATGACAGTAGTTTGTTGGATTATGTATTGGTAGATAAAAGACTGTTGAGTAGACTTCAGGATGTACATGTTTATAGAGGAGCGATTGGTGGAATGATAATGTAAAGTGAGTAGTAAGGGAGAAAAAGTTAGCATATGAGAAGTTTTTACAAAGTAGAAGTGATGCAAGGAGGGAAGAGTATATGGAGAAAAAGAGAGAGGTTAAGAAGTGGTGAAGCAATGTAAAAAGAGAGCAAATGAGAGAGTGGGTGAGATGTTATCAACAAATTTTGTTGAAAATAAGAAAAAGTTTTGGAGTGAGATTAACAAGTTAAGGAAGCCTAGAGAACAAATGGATTTGTCAGTTAAAAATAGAAGAGGAGAGTTATTAAAATGGAGAGTTAGAGGTACTGGAAGATGGAGGGATATTTTGAGGAATTGTTAAATGTTGATGAAGATAGGGAAGCTGTGATTTCGTTGTATAGGCAAGGAGGAATAACATCTTGTAGGAGTGAGGAAGAGCCAGTTGTGAGTGTGGGGGAAGTTCGTGAGGCAGTAGGAAAAATGAAAGGGGATAAGGCAGCCGGGATTGATGGGATAAAGATAGAAATGTTAAAAGCAGGTGGGGATATAGTTTTGGAGTGGTTGGTGCAATTATTTAATAAATGTATGGAAGAGGGTAAGGTACCTAGGGATTGGCAGAGAGCATGCATAGTTTCCTTTGTATAAAGGCAAAGGGGACAAAAGAGAGTGCAAAAATTATAGGGGATAAGTCTGTTGAGTATACCTGGTAAAGTGTATTGTAGAGTTATTATTGAAAGAATTAAGAGTAAGACAGAGAATAGGATAGCAGATGAACAAGGGGGCTTTAGGAATGGTAGGGGGTGTGTGGACCAGGTTTTTACAGTGAAACATATAAGTGAACAGTATTTAGATAAGGCTAAAGAGGTCTTTGTGGCATTTATGGATTTGGAAAAGGCGAATGACAGGGTGGATAGGGGGGCAATGTGGCAGATGTTGCAGGTGTATGGTGTAGGAGGTAGGTTACTGAAAGCAGTGAAGAGTTTTTACGAGGATAGTGAGGCTCAAGTTAGAGTATGTAGAAAAGAGGGAAATTATTTCCCAGTAAAAGTAGGCCTTAGACAAGGATGTGTGATGTCACCGTGGTTGTTTAATATATTTATAGATGGGGTTGTAAGAGAAGTAAATGCGAGGGTCTTGGCAAGAGGTGTGGAGTTAAAAGATAAAGAATCACACACAAAATGGGAGTTGTCACAGTTGCTCTTTGCTGATGACACTGTGCTCTTGGGAGATTCTGAAGAGAAGTTGCAGAGATTGGTGGATGAATTTGGTAGGGTGTGCAAAAGAAGAAAATTGAAAGTGAATACAGGAAAGAGTAAGGTTATGAGGATAACTAAAAGATTAGGTGATGAAAGATTGGATATCAGATTGGAGGGAGAGAGTATGGAGGAGGTGAATGTATTCAGATATTTGGGAGTGGACGTGTCAGCGGATGGGTCTATGAAAGATGAGGTAAATCATAGAATTGATGGGGGCAAAAGGGTGAGGGGTGCACTTGGGAGTCTGTGGAGACAAAACTTTGCCCTTGGGCAAAGAGGAATTATGAGGTAATTTTACCAACGCTCTTTTATGGGTGGAAAAAGGGTGATGAATGTTGCGCGAAGAAGGCTGGGGCAGTGAATTCATGTTGGGGGCAATGTTGGTGTAATATATGAAAGGAATTCGTATTTGGAAGTTAGGAGGGGTGCAGGAACCAAAAACTGTTGTCCAAGGGCGAGGAAAGGGTTGTTGACGTGGTTCGGACATTAGGAAATGGAGCAAAACAGAGTTCCTTCAAGAGTGTATCAGTCGTAGGGGGAAGGAACGGGGTGGGGTCGGCTAGGAAAGGTTTGGGGGGATGGGTAAGGGGGTTTTGTTGCGGGGGGTTGGACTTCCAGCAGGCAGCGGAGGGGTTTTTGATTGGGATGAAGGAGGACAAAGGGTTTTTAAATACTTGGTGCGTTGGAGTGGGGAAAATGTAACATTTTGAAGGTTCGGGAAACCGGCAGGCCGGATTGAGACCGGAGAGGGGGAAGTACAGTCCCCTGTACTCAAAGAGGGGTGTTAATTTGCATTTAAAAACTGTAGTGTAAAGCCCCCTTTACAAGACAGTGAGGGATGAAGATGGGAAATTTTTTTTTTTTTCGGGGCCACCCTGCCGGTTTGGAATTGGCCAGAGTGATAATAATAATAAAAATTTTTAAAATATATTATATATATATATAATATATATATAATATATATATATATTATATATTTAATATATATATTAAAAATTTTATTATATGTCGTGCTGAATAGGCAGAACTTGCTATCTGGTTTAAAATAGAAACGTCACTTGCCATAAAGGAAAAAGCGAAAAATTTGTGTATGCAATAATTTCGAAAAAATCATTCTGAGTTTACAAAAAAAATATATTTCACGTGTTTTTTTATATTAAAAATTGTAAACAAACTAAAAAATATTTAGTTGGGTTTAAGGCAAAAAAAGTTATTGAAAAAAAAGGTTGGGGAATTTTTCTAAGATTCTTTTGGGAAAAAATTAAAAAATTTTTTACTTTAACTTTAAAGGGAAAAAAAATATATTTTTAAACGTAAAGAAAAAATTTCAGAAAGGTTTTTAATTTAAATGAGTTCTTGCAATTGACCAGTTTACATTTTGGCACGACATATTTAAAAAATATAATATATATAATATATTTTATATTTATATATATTTTAAAATTTAATAATAAAGATAGATAGATAAATATATATACCTTGAGGGGTTTGGGTTAAGGGGAAACTTTCATGAGAGAGAGAGAAGAGAGAGAGAGAGAGGGGAAGAGAGAGAGTAAAAAAAGCTACCCATTGCCAACACTTTGCTCCCAAATGCAAGGAACCCTCCCAGGCAGCTGCAAAAACTGTGTCGAAACTGCAGTGTTGACAATAAAACAGGGGGAGGTCATCTTTTTAAAATTAGCTTTTCAAAAAAAGGGTCTGGGGGCCCGGGGGAAAATTTGACCCAAGATTGCGGGGTAGTTTTGCAGAGCCGCAGCAGTACTCTAATTGCAATTTTCAGCCGTACCTACATAGGTAAATGGTCTTCCTTGGTAAGGAAAAAAATTTTCAAAAAAGAAGGCAAGCAGAATCAAAACTACAGACCAGTTACTCCTGTCAATCATTGGCAGACCCTTGAGACAATAATCTCAAAAAATGAAAATTTTTTTGGCTCCCCCTCACTACTTATATGCTGTGAATTGGCTTCTGATCTGTTTTTAAAAACCCCCCTACTAAGTGGCACCATTCACTATGAACCAAAGTCGCTTGGGGTAGCACTGGATATTGCGGTTCTTTCGACAAGTATGGCACCGGGGATTTCGCAAAATTGCAAGCACAAATTTTTAGACTCTACACTGTCCCCTCAGAAATTTACCTTAAAGGTAATCTCTAAGTATTTCTCAATGGAACAAGTCAATAAGACATCCCCCGGGGAAAAAGTGTTTATTTAATTGCTTGGCCATTTGTTATGGAATTCTACTTCAATGACCTTCATCTCATGCCAGAATCCCATGCAACGCGGGGCGACGCACTTGACATTCACCTATCCAGAGGGGAAATCCAGCGCTCTAAACACAATCCCAGCTAGGGCTATATCAGCCGGGAAAACCCGAGGGCAGGCACATTTGCTCCAGAGAAAACAAATGATGAGGGTTTCTATTACCAGGGGGTACTGCTGGACAGTAGTAATATAAGGGGAAATTTTTGTACCCGGAGAGAATTTGCTAACTTGATGAAATTTGACTCTAAACTGACCATAAAAATCACGTTGTAAATCTTGAAAAACAAGGCTCAAACTTACAGCACTTCGAAACTCGCAACTGCTCGACAGATAGGTTCAAGTTTCGGTTCGAGGCACAAGTACACTCACCCCTTGAATGCACCAACTTTTTAATTCCTTGTACCCCACTCATTGCGACTGCTTGACAGGGTAGAGAACAAGTAAAGCCTCATCTCTCGCCGAGCCCCATCCGGAAGATCTTCAAGTCACAAGTCTAAAAACATAAAGGGGGTTTGTGGGGGGGCCTTAAAGTTTGTACAAGCCAATATTTTAAAAAAAACCGTACCTGGCTCCATTCTGAGGACAGCGAGAAGCGGCTTCTACACCTCAAGACGGGCAGCAAGCACAATTTCACTTGTAACCATCTTGAGAACATCACTTAATCTAGATCATTATCCTCAAGAGACTCGAGTCTGAAACAGTTGACAGATAATTTTAGTAAATAAAGTCATTGAAAAAAATGAAATTGCGGGCCAACAGATGGCCCAATTTCATCCTGTTCCCAACTTCTGTTTCATAACAAAAAAAAG
Source organism: Cherax quadricarinatus (assembly GCF_026875155.1). Lineage (NCBI taxonomy): Eukaryota > Metazoa > Arthropoda > Malacostraca > Decapoda > Parastacidae > Cherax > Cherax quadricarinatus. The sequence continues at coordinate 38,733,394 of NC_069407.1, read as the reverse complement.
TTTTAAAATGAGGAAAAGGGTAAAGCTTTTAGCGTAAAAAAAAAGCTAGGAATCCTTAACCGAACTTTGTAAAACCGGAAAAAAAAAAAAAAACGAGAAAAGAGAGTGAAAGAGAACTAACTCATTATCTATGACGTGTATGAAAGGTCGGCATTGTAATAGGTTTTTAGCCTTTGTGATCACACACACACACCAACACACACACACACACATACACGTTATTATAAAATATTATTATAATTTATAATATATATATATAAATATAAAAAATTTAAATTATATATATATATATAAAATATATATATATAAATATATATATGTCGGGAATAGCAGAATTTGCGATTTTTGGTTTAAAAATGAAACGCTCTTTTTCCAAAACAGGCAAGTAAATTGTGTATCAAAAATTTCCCAAAATCATTAACCAAACGAAAAAAATAATTTCACGTGTTTGTTTAGTTTTAAAAATATTGTTAAACAAATCTAAAATATTTTTAGTTGGGTTAGTCTAAAATAAATTTTTCCCCGAAAAAAAGGTTTAGGTAAGTTTTCAAAATTCTTTCAGTGCAAAATTTTAAAAAATTTTTTACATTAACTTAAATGAAAAAAAATTTTTCTTTAAACGTAAAAAAAATTTCAGAAAGAACTTAATTTTAAATGAGTTCTTGCAAATTTTAAAAAACCCCATTTTAAATTTTTTTTTAAAAAAATAAAAATATATATATAATAATATAAATAAATATATAATATATATATATAAAATAAAAATATTTTATATATATTTTTATATATAAAGGGGGGGGGACCACCTCTAAACTGTCATGGGGACCCTCATCCTCAGAGAAAAGAATCACTTTGCTTCGGGGGAAAACCAAGGTTTCCCCCTGAAAACTTTTTTTTGAGAATTTTCTCCTACCACCCCCCCTTTTAAATTTCAAGGGTATGTTTTTTTAAAAGACAAAAATTCATTGGCAAACATTCACAAAAAAAAAACCACGAAAAAAAAACAACTAAACTCCCACACCAAATTTGCCCAGTCCCGATGGGGGGTCCCCCAGAATCTCAATTTCCCCTTTATCGAAACACTGGTCCTAAAGAGAAAACGGTCCCCCCTGTGGTCCTTGGCATGATAGCTTTTCCCCCAGTTTTGGGGGGAATTTTAACAACTTCCCCGCCCAAGGGATCCGACCCTTTGGGAAAGAATTAAGAAAGGGGGGCTTTTTTTCCTGATCTTCGGGGTCCCCTGTGGCTGCCTCCCACCCCCCTTTCCACACGGAGTATAAATGGGTTTTTCCCAAGTGCACCCCAAGTGGTCCCGGAAACTCTTCCCTCCCCGGGGTACTAGGCCCATCGACGCTTTTTTTTTCCCCTAACCTCTGTATTGGGGTTTTCCCTAGCGGCAAGGGCTTTGGGGGGCCCTTCTCTTTTAATATTCATTCCCTCCTAAAATGCTGGCTACTTCCTTCGTGTGTGACCCCAAAAACCATAATCCAAATACACTTTTCCCCTCCAAAAATCCCCCAAAACCGGGAGATGGGGTCGGGCAAACCCCCCAATCCTTGGGGGCAAAATCCCGGGAAATTTAACCAACAAAATCCCGAGGGGGGGCCTTATGCCAAACAGTTTTCCTTTTCCAAAAAGGGAAATTTTTTCGTTTTTTCCCATATCTTTGCCCAGGGCGTTTGCTTTTTTGGGGAGGGCCCTGGTCTACTGGAGGAATCGAAGGGGGCCCACCAATCGCGCCATAAACCCCGGGGTCTTTGAGCCCTTTCCAAAAAATTTTTAAAAAATTTTTAAAATTTTATTTTAAAAAATTTATAATTATAATTTTTATTTATTTATATAAATATAATATATTTCCAACAGACACAACTTCTATCCAAACCCAAAGGGAAAACTTAACTCAAGTACTTTTACATTTTTTTTCCCCACGGGAGCTATCAGGTGAGGGGAAAGAAGGATTAGGAAGTTTTTCTGATAGGCATCGGGTTTTTACCTCCCAGCCCCCCGTAAATGTGACCCCAACGGTTTTTGAAAAACCCCACCCCACCCCCCGCCCCCCCAAGGGGTGGAACTTTGAAGAGGATAAATTTTAAAATATAATACCAGTCCCAATTTTTTTCACCCTTAAACTCATTTGATTTGGGAAAATCATTTTTAGGGACCACAATTTATTCTTTTTCGGTGAAAAATTTAATTTAAATAAAAGAAAGGAATGAATGTCCTTTTTGCAATTTAAATGCCTTTCCTGGGGTACTCGATTTTTCCCAGGGGTACCAAATATCTCTTCATATTTCTTAAATATTTTCTACCTCTTCTCAGTATCGATAAATATCCTGTAACACCCACCGGATGGGATGCCCCAAGTCTTGTACCAAAATTTGCGTCATAGAAAAAAACAAATTAATTTTCTTCTTGAAAAATAGGGGGATCCGTAAATAATTTAAAATTTAGGTTTACAAGCCGCAGCTTTTTATAGAGTCTATTGTACACAAGCTTAAACAACAATGCTATACAAAATCCGGGATTGTTCATTATGTCGGGTGGTTTCAGATGGATTGGTGACGAAAACCAGTGCTAGCCCCAAAACTTCATGCTAGGTCAATTGTGAATGGTTATAAAACGTGTTTAGCTCAAATGTACCATACATTGATGCTAACAAGATTACGTGATAACAAAAGTAGTGGGGTTAACAATATTAGAAGCAGAAATTTTTGGTCATAGAAAATTTTACATTCTGCATGATTTTTTTATTGACTCTATGTATCTTTCTGGGTATAGATAATAAAATGGACTAAATTGTTTTTTTTAATTTCATCCATCCATCAGGTTGTCACGATACGGAAACGTTACTTTTCTTTTTTCTTTAAACGTAAGGAGTGTAAAGTGGGTAAAAACTATTAAAAATCTTCCCAAATTTGACTTAAATTTTAAATCAAATTTTTTTCTTTATTTTCGATTAAATAGCCTTTGGGATGTAAAAATTTCATTTTTGCTATGTCTGCCCCCCAATTTCATCCCTTCAGATTGGGGGAGAAACTTACTCCTTTATTGAAGCGCGCTATTTTTGTTTTTTTTATTGCAAACTTGGAGACCAGGCAACCATTTGCACACCAAAAAAACTTCAAGAGTTGCATTATGCCCTTTGAGTACCATGGTATGGGGGGAGCAGATAAAAACCCTGATGCTGCACTTTTGTATGGGGCTAAAGTACTGGTTCAACAAGAGACAAAGATCGCAGAATAATCTAAATATTCCTTCAGTAATAATACCTTTCCCAAAATCTGAAGATATTCCGTACCCGTGCCCCCTGAACATGGGAAATTTCACAGAATTGATACCATTGTTCTAAAAGACCGTGCGGAGTGCTGCGCAGTATCCTGTTGATTGGCTTTTACGCTGTTTCGGTACTAGCTCTTGAAGACCTGTTTGCGCGCCTCAGAATTGAAGCAAGATGCCCCCCCTCGAGCCAAATTTACCAACAGCTTAAGGAAAATTTAAAAATGGCGAAGTTTAAAATTCGGGGACTGACCAGGGGAAAAAAAAGAAAATTCTAATTTCCCCTGTTTTGAGTCCTCGTCAAAAAGGGAAACTGGCAGTGGCGACACAGGACGAAAATTGACGATCAAAGACGAATAAAGGAGAAAAAGAAAGAAGAAAAGATGCCGTGGAAACGTTTTTTGGAAAAATCTAATAATTCTCAGTGCTACCCGCGAAGTGAGCGACTACTGGGAAATCAGCGAACGACACCAAAAGGTAAAATATTTTTTGTTGGGGATAGCCAAGTTAGGTAATGGAAGGGGGGTTCTCTTGAAGGGCAGGAGTAGGAGACAGAGAGTTTGTTTCCTGGGGCTGGGGTGAGATATTTTTAGCCGTCTTAAAAGACATCATAGAGGAATGGGAGCAATCCCCTTATCTGTCTCAGTGCTGGAGGAACGTGTTGGCGAAGGGGTGAAACCTGATTAGCAGGAAAAGGAAGCAAAAGAAAAAAATTTGGAGTAAGGGTGGGAACCCGTCAAGTGTGGGATTTTGCCAAGGGGAGGATTGGAAATGATTGGGTTGTCTGGGCATTGGTGTCAAAGCGGGTGGAAAATACTGAAGGAAAATGCGTAACATTAATTTACAACTGGGACCTCTTCAGGGAAATGGGCAGATGCCCGGGATGGGGTTTTACTTATCTTGGTCTGGGGGGGGTAGCACGGCAACTGCGTGGAGGGGGGCAGTTTTGGACTTTAAACTAAATATTAGTGGATGGTTTTGGAGGAAAAAATGAAGTCCCAGTGTAGTAATTTTTTACGATTTTTAGGGGAACTATAATAAGCAGAACGAGGGGAATTGAAAAGCCAGGGGGCTTTGGGTATAAGGGCAGTAATAGGTTTAGTAGAAAAACAAAATGAGCAGGAAAGGGGAAAGAGAAAGGGGAGTCTTTCCCCAAAGTTTATTTTCTAAAGCCGTATGCTAGGGAAAAAGGAGAGTTAGATTTGTTGCTTTCAGGAAAATTTATGTTTTGCCTTAACGAGGCGTGGTTTAATTCAAAAAATCGGGCATGCCTGCGGAATTCTATTCAGGGTTTTTTAAAATTTTTCCAATAGATAAAATATCGGGAAAAGGGGGTGGGGTGGCCCTTGTATGCCCCCAGATCGCATGAACTGTTGCATAAAACGGGATAAGTCTGAAGTAAAACATACAGATCTGGGAAGAATTTTCAGAGGGGGGAAAAAAAATGATTTTAGGGGTGATATACCGCCCCCAAACTTGAAGGGCCAAGGGGACTCTTGGGAGGAAATTGTTAAGGCCACAAAGGGACGATAATGTAGTAATTTTAGGGGACTTTTTAAATTTTGCATATTTTATTGGAATTTCTTGACTGGGGGTTTAGAATCATACGACTTCTTAAAATATTCAGGATTGTTTTTTGAAGCAGTTTGTGACAGAACCTACAAGGGGAAATAACCGCTTGACTTTGTTATGGCAAACAATGAATCCCTTGTTAAAATTTTGAAATTTTTGGAGGAAATGGGTGCTAGGACCACAAATCAATTACATTTAGCATTGAATGGAAGTACGATAGACGATAAAAATCAGTAACAGTCCCCGATTTTCCTTACAGATTCGAGGGGGTTTGAGAACGAAGAAAAAACCTATCAATATGCAGTTTTCGAACCCCTATAATCTCTCAAAAAAACGTTTTTCCTTAAAAAAATTAATCAAATAGAAAAGATCCAAAATGGGATGAAAATAGGGCCCAAAAATCTATAGGGCAAAGAAAGGAAATTTTAGGCGTATCAAAAAGTGAGCGTCATCTTATGAATCGTATTTTGAATTAAAAGAGACATTAAAAAGGGGGATAAGAAAAACTAAAAGGGGCTATGAAATTAAAGTTGCTAGGGATTCTAAAAAACCCAAAAAATTTTTTCCCGGTCTAAGAACAAAAGTTTTTAGAAAAATAGGTTTCCCCCTTTAAAAAAAACTTGGGCCCACTACAAAGAGAAGAAATGTGCTCGATTTTTAATAATTATTTTTTCTCATTTTTACCCAGGAAGACATAACAATATTCCCTAATTAATTTTTTTTATGGGCTAGAAGAAGATAAATTAGTAAATCACAGCACTAGTGAAATGGTTGTGGCAGATAGACAGACGAAAAAATAAGTCCCGGGTCCTGTAGGTTTTTTCAAGGGGTTTTTTAAAGGGAAAGCAAAAAGGAACTCTGTGAACCATTAACTAATATTTTTTAAATTTAAACCTTCAAAAGGTGAGTGTCTGATAGTGGAAGATGGGAATGTAATTTCCCCATTTTTAAAACAGGGGACAAGTCTTAAACGTAAATTACGCCCAATAACCGACCCAATTGTAGGGAAATTATGATCACTTATAGCTGAATTATAAAAGCCATCCGATAAGCATAGCTGATTAAATACTCGCATGGATTTACAAGAGGCCGGTCTTGTCTAACAATTTTTAATTTCTTCAGTAAAACTTTTGAGGCGTTGACCACGATAAAGAATTTTTATTATTTACTAGATTTTATTTTTGGGTTTTGATAGAGTTCCGCCCATAGACTGTTAAAGAAATGGGACTCATGGCATTGGGGGAAAATGCTCTCGTGGGTCGAGTCATGGGTCCTGACAGGAAGCAGAGATGTCCATAAATGGGTTAAAACCGAGTGGGGATTGTTTTACAGTCCCCCGTGGCTTTCCCCAGGATCATCTTGGGGCCCCTGTTGTTTTTTAAATATACAATGATCTTGATATGGCAAATTCGCCCATACACAAAGATAGGTAGGATAATTTTTCAAACGTAATTTTTTTGGGAAATTCGGAGATTTTAAACAAACTTATTCTTTTTCAGGGAAAAAGGGGATCAGTTCAATGTGATAAATGCAAGGTTCTGAAGCTTGGGGTTTATTAAACTTGCCATACAGATTGCGAAAAAGGGCTGGGGGTTTGGTTAGCAGCAAACCTTTAAACCCAAAACGCAATGCCTAGGTACTAATAAGCAAAAAGATTACTGGGATTTATACAAAAAGTGTAAGCAAAAGAAGTCCGAGGGCATACTGCAGCTTTATTTCATCTTAGAAAGGCCCCACCCAGATTATGCACTCATTCTGGGCTCCAATTTCAGAATGGGCATAAATTCGTTAGAAAACATTCAGCGAAGATCTAAATTACAACATTAGAAATCTTCCTTTTAAAGAAAAAATTTAAGACTCTTAATTCATTCATTTGTTAGACGAAGAATGAGGGGGACCTGATCGAAGTGAAAGTGAAAAAAATAGGTATTAATAAAGGGGAAATTTAATAAAGGGCTTGAGGGTTCTCTCCCAAAAGGAACCCTCATAAATGGGTTTAAATTTGATAATTTTGATTTAGAAAGGACATAGGAAAGTATTTGGGTTTTGGGGATAGGGATTAGAGGGAACAGTCTACCAGGGGTTATTGAGGGTGGGGGCTTTGGGTGTTTTAAATTTTGGTTTGGGTAATACAGAGTGGGAGGGGTTGTTTGAGTGGGACTTTTACATCAGAGCTTATTTTTTTGGGGGGCATTGAAAAATTTGGGGTTTTGGATAGTTTTGTTAGTGGGTGAATTTAAAGGACCGCCTAGTATGGGCCAACGGGGCCCCCTGCGGGTTCCTCCTTTCTTAGTTCTTAGTTCTTAAAAACCACAAAAAAAAGACATCCCAAAAACTTCAACCAAGTTTGGGTCAATACTTGGTGGAAAAATTAACCTTCCCAAAAAAAAGTGCACAGTTACTTGGCTCGAGACTGAAGGAAAAACAGCTTCAGTCCTGGGAAAAACATTCGTTGGGCCTCATCGTGAAGGGGAAATTTACCATTCTTTGACAAAAAGGGAAACTTTGTTTTTTGTTCAAATATTTCTGGCCCCTTTGAAAAATAGGGGTTTTTTAAAAGACAGAGAAGGAGACTCTTTTCTGATTCTTTTAAAAGAAGTTTAAAAAGGGTTATTTTTTTTACAATGGTAACATAGTTGCTCTTTTCGAATTAACCATAGTGTCCAAAAACCCCTTCTTACCCAAATCACAAAAGTTTAAAACTGTCCACTAGTTTACCCCCCTGAAAATTTTTGCTGCCACCACTCCAAAATGGAACTGCTTTCAAGTACCGGGGTCAAATTTCCTCTAAATGAAGGCAAGCTTAAAGGGAGGAATCTTTGTTGGGCCCCCAGATTCGGAATTGATGAAGCATTGCAGGGGCGAGGGAATCCTGGTTTTTATTCAAGCAGATTGTCCACAATTTCCCGGGAAACAGGCGTCCCCCAAATATGAAAAAAAAAAGATCCAAGACCTTATTTCAGTTTCCAACAACTTGGATCTAGAATGGTTTTAAAATGCCCTTTTTTTCACAAACACTTGACTATTTTCCCAACAATTTGGGGGCTACATGAGGTACAAGGAGACGGTTCCATAGGATATTTGCACCATGGAAAACCGTACCCGACAAAAAAAAATGTCACAGATGGCGGATTCTGCTGGGCATTGAAACGAATGGGCTCGATGCCAGCACAACGAAAATCAAAGCAGTCCCTCCTTTCCCTTTTATTCAATATTAGGGTAACCATTAGGGAAAAATTTTTTTAAAAAAATCATTTGATTTTATTCATGTTGATTTGAATTCAATGTTTTTAAAAAATAACTAATGTCTTTTCCCCCATTATTTTCCTAATTTTAAAAAATTAACAATTTTTAAAAATTCACATTTTCATTATCATTAATTTGTATTTTATTCAAAACCTTATGTGATAAGCGAATTTTAAATTTAATCAAAACAACACTGCGACAGCCCAGGATTCGTTCACCCGAGGCGGGCCAAAAAAACATGGGGTTTGAATCCTCGGTAGACATGTTGTTATTGATTTAGTACCCCTTGTTCGTGGTCACAAAAATAATAATGTTTTGGAGGCTAGACACCAAAGGGGATAAGAATTTAAATTAGCTTAGGGAACCCCCCCCCAAATCTCGGACCAAAGTAAAACCCCCTATTTGGAGGGGTTTGGTTTTTTGTAGGGTTGGTTGGTTCAGTGGGTTGAAGGTCATGGATTTTCGCTCCCCCAAGGCAGGGGCCCAAAAACTGGGTTCGAATCCTCAGTAAGTCGCAGTGTTGTTACTGAATATATTAATGTATTATGTGAATGTGTGCATATTATTTATTGTTTGGGGGTGTCCCTGTGCTTTTTTGCATGAATGTGTGTGAAAAGTATTAATATTATTTTTATGAATGTAAACTTTTTGAAGAGCAACAAAATAATTTGAAAAATATGGGGCTGGGAAGGGGGGAGCTGCTCGCTGAAAGCCTCCCATTTACCGACAAAGTAAAAACTTTTCCCACACTTTTTTAAAAAGCAACCTTTTTTTTTCCCCGCACGTAAACATGGAACTCTTCAAGGGAACCCAATAATAACCCCAGAGTGTGTGTCTCTCGGGGTATTAACACCAGATTTAAACCCCGTTTTTTTGGGATAAAGGTCATTTGAGTGGCGGGGGGGTTGATAGCTACTTTCAACCTTAATGCCTTTGTGTGTGTGTAGACTTTAAAAAACCCCATTAAACTTAGCCCCGCGAGGGGAGGGGAGGGAAAGTAATTGTATGTGTTTTGTTTCACTGCCTGAACACCTGCAAAAATTGTTTGTTTTAAAACCATACAGAATGGCTTTGTTCATTCCATAATCTACAATAATAATGTAAATAATAATCTTTATTTGTACAAGTTCCTGATACAACTTAATCAGGCCATAACTGACATCAGTGACATATTATAAAAAAGGGCCCCTTGTTGTGCAGAGCATTTACGACCGATTTGGACCAAGTCGGACAGAAATGTCATAAATAATTTTCATTCTCCTTTTGTGCGGGTTATTTGTGTATTGCTTGTAACTAAAAACACTAACATGATGAAGGATTGTGTACTTGTCTCAAAGATCCTCAGAACCCCTGACAAGCTGCTGCACTTACTTACTGGTCAGCAAGGTGGATCTGGCTTCTGAAACAGCGCCCAATCTATGATATACAAACATCCTTTATCGGGTGAATCGTTTGGATAAGAGAAAAAGGGACGTTGTATCGAGCTGGACCTTAAACGAAAACATGTGGACTAACTCTTATTGTGGTTTATATTAATAGCTGGTCAGTACCTGATTAGCCGGGCTGTGGTTCGTTCGTTGGATTACGTACGGACCGGGCCGAGGGGGCGTTGCCCCCCTGAAACACCCTCCCAGTAAGTCCAGGTAATGGCTTTCAATTTTTTAATGAAATAAGGGTTTTTCATTATTTGTCTGCACATATCATGGAAAGAAATCACAAAAAAATAATCGTGTTTAAAATATCACAGAGCAAAACTAAATAGAAATACCTGAGGGGCTATAATGGCTTACAGTCTTCGGAGGAATATCAAGCTCCGTTTATAGTAATATACACTATTCATCTCAACCTGCGTTGTTTAAGCCACACTGATTTTCCTGGTGATGTTAACAACGCAAGAAAAAATGATTTCCCATTTTTGACTTTAATATTAAGAGATTCAATTGCTACTACTACTGAACTACAAACTACTACTACTTCTACTAGTACCACTACTATTACAATTTTTGCTACTGCTTACTATGAACCGCTTCCTCTGTTAACATTACTCCCACTACAATAATCTAGAATCACTCGTACCATCACACAATCGTCGCATTATGCTAAATTCCAGGAAATCTGGAATTAGCATACACCACAAAACACACACACACAAAACCTCACACACACACACACACACACACACACACACACACACACACACAAACACACACACACAGGGGAAGGAGGAGCATGAGCTAAACTTAGAGATTCACTGGGATTATTAAAAGTAAATCATGGTAACTGTTCTAAACCCTGTTGCCATGGAGACGGAAAACTCTAAAATATGACGCCCGGACACAAGAGTTGCAAAGTTGAGAACTTGGAGCGGAATGGACGGGGAGATGAATGTGGATGAAGAGAGATATAGGAAATGAGGCAAAGGGGAAAGAGAGTGATATGGAAGAGGAGATACAGCGAAGGACGAGATTTGGGGAAAAAAAGGATTTGGACGGGAAGTGTTAAGTCATTGACAGAGAAAAAAAGTCATTTCGAAGTTGAAAATGTTGTGTGAGTGGTGTGAGTGTTGTGTGTGTGTGTGGGTGTGTGTGTGGGGTGTGTGGTGTGTGTGTGTTGTGTGTGTGTGTGTACTCACCTATTTGTACTCACCTATTTGTGGTTGCAGGGGTCGAGTCATAGCTCCTGGCCCCGCCTCTTCACTGATTGCTACTAGGGCCCTCTCTCTCCCTGCCCCATGAGCTTTATCATACCTCGCCTTAAAACTATGTATGGTTTCCCCCCCTCCACTACTTTTCCCCTTTTTAAGGGTTTTTCCACGGCTTGACTACTCTATGACTGAAGAAATACTTCCTAACATTCCTTTGATTCATCTGAGTCTTCAACTTCCAATTGTGACCTCTTGTGTCTGTGTCCCATCTCTGGAACATCCCGTCTTTGTCCACCTCGTCTAAATTCCGCGCAATATTTTATATGTCGTTATCATGTCTCCCCTGACCCCCCCTGGGCCCCCAGTGTCGTCAGGCCGATTCCCTCAAAACCCTTTCCCTTTGTAGGACCCCTTCCGTAGCTCTGAGACTAGTCTTGTTGCAAACCTTTGCACTTTCTCTAATTTCTTGACGGCTAGACTAGGTTGGATTCCAAACTGGTGCTGCATACTCCATATGGGCCTGACGTAAATGGTATACAGAGTCTTGAACGACTCCTTACTGAGGGATCGGAAAAGCTAAACCGTAGGTTTCCCAGGCGCCCGTAGCTGCAGCAGTTATCTGATTGATGTGCGCCTCAGGGGATATGCTCGGTGTTATACTCACCCCCAGATCTTTTTCCCTTTAGTGAGGTTTGCAGACTTTGGCCATCTAAACTATATTGTGTCTGCGGTCCCTTCTTTGCCTTTCCCCAAACCTCATGACTTGCAATGGTGGGATTTGTAACTCCATGACCAGTTGCTGACCAGGTCTGCAGCCTGTCCAGATTCCTCTCTGTATTTTCTGCCCTGTCTTTTTTCGATCGAGTGAATTCTTCCTCATCAACTACACGTCATCAGCAAAACAGGGACACCCTCAGATCAATAGTCATTCCAATCCGTCATGTCGTTCACAAATACCAAAAAACAGCACTGGTCCTAAGGACTGACCCTGCGGACCCCCGCTGGGCACAGGTGCCCACTTCACAGACACCCCCTCGCCACGTAACCAATGACTCGCTTGCGTTCTATCCCTGCAAGTATTGAATTTTTCCCTGATTCATTGTAGTGCCATCCCAGTATCCTGCTTGGTCCTTCCAGTATTTTGGGCACTATTCTCATTGTGTGGTCTGTTTCCAAAACGGCCTTCTTGTCCGTTCCAAGAAAATGCAATCCACCCACCCCCTCTCTCTCTTGACTTACTGCTGTCACCATGTCATACAACCCAGTAGGTTTTGACACAGGATTTCCCGTCTCTGAAACCATGTGGCTTAGCTGTTGAGAGATCATTCCCTTTCTATGTTCCACACGTCTTCACCCCCTGATAATCTCTCCATATTTTTTACATACAACTATACATGTCAGTGACACTGGTCTGTATTTTTTAAAATGCTTCATGTCTGTTCTCCTTTCTTACAGATTGGACTCCTTACATTTGCTGTCTTTCCATGCCTCAGGCAATCTCCTTCCCTGTTTCGATCGATGTATTGAATATTGTTGTTAGGGGTACACATCTCGGCCCACTGCTCCCTCCTCAACCCCATGGGGAATGTTCATCTAGTCCCCATTGCCCCCCCCCTTTGAGGTATCTAGCATACACTCATAAGCCCACTCAACCTTTCTTCCTCGTTGTGGTGCACTGTGTCCCACACTTGGTGGGTGCCCCACCTCTCCGTCATTCTGGAGTCCCCTTCTGTCCTCCTATCCTCTGTAGAACCTTCTTTGAGAATCTCTTGTTGAGTTCCATTCACAATACTTCCGGTCCATTTCTGTATGTCTCTCTCCCTCCTCCTTTTCCTTAGCTCCGATTAACCCCTTGTCCTTTGATGTTAGTTTTCCTCCTGATTGTGGCTGGTACAAAACAGTTTCGGGTCTGATTTGGCTTTCGCTGCACTATGTCATTTTCATATTGTCCTTTTTGGGGTTTGCCATCCATCTTATCTGTGCATATTCAGTTTCAGGCTCTACGACTTGTTCTCTTTATTCTCCATGGGTACCATTGCCTTCTATATTTCTTACCATTCTTCCCAGTTACCCTTGGGTACAAACCTCTCCTCACCTCCTAGCATTGTTGCGTACCAAATATTCCATTCATCTCATTAACTGGCTTCCCTGCCAGCTTTCTCTGTCCCACTGAACCCCGTTTCAGTAGATCCTCATATCCGTGTGTAGTCCCCCTTCATGTAGTTTGGCTTCATTCTTCTGCTGGCCTTTCCTGCTTCTCTTCTCTTCCCGCTTCATCTCCCCGCCACTTGTAGCTCTAGCTCTACTGTGTAATCGAAGAATAAAAACTCCATGGTCACTTGGCCCCAAAGTGGTCTTTTCATTATGTGATGTCCTCCGATATCTTGCACTACTCAAGGTGAAATACTAAGTCCACCACCTTTTTGCTGGTACATCCACTCTCCTCTCTCTCATGTAGTGTCCCTACGTGTTGGCACAATGAAGTTTTCCAGTATACCCAACCCTCCATGCAATCTTAGCCCTCCATGTAATCTTGGCCCCCAGTGGGTCCAAGTTCTTCTCCCCCAATCGGATCTCCTTGGGTTCAAGTCACCCATATCAGTCGAGAGCTTTGGCCCATCACAAGAACTCTCTGGCCACTCTATAATCCAGTGTGTCAACCATCGCCTACTATTGTCTTTGCTCTCGTCCGTACTCTTGCCTTGGCTCCAGCTGTTCTGTGGTGGGTTATACATCACTTGACTTCACGAGCTAGTAACCAGCTATATATGTGATCGCTCCAGAGTAAGTGTTTTCCCACTATGAAATCACTTTCTTCTCCGCTGGTCCTCCTGTCATCCTCTCATCCAGCTCATCAAATACCAGCGATTTTTGAACAGCAACTGACGCCACCTCTCCTCCACTTCTCCTCCCACCACCCCCCACTTGTTCCCATCTGTCATTCCTCAGATTTAGGTAACTCCGTTTGGAAAGATGGCATCTTGTAAATCATACCTGTAGGCTTTGTTTCTGATGAAAGCTATGATTCCGGTATGCTGCTTCTTTTACTCTTTCGCCAACTCTTAACATCCTCCCCACTTATTTGTTATTCCATCAGCGTTTGGTGTACCATAACCTTCAGTATCCTTTCCAACACTTGTTGATTGTGGGGGGCCTGTGAGGGTGGGAGAACCTGGTGGCATACTGTGAGATTCTATACTCGGTGTTGGTTGGAAAGTCTGTGGTTATGATTGTAGTGTGTGAATGTGGGAGATGTGTGAAAGGTTGTATGGTTCTGAGAGTTAGTTGTGTGAGTGCTTGCCCTCTTGCTGTTTCTGTTTCTGCTCTGACCCTGACCTCTGCTGGTCCCATCCTTGTCCTCTTTCTTTTCTCCTAGCTCCTTTTCCGCATTTTTGGTCCTCTCCCTCAGCTGCTGTCGGTTCTGATATTGTTTCTGTCTCTTGTCTAGGAACAAACCCTCTTTGTACTCTTCGAGTATTATCAATCGTGGTATCTTCTTTTTTTTCACTTGGAGGATCCTGTTCCGCACTGTTCCGAGTTCCTGAGAATCAGCTTGATTGGTCGTTTCCTTTCATATTTCCATCTTTCTCCCTTCTCTCCCCTTTCGAGACCCCCCCCCTATCCTCTGAAAAAATTTACAATCTCGGTCCATCTCTTCACTCTGGTTCCCTGTGATGATTTTCACTCAAAATCTCCTTCTTCTTTTCTTCCTGCTGCCTTATTCAGTGTGTGTCCCTTTCCTCTCATCGTCCCTGAAGCCCATGGATATCCTGATTTTGTTGCCCTTTCTTTCTTCCTCCCATTGCGTCACCTCTGGTGACTTTCTGGAACCTGCCTGTATGTGGTCAGTTATTCCCCAGTTTCCTCCCTTATTTTCTTTATCCAGTGGCTCTTGATAGGCCTGTTGAGCCTCAGCATTCGACTATCACACCCTCTCCCTCAGAAACCTCTCATTCAACATCTTCCCACGGTTGTGTGTAACTGGTCTAGGCACATGGTGGAGTACTCCCACACTCTCCGTCTTTCTCTAGCCCCCTACTGTCTCCTCTCTGTGAACGACTTTTTGAATCTCTTGTTGAGTTCCTCACATTCTTCCACTGTCATTTCTTGATTTCACTCCTCCTTCCATCCTTAGCCTGATTACCTGTCCTTGTCGGATGTTCCCCCTTTCCTTCTTCGCTGATGTGGCTGTATAACACTTTGGTCAGATTTGTGCTTTTTTGTTTGGCATGCTAATGTGGTCGATTTTCATATTGAGTTGGGCCTCCCTTGCTTAAAATCTGATGCATATTCCGTTTCTGTCTTTACCGACTGCTCTCCTTATTCTCCCTTTTTCCCTTTTGCCTTCTATATTTCTTCATTCCCTAGCACACTGTTTTAGCCTCCTTGCATCTTTGAGGTGAACCATGGGGGCTTCATCCTGGCATTTTCCATTATTCCCTGTTTACCCTGGGTACAAACCTCAAACCTGTCAACCTCTCCTTCCTCAGCCATCCTTGCACATTGTTGCACATATTCCCATCATCTAAAAATTGGCTTCCCAGCCAGTTCCTGCCCACTGCACCTCATTCAGGACATTTCCTCATTCCTGTGTAGTCCCCTTGTCCTGAAAGTTATGTGTTTCATTTGTCCTTGGCCTTCCTTGCTTACCTCCTTTCCCCTTCCCTCCCCCCCCCCACCACCTTGTACTTATACTGGTCATTCGAAGCTACAAAACCACATGATCGCTGGCCCCAAGGGGTCTTTCATATAAGAATGTCCACAATATACATGCACTACTCAAGGTGAATACTCAAGTCCCTCTTGCTGGTTCATTATCCTCTCCTCACACTCCATTTAGTGTCCCTTACGTGTTTGGTACAATGAAGTTTTCCCAGTACCACCCTCCATATCTTAGCACCTTTATGTATCTGGTGGCCCACCATGTGGCTCCCAAGTTTCCTCCCATACGAGTCTCCATGTGTTAAAGTCGGCCCCTGACAGACTTTGCCGCTGCGTGCTGGACTCCATCTGGCCACTCTGCAGCCAGTGTGTTATACCATCGCTCTATTGCTCTCGCCGCCAAACTCTTGCCTTGGCCTCTCCTGCTGTTCAGTGGAGGGTTATACATCACTGCAATTATCAGCCTAGGGACCAACCTCCAGAGTGAAGCGTTCCCGCTATTCAATCACTTTTCTTCTTAACGCTATTCAACGCGTTGTCACCTCTCCCTCCAAGCTCATCAAAATTTCCATCATCGGTGTTTGATCAATCAGCAATGGCCACCCTCATTCCGTTCCACCGATCCTTCTGTCATTCTTCAGATCATGGTATCCATTGGAAAGATGGCATCTGTTATCATACCAGTAAGCTTGGTTTCTGGTCGCTATGATGTCTGGTGATGCCATCTTTGACTCTTTCGTGCACTTTCACTACTCAACTCTCCCACTTGTTTTTATTCCATCATCATACACATTTGTGTACCATAACCTCTTCAGTTTCCTTTCCAACACTGTGGTTTGGGGGGGCTGCTGTGGGGGTGGGGAGACCTGGTAGCAACTGTGGGATTCAATGGTAGGGGGTTTGGATGAAGCTGTGGGTATGGCTTGTAATGTATAGTTTTGGGCTGGTGTGATATGTTGATGAGTAGGTTCTGAGGATAGTTGTGTGAGTGCTTTCACTCATCTGCTCTTTTATCTGCTCTGACATGACCCCTCTGCTGGATCCATCCTTGTTTCTCCTTTTCCTAGATCCTTCGCTTTTTATTTTGGTCCTCTTCCCTCATCAGCTTCCTCCTCATTTGGTGTTCTGTCTCTGATTAGGAACACCTTCTTGTAGCACTTGGGAGCTTTTCAACAATTCAAAAAACAAACAACCGTGGTTTTTCCTCTCTTGGAGGATCCTGTTCCGCATCTGTTTCTGTTCCTGAAATCCCAGCTCGGAATGATCGGTTTTTCCTTTTTTATTTTCCCCTTCAAGTACCCAACCCCTAGTCCTATGGAAAAAATTTACGAATCTCCATCCATACTTCTCCCCCTATATTCCGTGATGATTTTCTCAATCTCCTTTCTTTCTTTTGTCTTCCTGCCGTCTATCATTCATGTGTACCTTTCCTCACCTCCTCACCTCCCGAAAGCCCAAGGATAAACACGTGACACTGATTTTGCCCATTTATGAGATCTGATTTTCCTTCCTCCCCAATGCCTCTCCCTCTGTGACTTCTGATCCTGTCAGTATGTGGACATTTTCCTCCCTCTCCCTTTGATTTTTTTTAATTTTCTCCCAGTTGCTTTTGTAGCATGTTTTTGAGCCTCAGCATTTCTCGACCTATCTCCCACTCCATCTGCACAGTCAAACCCATCCTGCTTCTTATTTCCTTCCACTTCCCTGGCAGGCTCTGCTCCCTGGCAGGCAGCAAATGACCCTTAGCATAATTCATATCTCCTACCTTCCTGTTCACCTCTCAGCTTCGTATGGTTGTCATTCTCGGTCACTACACTACCTACCCCTGTAGACTTTGATTTCAGCCTGTTTACCACAAATACTTAGGACCTTTTAACCAACCCTGGCTCCTGCATGTTTCGACTTGTGCCTTCCCAATTCTTCTTTCGTCTCCTCTCCAACCTCTTTTCTTTTTTCCTTCTTCTCTTTTTACCATTTCACAGAGAGCTCTTTCTCCTATTTTTTTTATATTTCAGCAAGCCTCCTATTTTTTTTCCCCTCTCCCATTCTTGCACTATCCTTTTCCCAACTGCCTCCTCCCTCATTCCATTCCTCCCTACCAATACCCTTTCACTGATTCCCTGATATCCCTGCGAGTCCCAACCATTTTTTTTTTTTTTTTAGATAGTGAAAAGAGGAGAGAAAGAGAGGGAGAAAGAAGAGAGAGAAATGGGAAAGATAGAGGAGGGAAAAGAGAAGGAAAGGGGGGGAGTGAAAGTGAGAGCGAGGGAAAAGGGTAAGAGAGAGGGTTGATTGAACAAGGGAAGAGAGAGAGAGATGAGAGAGAGGAGAGAAAGAGAGAAGAGTGAGGAGAAGAGAGAGAAGTGGAGGAGAGAGAGAGAGAGAGAGCGGAGGAGAGGAGAGAGAGGGAGAGAGAGAGATAGAGAAAGAGGAAGAGAGAGAGGATAAGAAGAAGAGGAAGATAAAAAGAGAGAGAGAGAGAGAGAGGGAGAGAGAGAGGGAGAGAGACGAGAGAGAGAGAAAGAAATGAGAGGAAAAGAGAGATGGCAGCGCTCTGGCTGCGTCCGTCTCGAGGCTCGTAAGCGCGCCGCAGCGGTCCTCGCGCCCGCGGCACGTCCTCCTCCTCACGCTCTCCCGTGCCGCCTCTCTCTTCTGCTCGTCTTCAGTCGTCTCCCCCCCCCCCCCCGTTCGCTCCGCTCCTCTCCTATCCGCTCCTCTTCTCTCTCGTGTCTCCTCTCTCTCTCTCTCTCTTGCTCTCTCTCGCTCTATGCTACATTTTTTCCCGGCCTGGTGAACACCGTGACCCATATAACCCCTGCCTTAGAGCCTGACCATACTCAGAGAGTAGAGATATGAGATCAGGACTTAATAAGATGGAGATATAGTAGAAGAAGAGAGGAGATAACTTGATGGAGTGAAAGTGATGAGTGTAGTATAGAGCCTGATTAGTGACAGAGAGAGATATAGTTTGTGAGAGAGTAGAGAGTTAGAGCGATGAGGTGAGAGAGATTAGTGAGTGTGTGTGTGTGAGCTAAACCGACTTCACTTCAAGAGCCCACCATCAGATTCCGTTCACACCAAGTGTGTGTATGCAATTATTATGAACACATCCCTTAATAAACCCCACGTCAGAACTTACATCGTAATGCATATGTACCCCCCGAGACTCATAGGATCCCACTGTACTGTCTTATGCATTTAAAATTACGTTCAAAATAATACACTAGGCTATCGCCAATATTTCCGCTACCCTCTAAATTCTATTAAATGCCAGTAAAAATGCTGCTTAATTCTAATACCTGATAGCATCGAGGCGGGATAGAAATGAGATGAGAAGTGAAAGAAAATGGTAAGAAAAGATGAACAAATGAAAAAGTGAAATGGCAACAAAAAATGATGAAAAAACGTGAGATGACACAAAATTGAAAAAAAAAAATGCAAAAAAAAAGAGTGATGAAGATGCAAAAAAAAAAGTGAAAAAAAAAAAAACCATCCCAAATCCAAGCTAGAGACAAGGTACAATTGACCCCATGCAACTCAAACTAGTGAATATTACTTGGCGGGGCTGGCAGTGAGTAACTGCGGGTCGACCCTGTCCCAGAAGTTGAAGGTGTTTGATGCTCTCGGTAAATTTTTTTTTTTTTTTTTTTTTTTTTCCACTAAACCAACTACTCTTCCTGCAATGCACTCTACAGTCTCTACTCTTCTACTTATTTTTTTTTTTCACGACACTCACTACTGTATTTAACTGACACCTATCTATACATATCTCTTATCCCTCCCCCTCCCTGGTCTTGAGTCGCTCTTATTCTTCAAATTACCCACTGCTTATTATGGCACCACTATTTAGGGCCTTACAACCGTTCACCATTCACCACATACTCTTCACTCGAGTGAGTAGGGTATAGGGGGGGAGGTGGGGAGATGATGACACCTGAGATAAACCTTCCCTTTTTTCCAAAGGACCCCACTATAAACAGTCCACTATTATCCTTTGTTTTACTTCTTTTCCTGTGATCACTTATATTTCCTTTTTTTTCGGGCTTAAGTGATTATATGCACTCTACTCGGTGCACACGCCTATATCATCCCAATTCCTATATCATCCCACACTCAATTCCTTATCGCAACAGTCATAAATTACTACCAAAAACACGAGGCACAACCGCGATACCCTCCTCCACGGTGTTGGTGTGTGAGTTGTGTGGGTGTGTGTGTGTGTTGTTGTGTGTGTGTGTGTGTGTGTTTGTGTGTGTGTGTGGTGTGTGGTGTGCGTGCGTGGTGTGTGTGTGTTGTTATTTGAAGGAGGTTAGGGAAAGCTTATAAACATCGGGGAGTGATTTATACTCTGTATTAGTAGTAGTACTATAGCATAGTAGTAGCAGTAGCACTAGTATTAGCAGTTTAACACTAGTAGTAGTAGCACTAGTAATAGTAGAGCACTAACATGTAGCATAGTAACACTAGTAGTAGTAGAATAGCACAGTAGTAGGGATAGCAGTAGTAACTCAAGTAATAGTAGTAAACAACAAGTAACAGTAGAAGTAGTTAACACTGTAGTAGTATTAGTATTAACACTATAGAAGTAGAAAGACTAATAGTAGTAGTTAGTACGTGCTATTAGTAGCAGTGAGTCTTAACACATCAATAGTAGTAGCAACACAACTAGTAGTAACAAAGTAGAGTAGTAGGCAGTAGCAGTAGTAACCACTAGCAGTAGTAGCAGTAGTAGAAGTATTAGCATAGTAAGTAGCACCAGTAACACAAGAAGAAATAATGAACACTATTCGTAGTGTAGCAGTAAACAATTTAGTAGTACTAGTAAACACTTGTAAAAGTAGTATAAGTAGTAACACTAGTAGTAGTAGTAGCAGTAGTAAGGAATGCCTTAACCACATCGAGGAACATAAAGCCAACATTGGCAAACACACAAACAAGCAACTCACCACCACCCATCATACATACACCCAGCAACAACAACAAACAAACCAACAACAACAACAGTGTAAAGGCTTCCTCTCTCCCTTCACGTCAGCAGAGACGATCGATGTTCTTACTTCTCTGTATAATTTCTGACCTATTACACTTTCTGTAGCAACATAAACAAAAAAATGAAATACTAAAATAATAATAAACAATAACAATAATAATAAAAAATAATAATATAACAACAGACCAATAATGCATTAAAAATAATAAATAAAAAATAACATAAATATTAAAAAAAATTACTAATAAAGATAAACAACGAGACAATAATGAATTTATAATAATAATAATACTCAATAAAAATAATATACCAAACTACACGCAACCTCCGTGCCGCCGTTCCGCCTCCGCCTCCGGCCGTCCTGTCTTCTCCCCCCCCCTCCTTCCCCCGCCCCCCTCCCCCTCCCCGCCCATTCCCCCGCCTCCTTCCTCCCTCCTCCTCCCCCCCCCTCCTCCTCCTCCCCTTCCTCCTTCCTACCTCCCTCCACCTCCGCACCCCCCTAGCCCCACCCCCATCCAACGCAGTTCACATCAACGACCCACCCCTCCACCACACCCCCCCCCCCACCCCCCCCCCCCACAAAACCAGAAAGCAAACTCAACAACCATACCATCCGCCAGTCGCCACACAAAACCCAAACCACTCCCCAAATCACCCCACCCTTCCCATCACACATGTCATTCACACTACCCCTATAAAGAAAACAACAAAGTGGCTACAATGTAACCCCATGCCATACACAAAAAAAAACTTACGTACGTGAACTACACACTCGTAAAGGTGGACCAACACCGTATACCCTAAGACCGCGAGTTATAGGTAGAGTGAGTGTGTATGAGAGATTAGAGTTTGTAGAGTAGGTGAGAGGTTGTAGCGTGTAGAGAAGATTGAGAGATGGATATAGTGATAGAGTTAGTGAGAGAGTAGAGGAGAGTATATCTATTTAATATAATAGATATATAGTATATTATAGATGATATAGTTATATATATATATGGAGTGTATATATAATATATATATATAGATATATATATTATATTATATATATATAATATATATAGATAGATATTTAATATATAAATATATCGATATTAGCCTAAACCAACACCAAAGTCGCCGTAACATAATAGACAACAACACTACACAGACTCGAGCCTATTTATACCACTTTCGGGCTGTTAAACTCCACACGGGTAAAAGATGACCATAACACAGTCATGTATTACAGAACACACGAAGCCAAGGGATGGACCCACGGCAGGTATTAACCCAGCAAAATGACCTCCACCTCAGAAATGAATAAGCATCCATGACACCGTGGGACCCCCCTGAAGAGGTTCCACCGTTGAAAGACCAACAGGTCGAAAATGTGTCAAGAACCTAGGCACGCCAATACTAAACCACAAAACCCAGCAACTGCTGAAAACCACCTCCCCTCTTCGCGAACCCCAGAGCTAAAAAAACTTTCAAGTGTGAGGGGCCGAACGAGAATGACCAAGAACCCACCGCTGGACCCCCGCCATCAAAATCTAATAAACTGCCGGCAAGTTCATGGCTACAAGGCCATTATTACAGCCCCGCACTCTGATACGACAGGAATTATGCGTCCTTACCCATCTTCTTACTACTAATACATGAACAACCAACACACAATAAACCAACGCCTCCCTATTGATCAGAAAACAACCACAAAAACACCCTGCTGGAAATGTACGCAACACAGGGAGCCCATGGCGCCAAAGACGGCCCATTCGGCGGGATAGAATTAAAAGGATTTGTTTCGATTCGAATTAATAAGTAGTAAAGATCTACTAGAACCTTCCTGAATGCTCGACCAAACAGCCTGGTTTACGCCACACCCTGGCGAGCGGTTTTCTATCAGGGGGGCCAACGCCCCCCCGCGGCTCGGTCTTAGACCAGCCATCGTGTTGGAACAGTGGTCTGATCCAAAATGCCTGCACAACAATACCTCCCAACCGCCGCTCACACCAAGTCCAGCAACATGCCTCCGAGAGGAAAATCTAAAGTGATAAGGTGAAACTGTAAACCTACCGAAACCTCCTCCCAAGACTGCCCCAAGTAACTTTGCAAATAACCCGTACCCCTGGAAGAATATACAAACAAAATATTCCGTCAACCTCAACCAAACGGTTACCGAGCTTCCGACCACAGCATCTGGTATAATAATGCCAGTGTCAACAAAAACATTACACCCCCCGGCGTAACCACGACGTGAGGAAACACAACAAGCAGTACGACAACACAACCACCAGACCCACTATCACGCGATGACCGCCCTTCCAGCCCCATCCATATGGCAGCCCCAGCCATATGGCTGGACGCCAGCCATAAGGCTCCCCTCTAGCCTATGAGCCTTGTTGCACCAACCATATGGTATAACAACACCAATCCATAAAGCTTCGAAATGAGACACTCTTCCTTCAACAGACAGTAGACGGGTACCACTGTTTGGAAGACACATGTCAGAACTTAGTCCCTTGACGAATGTATTATCATCAAAGACCCTCGATTAGTTGAATAGATCAAGGACCTAAGCTAAGACGGAAACATCTATTACCTTCAAGATTGTGTCTATAGTCATTTGCCTTCATACAGGACCTAGAACTACCGACTTTTAAAATTATCCAAGTGAAAATGCAAACAAAAAAAAAAAAAGGACAAATGTCAGTTAAATACTGAACATCGTGAACAGAGAGGCCTTCCTATTAAATGGTTAAGTATAGGACCTGCAGGGAGACAATCTTGGGAAAACATCTGTTCTCTTGCGCCACTAACGAACGGACATAAGCCTTAACAGGTGAGACACCCTGTTAACGCAAAACGTGTATTTAAATAAACGGATGACTTCCGTCTGGCCCCCGCGATTGATAGCAAGTTTAAAAAAAACCAAACTAGAACTAAAAAACATTACGAATGAAGAGAATTTTGGTATTATACAAATGGCATAGAAAACACACACATACAACACACACGCACAACACACACACACACAACAACACCACACATACACACAGCAACCAAACACAGCCACCCACACACACGACACACAACCAAACACACACACACACACACCCATAATATTTATAATATAAAAATATAATATATATATATATATATATATATATATATATGTGTGTGTGAGTGTGGGCATGTGTGGTGTGTGTGTGTGGAGGGTGTGTGTGAGTGTGGTGTGGAGGTTTGTGATGTGTGTATGTTGTGAGTGTTTGTGTGTTTCTATGCCCTTTTTATAATCCCAAAATCCCCGAAAGGTCATAGACACACACACATACACACACACACAAACACACACACACACAACACACACACACACACACACAACACACACCCAACACATACACACACACCACACACACAACACACACACACACACATAATATATATATATATATATATATAATATATATATATATATATATATGTGTGTGTGTGTGTGTTGTGTGTGTGTGGTGTGTGTGTGTTGGTGTGTGTATGTGTGTGTTTCTATGCCCCTTTTTATAATCCAAAAATCTCTTCATTCCGTAATGTATTTAGTCTAGTTTGGGATTTTTTTCACATTGTTGTATCAAACGCGGCCAGACGGGACGAACATCCGTTTTAAAAAAAAAATACCGTTGTCGATAACAGGGAGTCATCACCTGTTAAATCTTATTTCCGTTAGTCGCGCAACGCCAGCTGTTTCCCAGATTGTCTCCTGCAATTACCCTAACATACCCAAAAAAATATAATATATAATGTCGAGCCCGAATAGGCAGAATTTGCGATCTTGGCTTAAATAGCAACGTTTCATCTTGCCAGGGGGGGGGGGGGGGGAGACAATGGAAAATTTGTGTAATGCAATAATTTCGCCAAAAACATTCTGAACCTAACGAAAAAAATATATTTCACTGTGTTTGTTTAGAATAAATTTCTGTAAACAAATCTAAAATATATTTATTTGGGTTAGGGCCTCAAAAAAAATTGTTCTATGTTTATAATAAGGTTAGGTAAGTTTTCTAAGATTCTTTTAAGTGCAAAATTATAATTTTTTTTACATTAACATTAATGAAAAAAATAATCTTTAAACGTAATTAAATTTTTTTAGAATGGACTTTAATTTTAATAAATGAGTTCTTGCTAATTGACCAGTTTTAACATATTATGCACGACATAAATATATATAAATTATATATTATATATTACTATATATATATATATAAATTAGTATATATATATATATATATATAATAATATATATAATGTCGTGCCGGAATAGGCAGATCAGATCAGATCAAAACTCACAGGAGTAAGGACCCATGAGGGTCGAGGGCAAGTGGGGACAGTGTGCGAAGAATATATGGTGAGAGGAATGTCCCCTGAGTCGAAAGAGAGAAGACACAGGACTATACCGCAAATAGCTTTAACCTGGAAAAACAATGACGCAGACGAACATAAGAAGACAGCAGGAACTCTGCAAGGTGCAGAACTGCAACACTTGCCCTGGATGGTATATCTGCATCTCTTGAATGTTGATTGGCGGCTGGCAGAGCGGAGGCGTGGTCAAGGAGGCTCGTTTATCACTTGATTGGTGGGAGGTGTCGTTTATAGTGTGAGTCAGGAGTTACTCAATTCCTTTCTTCAGTGTTGGAGGCATTCCTTAATGTTGTGCAATAGTTGGTTAGGAAACGATGAGTATACTTTAATCTTGGGTCGAAAATGCTGGGACGGGGGGGGGGGCCTGTAACTGGTCAAAGGTCATCCCTGAGTGTTGATGAGAAGGAGCATTGGGTTCCCTACGATTTGTTAAACATGACAGTTCTGTCGTGTAATTTCTCGTACAGTGTCGACTTTCATCATTGTGGGTTCTTGTCAGGGAGTCTATAAAAAATTATATCTTTTAACTCCAGTGTAGGTATTGATCACGGTGTTGGTCTTCTGTATTAACTACGTCTAGTGATGACTGGTGAGGTATTTTGTTGGGGGTTTGCAGCATTGGAGGCTCATTCAATGTTGTTTTCCTCACTACCGAGTGTGTAAAAACATATGTGGAATCGGTGCTTCTGATTGTCCATTTGAGCAGCTGTTGAGTGGTAGGCGGAATGCCGCCCCGACGAGCCAATCGACGAGACGAATAGTAACGTTTTAGTGACCGTCACTAGTGTTGGTGGTGTTTAGGAGCTGCTGTGGCTCAGCGGTGGTAATAAGATTCCTTGGAGAATTTAAAGTAATTTTCTTCTTCCGAAGGTGGGAGATGCTGGGAAATTTTGAATGATGGCAAATTATTTAATGCAAATAACTCGTTGGAAGTAGAGTAAAATGAACAGGTACAGCCATGATCTGGCATGTAGACATATAGTAAAACGTAAGAGATCCTTTGGATACGACTTCACAGTTGGAGGAGTGATGATGGTGGAGGCCGGCCGAGTAGATGCTTGAAGTAATATTTGTGGTGTTGGGGGGGCTTGTATCTTTGCAATATGCTTGCATACGTTGGAGTGATGCTAGTAGTGTTTTTTTTCTTTGCTGCATCTTGGTGTATTCCTTTCTTAATATCCTTTCTTGTAAGACATTTTGCTGCCAGTGTATGTGATCATTACTCTTTTGCAGATTTAATGCACCTGGGTTGGATTGGAGGCAAAGCAGCGAACAGGACCTGAAGTAGTGGTCCCTCACTACCACAATGTAGTGCAGAACTTCTTGTCCTTTTATACTGGACAATGCTTTGGTGGTGTGATAGTATGAATAACAGTCCAGCAATGTTGAATGTAGATGTAAATCTTTCCTGCATCAATGTAGGTAGGACTGATATAGTAGTAGTAGACAGCAAGACCCTTCGTTCAGACAGTGGCATCCATTTTTCCCGTCATGAAGGTGACCTTGATGCATGGACGTGTTGCAATTTGGGATTCTTTGTAAATGCAGTCAAGATGTGCGCCAAGTATATGCGTCTCGATAGGATGACTTGAGATCAGCATTGATTGATGTAAGTCCATAATCATTGTTCAAGTATTTTTAAGGAATACTGATTTCCTTCCTGGCACCTGAGGGCAGGAGATGATGCAACAGTAAAACCCTCGAGCAGTAAGAGTTGTGGTGGCTTCTGTAGTGAGAAGCTTTCTCTGCTTCAGCATCATCGTGACACACAACAATGAATGCATCTTTCAGTGACAATATGGTTTGATTAATTTTACTTGCAGGTGCACCTGAACAATAGTTGCAAGAGCAATCTTCGTTAAACAATCATCGCCGAAATCATTCTGAACCTAACTTAAAAAAATTATTTCAACTGTGTTTGTTTAGTAATTTAAAATTATTGTAAACAAATCTAAAATATATTTAGTTGTGGATATTGCAAAAATAAATATTTCTTGTTATAAAAAAAGTTAATAAAAAGGTTATGGTAAGTTTTCTAAGATTATTTTTGAGCAAAATTTTTTTTTATTTTTTTTTTACATCAACATTAATGAAAAATAGATATCTTTAAAACTTATAAGAGAAAATTTTAGAAAGGACTTTTCCATTTTAAATGAAGTTCTTGCTAATGAACAATTTTATAATTATATAATATATATATATTATATATAAAATATAAATATATATATATATATATTCTTTTCCTCCCAAAAAAAAAAAAAACCAAAAAAAAACCAAAAAACACCCACCACCGGCAGTATCCCCACCAAGGCAACAAAGGGTGGCCCACAAAGAAAAACAATAATTTGACCAACACAACCTCTCAAACAATTCTATTCAATCACCAAAAGTAAATTTGTAAAATACTAATGCTTGGGGCCATTTGTAAGCATGGAATATCAGTAAAAAAAAATGAGACATACAATTTTTAAGCATCCTCCAAACAAATGTAGTGACCTCATGTCTTAAGGAGTGGTCGCTCTTTCTTCCTGTACTTTTCTTTCAATCAACACCAAAAATCTGTCACTACAACTATCACTTTGTACTCCCTCAACACTTTTTTCTTCGGTCCTTTCTCCAAAAGCAGTGTTACAAACATCAACGGCCCTGCAAACCACTAAGGAGTGACAAGGAGGCACAGACCCCCCCACAAGACAAAACAATTTCCCTTAACCTCTCCTCATAGACATACCTCTTAAATCTGGGACTTTAGTCTTGTTGCAAAACCTTTGCACGTTCTCTAGTTTCTTTTACATGCTATAGGCTAGGTGTGGGTTCCAAAACTGGTGCCGCATACCTCCAATATGGCCCTAACGTAATACGTGTACCACAGGGTCCTGAAACGAATCTTTATTAAGATGTTCGGAATGCTGTACTGAGGTTTGCCAGCACCCAAATCGCAGCAGGTTAATAGGGTTGATGTGCGCTTCAGGAGATGTGGCCTGGTGTAATTACTCATCAACCCAAAACTTTTTTTTTCCTTGAGTGATTGTTTGTAGTCTCTGGACCCCATAGGACTGTACTCCCGTCTGCGTCTTCTTTGCCTTTCCCCAAACCTCATGACTTGCAATGGTGGGATTTGTAACTCCATGACCAGTTGCTGACCAGGTCTGCAGCCTGTCCAGATTCCTCTCTGTATTTTCTGCCCTGTCTTTTTTCGATCGAGTGAATTCTTCCTCATCAACTACACGTCATCAGCAAAACAGGGACACCCTCAGATCAATAGTCATTCCAATCCGTCATGTCGTTCACAAATACCAAAAAACAGCACTGGTCCTAAGGACTGACCCTGCGGACCCCCGCTGGGCACAGGTGCCCACTTCACAGACACCCCCTCGCCACGTAACCAATGACTCGCTTGCGTTCTATCCCTGCAAGTATTGAATTTTTCCCTGATTCATTGTAGTGCCATCCCAGTATCCTGCTTGGTCCTTCCAGTATTTTGGGCACTATTCTCATTGTGTGGTCTGTTTCCAAAACGGCCTTCTTGTCCGTTCCAAGAAAATGCAATCCACCCACCCCCTCTCTCTCTTGACTTACTGCTGTCACCATGTCATACAACCCAGTAGGTTTTGACACAGGATTTCCCGTCTCTGAAACCATGTGGCTTAGCTGTTGAGAGATCATTCCCTTTCTATGTTCCACACGTCTT
The DNA here is from genome assembly GCF_026875155.1 of Cherax quadricarinatus. Taxonomy (NCBI): domain Eukaryota; kingdom Metazoa; phylum Arthropoda; class Malacostraca; order Decapoda; family Parastacidae; genus Cherax; species Cherax quadricarinatus. The sequence continues at coordinate 38,704,921 of NC_069407.1, read as the reverse complement.
CACCCCCTGATAATCTCTCCATATTTTTTACATACAACTATACATGTCAGTGACACTGGTCTGTATTTTTTAAAATGCTTCATGTCTGTTCTCCTTTCTTACAGATTGGACTCCTTACATTTGCTGTCTTTCCATGCCTCAGGCAATCTCCTTCCCTGTTTCGATCGATGTATTGAATATTGTTGTTAGGGGTACACATCTCGGCCCACTGCTCCCTCCTCAACCCCATGGGGAATGTTCATCTAGTCCCCATTGCCCCCCCCCTTTGAGGTATCTAGCATACACTCATAAGCCCACTCAACCTTTCTTCCTCGTTGTGGTGCACTGTGTCCCACACTTGGTGGGTGCCCCACCTCTCCGTCATTCTGGAGTCCCCTTCTGTCCTCCTATCCTCTGTAGAACCTTCTTTGAGAATCTCTTGTTGAGTTCCATTCACAATACTTCCGGTCCATTTCTGTATGTCTCTCTCCCTCCTCCTTTTCCTTAGCTCCGATTAACCCCTTGTCCTTTGATGTTAGTTTTCCTCCTGATTGTGGCTGGTACAAAACAGTTTCGGGTCTGATTTGGCTTTCGCTGCACTATGTCATTTTCATATTGTCCTTTTTGGGGTTTGCCATCCATCTTATCTGTGCATATTCAGTTTCAGGCTCTACGACTTGTTCTCTTTATTCTCCATGGGTACCATTGCCTTCTATATTTCTTACCATTCTTCCCAGTTACCCTTGGGTACAAACCTCTCCTCACCTCCTAGCATTGTTGCGTACCAAATATTCCATTCATCTCATTAACTGGCTTCCCTGCCAGCTTTCTCTGTCCCACTGAACCCCGTTTCAGTAGATCCTCATATCCGTGTGTAGTCCCCCTTCATGTAGTTTGGCTTCATTCTTCTGCTGGCCTTTCCTGCTTCTCTTCTCTTCCCGCTTCATCTCCCCGCCACTTGTAGCTCTAGCTCTACTGTGTAATCGAAGAATAAAAACTCCATGGTCACTTGGCCCCAAAGTGGTCTTTTCATTATGTGATGTCCTCCGATATCTTGCACTACTCAAGGTGAAATACTAAGTCCACCACCTTTTTGCTGGTACATCCACTCTCCTCTCTCTCATGTAGTGTCCCTACGTGTTGGCACAATGAAGTTTTCCAGTATACCCAACCCTCCATGCAATCTTAGCCCTCCATGTAATCTTGGCCCCCAGTGGGTCCAAGTTCTTCTCCCCCAATCGGATCTCCTTGGGTTCAAGTCACCCATATCAGTCGAGAGCTTTGGCCCATCACAAGAACTCTCTGGCCACTCTATAATCCAGTGTGTCAACCATCGCCTACTATTGTCTTTGCTCTCGTCCGTACTCTTGCCTTGGCTCCAGCTGTTCTGTGGTGGGTTATACATCACTTGACTTCACGAGCTAGTAACCAGCTATATATGTGATCGCTCCAGAGTAAGTGTTTTCCCACTATGAAATCACTTTCTTCTCCGCTGGTCCTCCTGTCATCCTCTCATCCAGCTCATCAAATACCAGCGATTTTTGAACAGCAACTGACGCCACCTCTCCTCCACTTCTCCTCCCACCACCCCCCACTTGTTCCCATCTGTCATTCCTCAGATTTAGGTAACTCCGTTTGGAAAGATGGCATCTTGTAAATCATACCTGTAGGCTTTGTTTCTGATGAAAGCTATGATTCCGGTATGCTGCTTCTTTTACTCTTTCGCCAACTCTTAACATCCTCCCCACTTATTTGTTATTCCATCAGCGTTTGGTGTACCATAACCTTCAGTATCCTTTCCAACACTTGTTGATTGTGGGGGGCCTGTGAGGGTGGGAGAACCTGGTGGCATACTGTGAGATTCTATACTCGGTGTTGGTTGGAAAGTCTGTGGTTATGATTGTAGTGTGTGAATGTGGGAGATGTGTGAAAGGTTGTATGGTTCTGAGAGTTAGTTGTGTGAGTGCTTGCCCTCTTGCTGTTTCTGTTTCTGCTCTGACCCTGACCTCTGCTGGTCCCATCCTTGTCCTCTTTCTTTTCTCCTAGCTCCTTTTCCGCATTTTTGGTCCTCTCCCTCAGCTGCTGTCGGTTCTGATATTGTTTCTGTCTCTTGTCTAGGAACAAACCCTCTTTGTACTCTTCGAGTATTATCAATCGTGGTATCTTCTTTTTTTTCACTTGGAGGATCCTGTTCCGCACTGTTCCGAGTTCCTGAGAATCAGCTTGATTGGTCGTTTCCTTTCATATTTCCATCTTTCTCCCTTCTCTCCCCTTTCGAGACCCCCCCCCTATCCTCTGAAAAAATTTACAATCTCGGTCCATCTCTTCACTCTGGTTCCCTGTGATGATTTTCACTCAAAATCTCCTTCTTCTTTTCTTCCTGCTGCCTTATTCAGTGTGTGTCCCTTTCCTCTCATCGTCCCTGAAGCCCATGGATATCCTGATTTTGTTGCCCTTTCTTTCTTCCTCCCATTGCGTCACCTCTGGTGACTTTCTGGAACCTGCCTGTATGTGGTCAGTTATTCCCCAGTTTCCTCCCTTATTTTCTTTATCCAGTGGCTCTTGATAGGCCTGTTGAGCCTCAGCATTCGACTATCACACCCTCTCCCTCAGAAACCTCTCATTCAACATCTTCCCACGGTTGTGTGTAACTGGTCTAGGCACATGGTGGAGTACTCCCACACTCTCCGTCTTTCTCTAGCCCCCTACTGTCTCCTCTCTGTGAACGACTTTTTGAATCTCTTGTTGAGTTCCTCACATTCTTCCACTGTCATTTCTTGATTTCACTCCTCCTTCCATCCTTAGCCTGATTACCTGTCCTTGTCGGATGTTCCCCCTTTCCTTCTTCGCTGATGTGGCTGTATAACACTTTGGTCAGATTTGTGCTTTTTTGTTTGGCATGCTAATGTGGTCGATTTTCATATTGAGTTGGGCCTCCCTTGCTTAAAATCTGATGCATATTCCGTTTCTGTCTTTACCGACTGCTCTCCTTATTCTCCCTTTTTCCCTTTTGCCTTCTATATTTCTTCATTCCCTAGCACACTGTTTTAGCCTCCTTGCATCTTTGAGGTGAACCATGGGGGCTTCATCCTGGCATTTTCCATTATTCCCTGTTTACCCTGGGTACAAACCTCAAACCTGTCAACCTCTCCTTCCTCAGCCATCCTTGCACATTGTTGCACATATTCCCATCATCTAAAAATTGGCTTCCCAGCCAGTTCCTGCCCACTGCACCTCATTCAGGACATTTCCTCATTCCTGTGTAGTCCCCTTGTCCTGAAAGTTATGTGTTTCATTTGTCCTTGGCCTTCCTTGCTTACCTCCTTTCCCCTTCCCTCCCCCCCCCCACCACCTTGTACTTATACTGGTCATTCGAAGCTACAAAACCACATGATCGCTGGCCCCAAGGGGTCTTTCATATAAGAATGTCCACAATATACATGCACTACTCAAGGTGAATACTCAAGTCCCTCTTGCTGGTTCATTATCCTCTCCTCACACTCCATTTAGTGTCCCTTACGTGTTTGGTACAATGAAGTTTTCCCAGTACCACCCTCCATATCTTAGCACCTTTATGTATCTGGTGGCCCACCATGTGGCTCCCAAGTTTCCTCCCATACGAGTCTCCATGTGTTAAAGTCGGCCCCTGACAGACTTTGCCGCTGCGTGCTGGACTCCATCTGGCCACTCTGCAGCCAGTGTGTTATACCATCGCTCTATTGCTCTCGCCGCCAAACTCTTGCCTTGGCCTCTCCTGCTGTTCAGTGGAGGGTTATACATCACTGCAATTATCAGCCTAGGGACCAACCTCCAGAGTGAAGCGTTCCCGCTATTCAATCACTTTTCTTCTTAACGCTATTCAACGCGTTGTCACCTCTCCCTCCAAGCTCATCAAAATTTCCATCATCGGTGTTTGATCAATCAGCAATGGCCACCCTCATTCCGTTCCACCGATCCTTCTGTCATTCTTCAGATCATGGTATCCATTGGAAAGATGGCATCTGTTATCATACCAGTAAGCTTGGTTTCTGGTCGCTATGATGTCTGGTGATGCCATCTTTGACTCTTTCGTGCACTTTCACTACTCAACTCTCCCACTTGTTTTTATTCCATCATCATACACATTTGTGTACCATAACCTCTTCAGTTTCCTTTCCAACACTGTGGTTTGGGGGGGCTGCTGTGGGGGTGGGGAGACCTGGTAGCAACTGTGGGATTCAATGGTAGGGGGTTTGGATGAAGCTGTGGGTATGGCTTGTAATGTATAGTTTTGGGCTGGTGTGATATGTTGATGAGTAGGTTCTGAGGATAGTTGTGTGAGTGCTTTCACTCATCTGCTCTTTTATCTGCTCTGACATGACCCCTCTGCTGGATCCATCCTTGTTTCTCCTTTTCCTAGATCCTTCGCTTTTTATTTTGGTCCTCTTCCCTCATCAGCTTCCTCCTCATTTGGTGTTCTGTCTCTGATTAGGAACACCTTCTTGTAGCACTTGGGAGCTTTTCAACAATTCAAAAAACAAACAACCGTGGTTTTTCCTCTCTTGGAGGATCCTGTTCCGCATCTGTTTCTGTTCCTGAAATCCCAGCTCGGAATGATCGGTTTTTCCTTTTTTATTTTCCCCTTCAAGTACCCAACCCCTAGTCCTATGGAAAAAATTTACGAATCTCCATCCATACTTCTCCCCCTATATTCCGTGATGATTTTCTCAATCTCCTTTCTTTCTTTTGTCTTCCTGCCGTCTATCATTCATGTGTACCTTTCCTCACCTCCTCACCTCCCGAAAGCCCAAGGATAAACACGTGACACTGATTTTGCCCATTTATGAGATCTGATTTTCCTTCCTCCCCAATGCCTCTCCCTCTGTGACTTCTGATCCTGTCAGTATGTGGACATTTTCCTCCCTCTCCCTTTGATTTTTTTTAATTTTCTCCCAGTTGCTTTTGTAGCATGTTTTTGAGCCTCAGCATTTCTCGACCTATCTCCCACTCCATCTGCACAGTCAAACCCATCCTGCTTCTTATTTCCTTCCACTTCCCTGGCAGGCTCTGCTCCCTGGCAGGCAGCAAATGACCCTTAGCATAATTCATATCTCCTACCTTCCTGTTCACCTCTCAGCTTCGTATGGTTGTCATTCTCGGTCACTACACTACCTACCCCTGTAGACTTTGATTTCAGCCTGTTTACCACAAATACTTAGGACCTTTTAACCAACCCTGGCTCCTGCATGTTTCGACTTGTGCCTTCCCAATTCTTCTTTCGTCTCCTCTCCAACCTCTTTTCTTTTTTCCTTCTTCTCTTTTTACCATTTCACAGAGAGCTCTTTCTCCTATTTTTTTTATATTTCAGCAAGCCTCCTATTTTTTTTCCCCTCTCCCATTCTTGCACTATCCTTTTCCCAACTGCCTCCTCCCTCATTCCATTCCTCCCTACCAATACCCTTTCACTGATTCCCTGATATCCCTGCGAGTCCCAACCATTTTTTTTTTTTTTTTAGATAGTGAAAAGAGGAGAGAAAGAGAGGGAGAAAGAAGAGAGAGAAATGGGAAAGATAGAGGAGGGAAAAGAGAAGGAAAGGGGGGGAGTGAAAGTGAGAGCGAGGGAAAAGGGTAAGAGAGAGGGTTGATTGAACAAGGGAAGAGAGAGAGAGATGAGAGAGAGGAGAGAAAGAGAGAAGAGTGAGGAGAAGAGAGAGAAGTGGAGGAGAGAGAGAGAGAGAGAGCGGAGGAGAGGAGAGAGAGGGAGAGAGAGAGATAGAGAAAGAGGAAGAGAGAGAGGATAAGAAGAAGAGGAAGATAAAAAGAGAGAGAGAGAGAGAGAGGGAGAGAGAGAGGGAGAGAGACGAGAGAGAGAGAAAGAAATGAGAGGAAAAGAGAGATGGCAGCGCTCTGGCTGCGTCCGTCTCGAGGCTCGTAAGCGCGCCGCAGCGGTCCTCGCGCCCGCGGCACGTCCTCCTCCTCACGCTCTCCCGTGCCGCCTCTCTCTTCTGCTCGTCTTCAGTCGTCTCCCCCCCCCCCCCCGTTCGCTCCGCTCCTCTCCTATCCGCTCCTCTTCTCTCTCGTGTCTCCTCTCTCTCTCTCTCTCTTGCTCTCTCTCGCTCTATGCTACATTTTTTCCCGGCCTGGTGAACACCGTGACCCATATAACCCCTGCCTTAGAGCCTGACCATACTCAGAGAGTAGAGATATGAGATCAGGACTTAATAAGATGGAGATATAGTAGAAGAAGAGAGGAGATAACTTGATGGAGTGAAAGTGATGAGTGTAGTATAGAGCCTGATTAGTGACAGAGAGAGATATAGTTTGTGAGAGAGTAGAGAGTTAGAGCGATGAGGTGAGAGAGATTAGTGAGTGTGTGTGTGTGAGCTAAACCGACTTCACTTCAAGAGCCCACCATCAGATTCCGTTCACACCAAGTGTGTGTATGCAATTATTATGAACACATCCCTTAATAAACCCCACGTCAGAACTTACATCGTAATGCATATGTACCCCCCGAGACTCATAGGATCCCACTGTACTGTCTTATGCATTTAAAATTACGTTCAAAATAATACACTAGGCTATCGCCAATATTTCCGCTACCCTCTAAATTCTATTAAATGCCAGTAAAAATGCTGCTTAATTCTAATACCTGATAGCATCGAGGCGGGATAGAAATGAGATGAGAAGTGAAAGAAAATGGTAAGAAAAGATGAACAAATGAAAAAGTGAAATGGCAACAAAAAATGATGAAAAAACGTGAGATGACACAAAATTGAAAAAAAAAAATGCAAAAAAAAAGAGTGATGAAGATGCAAAAAAAAAAGTGAAAAAAAAAAAAACCATCCCAAATCCAAGCTAGAGACAAGGTACAATTGACCCCATGCAACTCAAACTAGTGAATATTACTTGGCGGGGCTGGCAGTGAGTAACTGCGGGTCGACCCTGTCCCAGAAGTTGAAGGTGTTTGATGCTCTCGGTAAATTTTTTTTTTTTTTTTTTTTTTTTTCCACTAAACCAACTACTCTTCCTGCAATGCACTCTACAGTCTCTACTCTTCTACTTATTTTTTTTTTTCACGACACTCACTACTGTATTTAACTGACACCTATCTATACATATCTCTTATCCCTCCCCCTCCCTGGTCTTGAGTCGCTCTTATTCTTCAAATTACCCACTGCTTATTATGGCACCACTATTTAGGGCCTTACAACCGTTCACCATTCACCACATACTCTTCACTCGAGTGAGTAGGGTATAGGGGGGGAGGTGGGGAGATGATGACACCTGAGATAAACCTTCCCTTTTTTCCAAAGGACCCCACTATAAACAGTCCACTATTATCCTTTGTTTTACTTCTTTTCCTGTGATCACTTATATTTCCTTTTTTTTCGGGCTTAAGTGATTATATGCACTCTACTCGGTGCACACGCCTATATCATCCCAATTCCTATATCATCCCACACTCAATTCCTTATCGCAACAGTCATAAATTACTACCAAAAACACGAGGCACAACCGCGATACCCTCCTCCACGGTGTTGGTGTGTGAGTTGTGTGGGTGTGTGTGTGTGTTGTTGTGTGTGTGTGTGTGTGTGTTTGTGTGTGTGTGTGGTGTGTGGTGTGCGTGCGTGGTGTGTGTGTGTTGTTATTTGAAGGAGGTTAGGGAAAGCTTATAAACATCGGGGAGTGATTTATACTCTGTATTAGTAGTAGTACTATAGCATAGTAGTAGCAGTAGCACTAGTATTAGCAGTTTAACACTAGTAGTAGTAGCACTAGTAATAGTAGAGCACTAACATGTAGCATAGTAACACTAGTAGTAGTAGAATAGCACAGTAGTAGGGATAGCAGTAGTAACTCAAGTAATAGTAGTAAACAACAAGTAACAGTAGAAGTAGTTAACACTGTAGTAGTATTAGTATTAACACTATAGAAGTAGAAAGACTAATAGTAGTAGTTAGTACGTGCTATTAGTAGCAGTGAGTCTTAACACATCAATAGTAGTAGCAACACAACTAGTAGTAACAAAGTAGAGTAGTAGGCAGTAGCAGTAGTAACCACTAGCAGTAGTAGCAGTAGTAGAAGTATTAGCATAGTAAGTAGCACCAGTAACACAAGAAGAAATAATGAACACTATTCGTAGTGTAGCAGTAAACAATTTAGTAGTACTAGTAAACACTTGTAAAAGTAGTATAAGTAGTAACACTAGTAGTAGTAGTAGCAGTAGTAAGGAATGCCTTAACCACATCGAGGAACATAAAGCCAACATTGGCAAACACACAAACAAGCAACTCACCACCACCCATCATACATACACCCAGCAACAACAACAAACAAACCAACAACAACAACAGTGTAAAGGCTTCCTCTCTCCCTTCACGTCAGCAGAGACGATCGATGTTCTTACTTCTCTGTATAATTTCTGACCTATTACACTTTCTGTAGCAACATAAACAAAAAAATGAAATACTAAAATAATAATAAACAATAACAATAATAATAAAAAATAATAATATAACAACAGACCAATAATGCATTAAAAATAATAAATAAAAAATAACATAAATATTAAAAAAAATTACTAATAAAGATAAACAACGAGACAATAATGAATTTATAATAATAATAATACTCAATAAAAATAATATACCAAACTACACGCAACCTCCGTGCCGCCGTTCCGCCTCCGCCTCCGGCCGTCCTGTCTTCTCCCCCCCCCTCCTTCCCCCGCCCCCCTCCCCCTCCCCGCCCATTCCCCCGCCTCCTTCCTCCCTCCTCCTCCCCCCCCCTCCTCCTCCTCCCCTTCCTCCTTCCTACCTCCCTCCACCTCCGCACCCCCCTAGCCCCACCCCCATCCAACGCAGTTCACATCAACGACCCACCCCTCCACCACACCCCCCCCCCCACCCCCCCCCCCCACAAAACCAGAAAGCAAACTCAACAACCATACCATCCGCCAGTCGCCACACAAAACCCAAACCACTCCCCAAATCACCCCACCCTTCCCATCACACATGTCATTCACACTACCCCTATAAAGAAAACAACAAAGTGGCTACAATGTAACCCCATGCCATACACAAAAAAAAACTTACGTACGTGAACTACACACTCGTAAAGGTGGACCAACACCGTATACCCTAAGACCGCGAGTTATAGGTAGAGTGAGTGTGTATGAGAGATTAGAGTTTGTAGAGTAGGTGAGAGGTTGTAGCGTGTAGAGAAGATTGAGAGATGGATATAGTGATAGAGTTAGTGAGAGAGTAGAGGAGAGTATATCTATTTAATATAATAGATATATAGTATATTATAGATGATATAGTTATATATATATATGGAGTGTATATATAATATATATATATAGATATATATATTATATTATATATATATAATATATATAGATAGATATTTAATATATAAATATATCGATATTAGCCTAAACCAACACCAAAGTCGCCGTAACATAATAGACAACAACACTACACAGACTCGAGCCTATTTATACCACTTTCGGGCTGTTAAACTCCACACGGGTAAAAGATGACCATAACACAGTCATGTATTACAGAACACACGAAGCCAAGGGATGGACCCACGGCAGGTATTAACCCAGCAAAATGACCTCCACCTCAGAAATGAATAAGCATCCATGACACCGTGGGACCCCCCTGAAGAGGTTCCACCGTTGAAAGACCAACAGGTCGAAAATGTGTCAAGAACCTAGGCACGCCAATACTAAACCACAAAACCCAGCAACTGCTGAAAACCACCTCCCCTCTTCGCGAACCCCAGAGCTAAAAAAACTTTCAAGTGTGAGGGGCCGAACGAGAATGACCAAGAACCCACCGCTGGACCCCCGCCATCAAAATCTAATAAACTGCCGGCAAGTTCATGGCTACAAGGCCATTATTACAGCCCCGCACTCTGATACGACAGGAATTATGCGTCCTTACCCATCTTCTTACTACTAATACATGAACAACCAACACACAATAAACCAACGCCTCCCTATTGATCAGAAAACAACCACAAAAACACCCTGCTGGAAATGTACGCAACACAGGGAGCCCATGGCGCCAAAGACGGCCCATTCGGCGGGATAGAATTAAAAGGATTTGTTTCGATTCGAATTAATAAGTAGTAAAGATCTACTAGAACCTTCCTGAATGCTCGACCAAACAGCCTGGTTTACGCCACACCCTGGCGAGCGGTTTTCTATCAGGGGGGCCAACGCCCCCCCGCGGCTCGGTCTTAGACCAGCCATCGTGTTGGAACAGTGGTCTGATCCAAAATGCCTGCACAACAATACCTCCCAACCGCCGCTCACACCAAGTCCAGCAACATGCCTCCGAGAGGAAAATCTAAAGTGATAAGGTGAAACTGTAAACCTACCGAAACCTCCTCCCAAGACTGCCCCAAGTAACTTTGCAAATAACCCGTACCCCTGGAAGAATATACAAACAAAATATTCCGTCAACCTCAACCAAACGGTTACCGAGCTTCCGACCACAGCATCTGGTATAATAATGCCAGTGTCAACAAAAACATTACACCCCCCGGCGTAACCACGACGTGAGGAAACACAACAAGCAGTACGACAACACAACCACCAGACCCACTATCACGCGATGACCGCCCTTCCAGCCCCATCCATATGGCAGCCCCAGCCATATGGCTGGACGCCAGCCATAAGGCTCCCCTCTAGCCTATGAGCCTTGTTGCACCAACCATATGGTATAACAACACCAATCCATAAAGCTTCGAAATGAGACACTCTTCCTTCAACAGACAGTAGACGGGTACCACTGTTTGGAAGACACATGTCAGAACTTAGTCCCTTGACGAATGTATTATCATCAAAGACCCTCGATTAGTTGAATAGATCAAGGACCTAAGCTAAGACGGAAACATCTATTACCTTCAAGATTGTGTCTATAGTCATTTGCCTTCATACAGGACCTAGAACTACCGACTTTTAAAATTATCCAAGTGAAAATGCAAACAAAAAAAAAAAAAGGACAAATGTCAGTTAAATACTGAACATCGTGAACAGAGAGGCCTTCCTATTAAATGGTTAAGTATAGGACCTGCAGGGAGACAATCTTGGGAAAACATCTGTTCTCTTGCGCCACTAACGAACGGACATAAGCCTTAACAGGTGAGACACCCTGTTAACGCAAAACGTGTATTTAAATAAACGGATGACTTCCGTCTGGCCCCCGCGATTGATAGCAAGTTTAAAAAAAACCAAACTAGAACTAAAAAACATTACGAATGAAGAGAATTTTGGTATTATACAAATGGCATAGAAAACACACACATACAACACACACGCACAACACACACACACACAACAACACCACACATACACACAGCAACCAAACACAGCCACCCACACACACGACACACAACCAAACACACACACACACACACCCATAATATTTATAATATAAAAATATAATATATATATATATATATATATATATATATATGTGTGTGTGAGTGTGGGCATGTGTGGTGTGTGTGTGTGGAGGGTGTGTGTGAGTGTGGTGTGGAGGTTTGTGATGTGTGTATGTTGTGAGTGTTTGTGTGTTTCTATGCCCTTTTTATAATCCCAAAATCCCCGAAAGGTCATAGACACACACACATACACACACACACAAACACACACACACACAACACACACACACACACACACAACACACACCCAACACATACACACACACCACACACACAACACACACACACACACATAATATATATATATATATATATATAATATATATATATATATATATATGTGTGTGTGTGTGTGTTGTGTGTGTGTGGTGTGTGTGTGTTGGTGTGTGTATGTGTGTGTTTCTATGCCCCTTTTTATAATCCAAAAATCTCTTCATTCCGTAATGTATTTAGTCTAGTTTGGGATTTTTTTCACATTGTTGTATCAAACGCGGCCAGACGGGACGAACATCCGTTTTAAAAAAAAAATACCGTTGTCGATAACAGGGAGTCATCACCTGTTAAATCTTATTTCCGTTAGTCGCGCAACGCCAGCTGTTTCCCAGATTGTCTCCTGCAATTACCCTAACATACCCAAAAAAATATAATATATAATGTCGAGCCCGAATAGGCAGAATTTGCGATCTTGGCTTAAATAGCAACGTTTCATCTTGCCAGGGGGGGGGGGGGGGGAGACAATGGAAAATTTGTGTAATGCAATAATTTCGCCAAAAACATTCTGAACCTAACGAAAAAAATATATTTCACTGTGTTTGTTTAGAATAAATTTCTGTAAACAAATCTAAAATATATTTATTTGGGTTAGGGCCTCAAAAAAAATTGTTCTATGTTTATAATAAGGTTAGGTAAGTTTTCTAAGATTCTTTTAAGTGCAAAATTATAATTTTTTTTACATTAACATTAATGAAAAAAATAATCTTTAAACGTAATTAAATTTTTTTAGAATGGACTTTAATTTTAATAAATGAGTTCTTGCTAATTGACCAGTTTTAACATATTATGCACGACATAAATATATATAAATTATATATTATATATTACTATATATATATATATAAATTAGTATATATATATATATATATATAATAATATATATAATGTCGTGCCGGAATAGGCAGATCAGATCAGATCAAAACTCACAGGAGTAAGGACCCATGAGGGTCGAGGGCAAGTGGGGACAGTGTGCGAAGAATATATGGTGAGAGGAATGTCCCCTGAGTCGAAAGAGAGAAGACACAGGACTATACCGCAAATAGCTTTAACCTGGAAAAACAATGACGCAGACGAACATAAGAAGACAGCAGGAACTCTGCAAGGTGCAGAACTGCAACACTTGCCCTGGATGGTATATCTGCATCTCTTGAATGTTGATTGGCGGCTGGCAGAGCGGAGGCGTGGTCAAGGAGGCTCGTTTATCACTTGATTGGTGGGAGGTGTCGTTTATAGTGTGAGTCAGGAGTTACTCAATTCCTTTCTTCAGTGTTGGAGGCATTCCTTAATGTTGTGCAATAGTTGGTTAGGAAACGATGAGTATACTTTAATCTTGGGTCGAAAATGCTGGGACGGGGGGGGGGGCCTGTAACTGGTCAAAGGTCATCCCTGAGTGTTGATGAGAAGGAGCATTGGGTTCCCTACGATTTGTTAAACATGACAGTTCTGTCGTGTAATTTCTCGTACAGTGTCGACTTTCATCATTGTGGGTTCTTGTCAGGGAGTCTATAAAAAATTATATCTTTTAACTCCAGTGTAGGTATTGATCACGGTGTTGGTCTTCTGTATTAACTACGTCTAGTGATGACTGGTGAGGTATTTTGTTGGGGGTTTGCAGCATTGGAGGCTCATTCAATGTTGTTTTCCTCACTACCGAGTGTGTAAAAACATATGTGGAATCGGTGCTTCTGATTGTCCATTTGAGCAGCTGTTGAGTGGTAGGCGGAATGCCGCCCCGACGAGCCAATCGACGAGACGAATAGTAACGTTTTAGTGACCGTCACTAGTGTTGGTGGTGTTTAGGAGCTGCTGTGGCTCAGCGGTGGTAATAAGATTCCTTGGAGAATTTAAAGTAATTTTCTTCTTCCGAAGGTGGGAGATGCTGGGAAATTTTGAATGATGGCAAATTATTTAATGCAAATAACTCGTTGGAAGTAGAGTAAAATGAACAGGTACAGCCATGATCTGGCATGTAGACATATAGTAAAACGTAAGAGATCCTTTGGATACGACTTCACAGTTGGAGGAGTGATGATGGTGGAGGCCGGCCGAGTAGATGCTTGAAGTAATATTTGTGGTGTTGGGGGGGCTTGTATCTTTGCAATATGCTTGCATACGTTGGAGTGATGCTAGTAGTGTTTTTTTTCTTTGCTGCATCTTGGTGTATTCCTTTCTTAATATCCTTTCTTGTAAGACATTTTGCTGCCAGTGTATGTGATCATTACTCTTTTGCAGATTTAATGCACCTGGGTTGGATTGGAGGCAAAGCAGCGAACAGGACCTGAAGTAGTGGTCCCTCACTACCACAATGTAGTGCAGAACTTCTTGTCCTTTTATACTGGACAATGCTTTGGTGGTGTGATAGTATGAATAACAGTCCAGCAATGTTGAATGTAGATGTAAATCTTTCCTGCATCAATGTAGGTAGGACTGATATAGTAGTAGTAGACAGCAAGACCCTTCGTTCAGACAGTGGCATCCATTTTTCCCGTCATGAAGGTGACCTTGATGCATGGACGTGTTGCAATTTGGGATTCTTTGTAAATGCAGTCAAGATGTGCGCCAAGTATATGCGTCTCGATAGGATGACTTGAGATCAGCATTGATTGATGTAAGTCCATAATCATTGTTCAAGTATTTTTAAGGAATACTGATTTCCTTCCTGGCACCTGAGGGCAGGAGATGATGCAACAGTAAAACCCTCGAGCAGTAAGAGTTGTGGTGGCTTCTGTAGTGAGAAGCTTTCTCTGCTTCAGCATCATCGTGACACACAACAATGAATGCATCTTTCAGTGACAATATGGTTTGATTAATTTTACTTGCAGGTGCACCTGAACAATAGTTGCAAGAGCAATCTTCGTTAAACAATCATCGCCGAAATCATTCTGAACCTAACTTAAAAAAATTATTTCAACTGTGTTTGTTTAGTAATTTAAAATTATTGTAAACAAATCTAAAATATATTTAGTTGTGGATATTGCAAAAATAAATATTTCTTGTTATAAAAAAAGTTAATAAAAAGGTTATGGTAAGTTTTCTAAGATTATTTTTGAGCAAAATTTTTTTTTATTTTTTTTTTACATCAACATTAATGAAAAATAGATATCTTTAAAACTTATAAGAGAAAATTTTAGAAAGGACTTTTCCATTTTAAATGAAGTTCTTGCTAATGAACAATTTTATAATTATATAATATATATATATTATATATAAAATATAAATATATATATATATATATTCTTTTCCTCCCAAAAAAAAAAAAAACCAAAAAAAAACCAAAAAACACCCACCACCGGCAGTATCCCCACCAAGGCAACAAAGGGTGGCCCACAAAGAAAAACAATAATTTGACCAACACAACCTCTCAAACAATTCTATTCAATCACCAAAAGTAAATTTGTAAAATACTAATGCTTGGGGCCATTTGTAAGCATGGAATATCAGTAAAAAAAAATGAGACATACAATTTTTAAGCATCCTCCAAACAAATGTAGTGACCTCATGTCTTAAGGAGTGGTCGCTCTTTCTTCCTGTACTTTTCTTTCAATCAACACCAAAAATCTGTCACTACAACTATCACTTTGTACTCCCTCAACACTTTTTTCTTCGGTCCTTTCTCCAAAAGCAGTGTTACAAACATCAACGGCCCTGCAAACCACTAAGGAGTGACAAGGAGGCACAGACCCCCCCACAAGACAAAACAATTTATCCCTTTTGAAAGATGGGAAATCTTTTATCATACCTTAAGCTTGGTTTCTGTGAGAGCTTGTTTCCCGGGTGATTTTCTTGACTCTTCATGCCACTCCTCCCCTTATTTGTTTTCCATCAGCGTTTGTGTCCCAAACCCTTCATTTTCCTTTCCAACATGTGGTTTGGGGGGCCTGGAGGGTGGGGACCGTGGCATACTGTGGGATTCATACCGGGTGTTGGGGGGAGCTGTGGGTATGGATTGAGGTGTTTTGGGGATGGTGTGATGGGTTTTGTAGGTTTGAGGGAGTTTGGTGTGTGCTTGCCCTTCCTTTTTTGTCCTCGACTGCCCCGCTGGTTCCCCCCCTTGTCTTTTTTCCTAGCCCTTTCCCATTTTGTCCTCTCCCTCAGTGTGTCGTTTGATTTTTTCTGTCCTGTCTAGGAACCCCCCTCTTGTACCTTCCGAGTTTTTCAATCGTGGTTTCTCTTGGGGATCCTGTTCCGCACTGTTTCCGTCCTGAGAATCACTTGATTGGTCGGTTTCTTCCCCTTCAGTCCCCCCCCTATCTCTGAAAATTTACAATCTCGTCACTTTTCACCTTTTTTCCGTATGATTTTCTCAATCTCCTTTTTTCTTCCTGCTGCCTTTCATTGTGTCCTTTCCTCTCTCTCCTGAAGCCCATGGTAACATATTTTGCCCTTTTTCCCTCCCATTGCTCCCCTCTGTGACTCTGGCCCTGCCTGTAGTGGTCAGTTTCTCCCTTGATTTTTCCCAGTGGCTCTTGAAGCCTTGTTTGCCTCAGTTTTCGACCATCACCCTCTCCACTCAAAACCCTTCACTTTTTCCTCGGTTGTGGTACTGTGTCTCACAGGGTGGAAACCCCCACCTCTCCGTTTTCGGGACCCCTTCGTCTCCTCTGTGAACATTCTTTGAATCTCTTGTTGAGTTCCTCACATGCTTCACTGCCCATTTCTTGTTTCCTCTCCCCCTTTCCCTTTCCCTTACCTGATTCCCGGGGGCCCTTTGACGGTTTTTTTTCCCTGAGGGGGCTGTATAACAGTTTTGGGTCGATTTGGCTTTGCTGCATTCGTTTCTATTGACGTTGGGCCTCCCTTCTTATTGTGCATTTTCGTTTCTGGCTTTACGACTGCTCTCCTTTTTTCTCCTGTTTCTTTGCCTTATATTTCTTCCATTCCCACAACTTGGTTTTTTGCCCCCTTTGCATCTTTGGGTGAACCTGGCTCATCCTGGCTTTTTCATTATTCCTTTTCCCCTTTGGGGTAAAAACCCCTTCCCAACCCTCCTTCACATTGTTCTACAATTCCATCATCTGATTAATTGGCTTCCCTGCCGTTCTCGTCCCACTAAACCCTCTTTTCGGAAGTTCCTCTTTCCGTGAGTCCCTTTCCCGTAGTTGGTTTCATTTGTCTGGCCTTCCTGTTCCCCCTCCATTGTAGTTTACTGTTATTCAAAGCTCAAAAAAAATCGCTCCCCCCAAGGGGTCTTTATTTGTGCCTCAATATCGCACTACTAAAGGGAATACTAAGTCCATCTTGCGGGTTAAACCCTCTCCTCTCTCCTTGTAGTGCCCCTTTGGGTTTTTGTACATGAAGTTTTCCCTCCCAACCTCCATCATCTTAGCCCTTTATGATTTTGGGCCCCCATGTGGCCCAATTCTCCCATACGACCCTTGGTTAAAAGTCGCCCATGATAGGCTTTGCCCTGCTGCTGAGCTCTTCTGGCCACTGAAGCCATGTGTTACCATCGCTCTATTGTCTCCCCATACCCCTTCCCTTTGGGGCCCCTGCTGTTCTGTGGTGGTTAACATCATGCAATTATCGCTTGGGACCCCAATGAAGCGTTCCCTAGCAATCATTTTTCTTCTACGCTTTTCCCTCTCTCCAGCCATAAAAAATTCCAGGGTGTTTGATCACAATGCCACTCCCCCTTTCCCCCCTTTTTCCTTCTGTCTTTCCTCAGATCTGAAACCCTTGGAAAGAGGCATCTGTTTCATCCCTGAAATTTGGGTTTTTTGATCCTTGATTTGGTGACCTCTTTGACTCTTTCGTGCCATCCTCCCCGTTTTTATTCCATCAGCATTTGTGTACCAACCTTCAGTTTCCTTTCCAACACGTGGTTTGGGGGGCCCTGGGGGGGGGGAACCGGTAGCATATGGGGGTTTCTATGGTTGGGGGGTTGGGATGGAAGCGGGGGTATGGACTGATTGTTGTTGGGAGGTGTGATAGGTTTGGGGTTCTGAAAAAGTTTGTGTGTGTTTGCTCTTGCTGCTTTTTCTGCTCGGACCTCTGCGGGTTCCCCCTTTGTCCTTCCTAGTCCTTTCGCTTTTTTTGTCCCTCCCTCACGCGTCTCTCAGTTGTGTTCTTCTCGTTTGGGAAAACCCTTCTTGTATTTTGGGGAGTTTTTCAACCGGGTTTTTTCTCTGGAGGATCCTGTTCCGCACTGTTTCTTCCCCTGAGAACAGCTTGTTGATCGGTTTTTCCCCTTCAAGTACCCCCTATTCTTTGAAAATTTACAATCTCCCCATTCTTCCCCCCCTATTTGTGATGTTTTTCTCAATCTCCTTCTTCTTCTTTGCCGTCTTTCAGTTGTGTCCTTTCCTCTCTCCCCCCCGAAGCCCATGGAAAACACTGATTTGGCCCTTCCCCTCCCCCATTGCCTCCCCCTTTGGACTCGGGTTCCTTTTGTATGGGGTCATTTTCCCCCTTGATTTTTCCAGTGGCTTTTGGTAGCTGGTTTCCCCTCACATCGCCTACTCCCTTCCATTGCACCCATCTGCTCTTCCCCCCACTCCCGGCAGGCTGATATGCCCTTAGCAAAATTTCATACTCCTTCCTTCTGTTCCCTCTCAGCTTCGTATGGTGTGTCCCCCGGGGTCCTACCCCTAGACTTGTTTTGCCCGTTTTTCCTCAAAATTTTAGACCTTTACCCTGGGTACTTTCAGTTTCGACTTGTGCCCCCAAATCTTGTTTTCCTTCTCCAAACCCCTTTTCCCATTTCACAGAGACTCTTTCCCATTTTTTCAAAAGCTCCCAAATTTTTTTCTCCCATTCTTTCCTATCTTTTCCACCTTCCATCCCTTCCTCCCTACCAATAAATTTTCACTGACCCCCGATTCCTGCGAGTCCCCCAAACCATTTTTTTTTTTTTATGAAAAAGAAGAGAAAGAGAGGGGGAAAAAGAGAGAAGGGGAAGATAGAAGGAGGGAAAAGAAGGAAAAGGGGGGGAGAAAGTGAGAGAGAGGGGAAAAAGGAAGAGAGAGGGGTTGGGTTGACAAAAGGGAAAGAGAGAGAGTGAGAGAGAGAGAAGGGGAGAGAAGAGAGAGAGAAGAGAGAGAGAAGAGAGAAGAAGAGAGAGAGAGAGAAGAGAAGAGGAAGAGAGAGAGAGAAAAGAGGAAAGAGAAAAGAGAGAGAGAGAAGAGAGGGGGAGAGAGAGGGAGAGAAGGAAGAGAGAGAAAGAGGGGGAAAGGGAAAAAAGGAGGGAAAGGGAGAGGAAGAGAGAGGGGGAAGAGAGAAGAAGAAGGAGGGAAAGAAAGGGGAAAAAGAGAGAGGAAAGGGGAAAAAGAGAGAGAGGGGGGGGGGGGGGGGGGAGAGAGAAAAGGGGGGAGAGAAGGAGAGTGGGGAAAGGAAGGGTTTGAGGGTCACTTCACAGGGAAGGTGTGAAGTCCGATATTTGTGTGTGTGTGTCTGTATGGTGTGGTGTGTTTTGTGTGTGTGGTGTGTGTGTTTGTTTTTGTGGTGTGTGTGCATGTGAGTGTAGGGGGTTTTTGTGTGTGGTGTGTGTGTGTGTGTGTGTGTGTGTGTGTGTGTGTGGGGTGTTGTGGTTGCTACAGCTTTCAAGGCCTAACCCAAATCCGTTCTCACCTATGTGTGGCATATTTTAGTAAACAGTCCTTTTTCCCCGTATGTACACTAGAAAGCATATGACCCGATCTCTTGGTTCCCACTGTAGTCTTATGCTTTAAAATTACGTTCAAAAATAAATACACTAGGCTTCGCCTAAGCCGCTCCCCAAATTCTTTTTAAAAGCCCCGTAAAACTGCTTATTCTAATTCTGAAAACCGGAGAGTGACCCCATTCCAGCTAAAACAGGTACTATTGACCCCCTGCAACTAAACTGGTGAAATTACTTGCGGCTGGGAGTGGAGTAACGTTGCGGGGCGTCCTGTCCCAGAAGTTGAAGGGTTTTATGCTTTCGGTAATTTTTCCCAACTTTCCGCATGCACTACAGCCTAGCTCTTCTAATTTTTTCACACACTCACTGTATTTACTACAAAATCTATACATATCTCTTATCTCCCTGGTCTTTATCCTCTTTTTCTTTAAATACCCCACTGCGTTAATGGCACATATTTAGGCTGACAAACCCTTTACCCTTCCAAAGGCCCCCCTAAACGTCACTATTTTCCCTTTTTTTTCTTTTTTGTGATCACTTATATTTTTCCTTTTTCGGGCTAAATGATTATATGCATCTTATCTTTCCCCGCCTAATCCCAATTATTTCCCTTTTCGCACAGTCAGAATTAAACCCAAAAAACACTCAAACCGGTGGGGCCCTCCCCGGGGGGGTTGTTGTGTGTTTGGTGGTGTGTTTTGGTGTGTGTGGTGTGTGTTGGGGTTTGTGTGTGTGGGGGGCGGGTGTTTTGGGGTGTTTTGTTTTTTTTTGGGGTTAGGGAAGCTTATAAACGTTTGGGGGGTGTTTATATTTTTTTAGTAGTATACTAGTAGCAAGAGTAGCGTAGCATAGAGTAGTTTTACATAGTGTAAGCACTAGTAAAGTAGTAAAATAAAATAGCAGAGTAACACTAGTATAGTAAAGTAGCACAGTAGTAGTACAGTATATCTCTATATAGTATAACACAGTAAATAGAAGAGTAACACTATAGTAGATTGTAGAACACTATAGAGTAGGGAAAAACTAAAGAGTGTAGTTTTCGCTTAGTAGCAGTTGAGTCTTAAAACTAGTAGGTAGAACACTACAGTATAAAAATAGTAAGTAGTAGCAGTAGCAGTAGTAAAAACAGCATAGTAGCATTTAAAAGAAATACATAGTATAGCACCAGTAACACTAGTGTAATAATAACATTAGAGTATAGCAGTAACATTAGTAGTACTATAACACTTGTTAGTAGTAGTAGTTAACACTAGTAGTAGTAGTACAGTAAAGGGAAAGCCTTAACAACGTCGAGGGCATAAGCCAACATTGCAACACAAACGAAACCCGCCACCACATACTACACCCCCAAAAACAAAAACAAACCAACAACAACAACTGAAATGCTTCTCCCCTTCCGAAGCAG
>NC_069407.1:38666725-38679225 GCF_026875155.1 Cherax quadricarinatus | reverse complement strand
TATTGATCTCGGTGTTGGTCTTCTGTATTAATACGTCGAGTGATGACTGGTGAGGTTTTTGTTGGGGGTTGCAGCATTGGAGGCTCATTCAATGTTGTTGTCTTCACTACCGAGTGTGTAGAAAACTGTTGTGGAATCGTGGCTTCTGATTGGTCCATTTGAGCAGCTGTGAGTGGAGGCGGAATGCCGCCACGACGAGCCAATCGACGAATAGGAGACGTTTTAGTGACGTCACTAGGTGTTGGTGGTGTTGGAGCTGCTGGCTCAGCGGTGGTAATTAGTTCCTTGGTGAATTTTAGTATTTCTTCCGAAGGTGGAGATGCTGGGAATTTGAATGATGGCATATTATTTAATGCAAATAACTCGTTGATGGTAGAGTTAAAGGATCCAGGTACAGCCATGTTCTGCATGTGAGCATATAGTAAACAGTAGTGGATCTTGGTTACGTCACATGTTGGAGGAGTGATGATGGTGGAGGCGGGCCGAGTAGATGCTTGAAGTAATTTTGTGGTGTTTGCTTGTATCTTTGCAATTGCTGCATACGTTGGAGTGTTGCTAGTAGTGTTTTTTCTTTGCTGCATCTTGTGTTTTCTTCATAATATCCTTTCTTGTAGGACATTTTGCTGCCAGTGTATGGTGATCATTACTCTTGCAGTTTAAGCACGCTGGTTGTGTTGGAGCAGCAGCGGTACAGGAACTGAAGGTGTGTCCCTCACTACCACATGTAGTGCAGAACTTCTTGTCTTTTACTGGACATGCTTTGGTGGTGTGATAGTATGAATAACAGTTCCAGCAATGTTGAATGTAGAGGTATCTTTCTGCTTCAATGTAGGTAGGACTGATATAGTAGTAGTAGACAGCAAGACCTTCGTTCAGAGCAGTGGCAGCCATGTTCACGTCAGTGAAGGTGACCTTGAGCATGGACGTTGCATTTGGGATTTTTGTAATGCTGTCAAGAGTAGCCCAAGTATTTTGCGTCTCGATGGATGACTTGAGTTCAGCAGTTGATTGAGAAGTCAGAATCTTGTCAAGTTTTTTAAGGAATACTGATTTCCTGGCCCTGAGGGCAGGAGATGATGCAACAGTAAACCCTCGAGCAGTAAGAGTTGTGGTGGCTTCTGTAGTGAGTAGCTTCTCTGCTTCAGCATCATCGTGACACACAACAATGAATGCTTCTTTCAGTGACAATATGGTGTTGAATTTTACTTGCAGTGCTCCCTGAACAATAGTTGCAAGAGCAATCTTCGTTGAATCATCGCCGAAATCATTCTGAACCTAACTAAAAAAATATATTTCACTGTGTTTGTTTAGTATTAAATTATTGTAAACAAATCTAAAATATATTTAGTTGGGTTATGCTAAAATAAATTGTTCTTGTTATAATAAGGTTAGGTAAGTTTTCTAAGATTCTTTTGGAGCAAAATTAATTTTTTTTACATTAACATTAATGAAAATATATATCTTTAAACGTATAAGAGAAATTTTAGAAAGGACTTCATTTTAAATGAGTCTTGCTAATTGACCAGATTTATATATTATATAATATATATATTATATATATATATATATATATATATATATATAGATATTCTTTCAAAAACCGGCAGTATCCCACAAGGCAGGGTGGCCCAAAAAGAAATACAATAATTTGACAACACACCTCCAAACAATTCTATTCAACCAAAAGTGAAATTGTGTAAATACTATGCTTGGGGCATTGTAAGCATGGAATATCAGGAAAAAAAAAATGAGACATACAATTTTTAGCATCCCAAACAAATGTAGTGACCTCATGTCTTAAGGAGTGTGTCGCTCTTCTTCCTGTACTTTCTTTCACCCAAAAATCTGTCACTCCTCGGTCCTCCAAAAGCAGTGTTAAACATCAACGGCCTGCATACCATCTAAGAGGGACAAGGGAGGCACAGACCCACAAGTCAAACAATAGTAGCTACGACAACTCAATCAGGTGATTTTTTAGTGGGAGGAAATGGAAAAAGATAATGAAAAGAAATAACAAAAATAGTCCACCACCTTGGAGCCTTGTTGGACCGGAGGCGCAGCCAGTGGGCCACCCATGGCCCTCCAGAACTACAACTACTGATGCCAATAACAAAATCCCCCCAACAAAACGCAGAATACAACCTCGTTCTATTTGCTAATATACAGGGCCTTAAGCCATCCACCAACAACAAAATACCTTTTATCAGTGGACTTCTAGAGGAGTCTAATGCAATGTTTGCAACCTTCACAGAGACTCACACAAAAGATCACTTTGACAGTGAAATATGGATAAGTGGGTACAACCTTTTTAGATGCGACATATAGAACAGGCAACAAGGGAGGGTTGGCCTGTATGTCAAAGAGTCGCTCATTTGCACAGAGTTGCTAATAAAGATCGAGAACCAAAACCTAGTCATAGTGGTTGTATATAAGCCACCAGATGCAACCTCCTAGCAGTTCAAGGAACAGCTACTGAAAATTTATTACTGTCTGGAAAACCTTCCAGCTCCATCCCCAAACATCTTACTGCTTGGTGATTTCAACCTAAGGCATACAAAATGGAAGAATGTAGCAAATAATGTTATAGCTGAAACAATCCCCGGAGGTAGCACAGATGAAAGGTCACACACACATGAGCTACTAAGTCTCTGTGATAAACACACCATAAGCCAGCAGATAGTGGAACCAACAAGACTAGAAAACACACTTGACCTTATCTTCACAAATAATGAGGAACTGGTAAGAGACATAACAATATTAAAAACTACGAATTTCGATCACAATCTAATCGAAGTCCAGACTTTCATGCACAGGGGTCCTAATCAGCAAAATGCATGTACTTGTGAAGGTGTCTTCACAAAATACAACTTCAACAACAAGAACCTCAACTGAGACCAGGTAAACCATGTCTTAAATGTAACATGTTGGGAAGATATCTTAAATAACATGGATCCAAACCAGTGCTTTGAAAAGATCAACTTCCTGGCAGCTGAAGCATGTTCTAGGCATATTTACCTAAGAAAGAAAAAGAGCAGGAGTAAACTGGAGAGAGAAAGACGCTCCCTCTACAGAAGACGACGAATAATCACTGAGCTCCTCAGGAACACTAGAATATCTGATACACGGAAGGAGGCGCTGACCAGGGAAGTGGAAACTTCATTCATTCATTAAAGATTTGCCGGTACTTCCGGCCCGGGTCTTCTCCAGATGGTGACCCGGCGGTGGCCCCCGGGGCGGGGGTGTCGATCGTCTTCTTCATTCTTCTATCTTCTCTCTTGGGCCCTCCGGTTGGAGGGTAACTTCTTCTTCTATCTTGCACTGACTCCCAAAGTGGAAACTGTCGAACTTAAGTTAAAGAACTCTTACAGGAACCAGGAGAGACAGGAGGAGCTTAAAGCTATTAGCGAAATTGAAAGAAATTCGAAATATTTCTTTTCATATGCCAAAAAACAAGGCAAATACCACATCTAGTATCGGGCCCTTACTCAGACAAGATGGGATTTACACAGATGACAACAAGGAAATGAGTGAAACACTGAAATCTCAGTACGACTCTGTGTTTAGTGAGCCACTAATCAATCTGAGGATAGACGAACCAAATGATTTCTTCATGAAGGAGCCTCAAAACTCCATAAATGTATGCTAGATTTCCGACATTACCCTAACTCCGATAGACTTTGAAAAAGCCATTGACAACATGGCCATGCACTCAGCCCCAGGCCCAGACTCGTGAAGCTCTGTGTTCATTAAGAACTGCAAAAAAAACCTCTTACGTGGCCTAAGTACACTATGGAGGAGGAGCTTGGACATGGGTGAAATTCCAGTCACTTTAAACAACGGATATAGCCCCACTCCATAAAGGTGGGAGCCAAGCATTAGCTAAGAACCATAGACCAATAGCTCTGACGTCCCACATCATAAAAATCTTTGAAAGAGTGCTAAGAAGCAGGATTGCAAAACACCTGGATTCCCCAAAACTGTACACTCCAGGGCAACATGGGTTCAGGGCAGGTCGCTCCTGCCTCGCACAACTACTGGATCACTATGATATGGCCTTTGATGCACTGGAAGAAAATCAGAATGCAGATGTAATATACACAGACTTTGCAAAAGCTTTTGACAAGTGCGATCATGGCGTAATAGCGCACAAAATACGTGCTAAAGGAATAACTGGCAAAGTGGGGAGATGGGTCTTCAACTTCCTAACCAATCGAACACAAAGAGTAGTGATCAACAGGGTTAAATCGGAGGCTGCCATAGTGAAGAGCTCTGTTCCACAAGGCACAGTACTCGCCCCCATCCTGTTCCTCACCCTCATAACAGACATAGACAGAGATATAGCCCACAGCACCGTATCATCCTTTGCAGACGATACTAGGATCTGCATGAGGCTGTCATCTATTGAGGACATGGTTAACCTCCAAGAAGATATAAACAAAGTTTTCAAGTGAGCAACGGAAAACAATATGATGTTCAATGAAGACAAATTCCAACTACTACGTTATGGAAAACTGGAGGAGTTAATAACTAGAACAGAGTAAACTACAAACTCTGGCCATACAATAGAGCGGAAAAATAATGTAGGGAGTAGAAATGTCTGAGGATCTCACTTTCAAGGATCACAACAGTGCCACGATCACAAGTGCAAAGAAAATGATAGGATGGATAATGAGAACGTTCAAAAAGAGAGATGGCAAGCCAATGATGATCCTTTTCAAATCACTTGTTCTCTCTAGGCTGGAATACTGGTGTACATTAACATCTCCGTTCAAAGCAGGTGAAATTGCAGATCTAGAGAGTGTACAGAGAACCTTGACTGCACGTATAAGTTCTGTCAAGCACCTTAACTACTGGGAACGCTTGGAAGCACTTGACTTGTACTCGTTGGAACGGAGGAGAGAGAGATATATCATAATCTACACTTGGAAAATCCTAGAAGGAATGGTCCCGAATCTGCCACAGAAATCACTCCCTACGAAAGGCGATGGGCAGGCGATACAAAATACCCCCATTGGTACACTATGAGAAAACACCATAAGTGTCCGGGGCCCAAGACTGTTCAACAGCCTCCCACCAAGCATAAGGAGAAATACCAACAAACCCTTGGCTGCCTTCAAGAGAGAGCTGGACAGATACCTAAAAGTCAGTGCCGGATCAGCCGGGCTGTGGTTCATACGTTGGACTGCGTGCGGCCAGCAGTAACAGCCTGGTTGATCAGGCCCTGATCCACCGGGAGGCCTGGTCGTGGACCGGGTCGCGGGGGCAATGATCCCCGTAATAACCTCAAGGTAGACTCCAGGTAAGGGTTACAAGCCCCTTCCTCCCGGCATTTTAGTCGCCTCTTACAACACGCATAGCTTACAGAGGAACCATTCTGTTCCATTATCCATGGGAAAAGGGGGAAATAAAAAAACAAGGACTAGTTAGAAAAATAGAAGAAAAAATCAAAGTGGTGTGTATATTATGTCGAAACGCATGTGTATAATATATATTATTTTATATATTATTATATATATATAATATTTTTATATATATATATATATATATATTATATATATATATATATATATTATATATATGAATATATATATATATTTATTAAATATATTTTTATATATTTATATATTATTATATTATATATTATTTATTATATATATATTTATATATATATATTTTATATATATATTATATATGTCGTGCCGAATATGTAAAAACTGGCCCAATTAGCAAGAACTCTTTTAAAATTTTAAGTTCTTTCTAAATTTTCTCTTTACGTTTAAAGATATTTTTTTTCCTTAAGTTAATGTAAAAAATTTTTAATTTTGCACAAAAGTATTTAGAAAACTAACTAACCTTTTGAATAAAAAAACAATTTTTTTTAGACAAACCCCAACAAATATTTTTTTAGTTTTCTTTAAAATAATTTAATACAAAACAAACACATTTAAAAATATATTTTTTTCTTTGGTTCAAAATGATTTTGGCAAAATTATTGCGTACCCAAATTTTCGCTTGCCCTATATGGCAAGATGAGGTTGCTATTTAAGAAAAGATCGCAAATTCTGCCATTCGGCACGACATATATATTATATTATTATTATATATAATTTATATATATATAATATATATATATATAATTTTTATATTATATATTTATATTATTTATATATATATAATATATTATATATATTATATATATATATATTTATATATATATATATAATTTATTATATATTATATAAAAATTTTTTTATATTTTATATTTACCAATGGAATATTTTATTACAAAATATGGCACGAAGTTTTAAGAGAACATTGTTGATTAAAGGTGGCATTACGGTACATGTTGTTACGTGGTATCCCGATTAAAAGGGCAAAAATCTTCCAGCTCCTCAGAGTGGGGCGTGTCCCCAAAATGCAGCGCATTACCCTTTTGAACAGTCGCACTGACCCGCTGGAACAGAAAACTAGTGGCCGGGGTCCCTAGTTACCCTGAGAGTTTTTTTCCCCAGCCCTTTAAAGGGGAAATTAGATGCACTCTTTCCCATGAGCAAGGGTCTCTGGCCTATGGGAAAAAAATATAATGATGGGCAAGTTCCCCATATTTCTGATTTTGGGGGACTCCCTAAAGTGGCAGCTCCCCCTCCTTCCTCCCTGGTGTTTTGGAGAAGGTATCCCAAAGGAGTGCACATGTATAGTCCCACCCCCTGTTTCCCCATCTTCCAGGTTGAAGGGTGATACCCATTGACGCTTCTGGCTGCCATCAGATCTGATGTTGGGGGGGCTCCCTTATGCTGGGCATCACTGTTGTGAGGCCCCCTTTCTTGATAATGTTATTAACCTCCTCATTCTTGAAACTTTCCCTCGGATTTACGGCACACAAGACCATGGTCCCCGAATCGGCTGCTTTCACTGCCACAAATACACCTTGTTCGGCGAGAATAGGGGCGGCAAGTCGAAGGGCAACACCGATGCGGATGGTCTGTGGGTCGAGGCGTGTCCCAAAGGGGCGGGAGTTGGGAACAGCCAAGGGGAAAGTCCCCAGCGGGGGGCTCTCACTGCCGCAGGCGGGTTACCCTTCCCCTGAAACCTGAAGCATCGTTGGGCTATTTTTTCCCCTATTGGACCACCCCAGTGCGTTTGTTTGTAGTTGTTGGGGAAGCGGGTTGGTTTATGACCCCGTTAGATTATCCCAGATCATTGCCCCGTCAATGAATTTTTGGCCCTGGGCCCCCCCCCCCCCCCCCCCCCCCCAATCTTGTCCCTAAGATTTTCAGGGAGAATCGTGCTACAAGTCTCTGGATGCAATACACGAGGACAGAAAAGCAGGTAACGCAATCCGTGATGACTTGCGGACCCAATGCCCCCTAGCGGGACGGGAAGTGTAGTTTGGGTTCCACTCCCCGTTTCTGGTAAGTTAAAGTATTTTCGTAAAAATCGCCTCAGAATACTGTCATATTCGGCGTATAGGGTTAATATGAAGGTGACATTTGGGAAAAATATGTCAACCGGGGCAGATCAAGCCTTTGTGAAAAGGGGTACAAGGCATCGTGGGTGTCCAGATTCCCTATTCGTTTTTCCCATTCCCTTACTTTTCCCAAATTTTCTTTGAGAATTGTGTCAATGGTTTGGCTTCCCAGAGGTGCTCCTAGCAAGACACTATTTGTGGGGGCAAACTGTGCTCCTGGTATTTTTGATTCACTGCATTTATATTTTTTTATATTTATATATATATATATATTATTATATATATATATATTTTTTTTTTTTTTTTTTTTTTTTTTTTTTTAAACAAGTGGGCCCGTCTCCCACCGGCAGGGTGCCCCAAAAAAAAAGAAAACCCCCAAAAGAAAAATACTTTCATCATCATTCAACACTTTCCCCACACTCGCACATTATCATTTTTTTGCAGAGGTGCTCAGAATAAAAAACAGTTAAAAAGCATAAACATATAAAGATACACAACAATCCCTCCAAACTGCCAAACCCCAAACCCCTCCTTTAAAGTGCAGGCATTGTACTTCCCATTTCCAGGATCAAAATCCGGGCTATATGAAAATTTAACCCCGGGTTTCCTGAATCCCTTCACTAATATTACCTGCTCACACTCCAAAGATCGTCAGGGCCCAAGTACCCTTCGTCTCCATTCATCCCATTAACACGCTCACGCACGCTTGCTGGAAGTCAAGCCCCCTTTCCCCCAAAACCCCCTTTCCCCCTCTCTCAACCCCTTTTGAGGACGAAACCCCCACCCCGCCTTTTTCCCTATAGATTTTTATGTTTCCGTCATTTACTGTGATCCATTTCTCTAAAAAGACCAAACCACCCCAAAAACCCCCCTTCTGCCCCCTGACTAATCTTTTATTAAAACCAACCTTCTCCCAATTTCCCACTCCATTTTTCTGCATAATATTTAAAAACAATTGCCCTTAAACAGGACATCTCCGCTGCCCCACCGTCTCCCCGCTGCTGCATTTTCCACCCAAGCTTCCCCATATAAGAGGTTGGTACTACTATACTTTCAACATTTCCCTTTTTTGCCTCATAGATAAGTTTTTTGCCCCCTATCCCCAAAGCACCACTCACCTTTTTTTCCCTCATCAAATTTTATGTTAACCCCATCCTTCATAATCATCGCCGACACGTCAACTCCCCAAGATTGAAAAATTTTATTCTTCCTTCTCCTCCCCCCAATTTGATATCCAATTTTTTTTTATCTAAAAACATTTGAACCCCCTCACCTTACTCTTTTCTTGTTCACTTTCAACTTTCTACCCTTTTCCCCAAAATTCCCCCAAAATCTCACTAAACCCTTTTCAATTTTTCTTTAGAAACCCCCATAAGCACAGTATCATAGCAAAAGTAACTGTGTCAATTCCCAATTTTTTAATTTGATTCCCCCTAATTTAATCCCACCCCCCTCCCCCAAAACCCTTGATTTATTCCCTTTTCAACCCCCTCTATAAAAATATTAAACAACCATGGTGACATTACACATCCCTGTCTAAGACTACTTTTACCCGGGAAATAGTCTCCCCCTCTTTACACACCCTAACCCGGCCCCACTATCCCATTTAAAAAAACTTTCAGATTTAATAACTTCAAACCCATTCCATTTTTCTTGCAACAATTTCCCCATTGCTCCCCTATCCACTCTATCATATGCCCTTTTTAAATCCCTAAATGCAAAAAAAACTTCCTATCTTTATTAAATATGTTCACATATATGCTTCAATGTAAACACCCGATTACACTCCCCCACCCACTCTAAAACCTCCTTGCTCCCCGCAATCCCACTTCTGTCTTCCCCTTTAAATTTTTTTCAATTTAAAACCCCCCGTACACTTTTCCTGGTATACTCATAAAATATAATATTTATTATATATATTTATATTAAATATTATATATATATAAATATATATTATGCAGTGCCAAATAGTAAAAATGGTCAGTTAGCAAGAAATCGTTTTTAAAAATTTAAATTCTTTCTAAATTTTTTCTTTACATATAAAGATATATTTTTTTTATTATGTTGATGTAAAAAAATTTTAATTTTCACCAAAGAAACTTAGAAAACTTACCCAAAACCCTTTTTATAAAAAGCGCAAGTTTTTTTTAGCCTAAAACCAATAAATATATTTTAAATCGTTTACAAAAATTTAATACTAAACAAACACAATGAAATAATTTTTTTGTTTGGTTCAGAATGACATTTTCAAAATTATTGATCACAAATTTTTACTTCTCCTAAATGGGAAATGAGCGTTGCAAATTTTAAACCCAAAACGCTAGTTTGCCTTTTGGCAGAAAATGTAAAATTTGGGCAATTAGCAAAAATCATTTTAAAAATTTAAATCCTTTCCAAAATTTTCTTTAAGGTTTAAGATATATTTTTTTCATAAATGTTAAAGCAAAAAAAATTTAATTTTGTACCAAAGGAAAAATTAAACACTTACCTAAAACCCTTTTTATAAAAGGAATTTATTTTTGCCTAACCAATAAATTATTTTTTTTTGATTTGCAAAAGTAATTTTAAAACTTAATAAAAAAATGAAATATATTTTTTTCGTCAGTTCAGAATGATTTTGGCGAAATTATTGCATACAAAATTTTCACTTGTTTCCTTTTTGGGAAAATGAGCGTTGCTATTTTAAACCAAGTGGAAGTTTGACTATTGGCACGACATATATATATATATATATATATATATTATAAATATATATATATTTATATATATAATAATATATATTATATTATATATATATTTATTTATAATATATTTATTTTATTTATTTTATATTTTATTATTTTTTCACACGGCCCATTTCCCACCCAGGAGGGTGGCCCGAAAAAGAAAAACTTTCCTCATTCACTCCTCACTGTCTTGCCAGAAGGGGCTTTACACACATTTTTAAAATGCAGCATTAAAACCCCTCCTTCAGAGTGCAGGGATTATTCCCTCTCCAGGACTCAATCCCCGGCCCGCCGGTTTCCCCGAACCCCTCATAAAGTTCTTTGCTCACACTCCAACGCACGTCAAGTATTAAAAACCATTTGTCTCCATTCACTCCTATAAAACAGCTCACGCATGCCTGCTGGAAGTCCAAGCCCCTCGCACAAAAAAACCCTCCTTTACCCCTCCCTCCAACCTTTCCTAGGCCGACCCCTACCCCGCCTTCCTTCCACTACAGACTGATACACTCTTGAAGTTATTCTGTTTCGCTCCATTCTCTCCACATGTCCGAACCACCTCAACAACCCTTCCTCAGCCCTCTGGACAACAGTTTTGGTAATCCCGCACCTCTCCTAACTTCCAAACTACGAATTCTCTGCATTATATTCACACCACACATTGCTCTCAGACATGACATCTCCACTGCCTCCAGCCTTCTCCTCGCTGCAACATTCATCACCCATGCTTCACACCCATATAAGAGCGTTGGTAAAAACTATACTCTCATACATTCCCCTCTTTGCCTCCAAGGACAAAGTTCTTTGTCTCCACAGACTCCTAAGTGCACCACTCACCTTTTCCTCTCATCAATTCTATGATTTACCTCATCTTTCTTTAGACCCATCGCTGACATGTCCACTCCCAAATATCTGAATACATTCACCTCCTCCATACTCTCTCCCTCCAATCTGATATCCATCTTTCATCACCTAATCTTTTTGTTATCCTCATGACCTTACTCTTTCCTGTATTCACTTTCAATTTTCTTCTTTTGCACACCTCCCAAATTCATCACCAATCTCTGCAACTTCTCTTCAGAATCTCCCAAGAGCACAGTGTCATCAGCAAAGAGCAACTGTGACAACTCCCACTTTATGTGTGATTCTTTATCTTTTAACTCCACGCCTCTTGCCAAGACCCTCGCATTTACTTCTCTTACAACCCATCTATAAATATATTAAACACCACGGTGACATCACACATCCTTGTCTAAGGCCTACTTTTACTGGGAAAAAATTTTCCCCTCTTTCCTACATACTCAAAACTTGAGCTCACTATCCTCGTAAAAACTCTTCACTGCTTTCAGTAACCTACCTCCTACACCATACACCTGCAACATCTGCCACATTGCCCCCTATCCACCCTGTCATACGCCTTTTCCAAATCCATAAATGCCACAAAGACCTCTTAGCCTTATCTAAATACTGTTCACTTATATGTTTCACTGTAAACACCTGGTCCCCACAACCCCTTACCTTTCCTAAAGCCTCCTTGTTCATCTGCTATCCTATTCTCCGTCTTACTCTTAATTCTTTCATTAATACTCTACCATACACTTTGCCAGGTATACTCAACAGGGCTTATCCCCCTATAATTTTTGCACTCTCTTTTGTCCCCTTTGCCTT
Organism: Cherax quadricarinatus; assembly: GCF_026875155.1. Classification (NCBI taxonomy): domain Eukaryota; kingdom Metazoa; phylum Arthropoda; class Malacostraca; order Decapoda; family Parastacidae; genus Cherax; species Cherax quadricarinatus. The sequence continues at coordinate 38,667,366 of NC_069407.1, read as the reverse complement.
TATACAAAGGAACTATGCATGCTCTCTGCCAATCCCTAGGTACCTTACCCTCTTCCATACATTTATTAAATAATTACACCAACCACTCCAAACTATATCCCCACCTGCTTTTAACATTTCTATCTTTATCCCATCAATCCCGGCTGCCTTACCCCCTTTCATTTTACCTACTGCCTCACGAACTTCCCCACACTCACAACTGGCTCTTCCACACTCCTACAAGATGTTATTCCTCCTTGCCCTATACACGAAATCACAGCTTCCCTATCTTCATCAACATTTAACAATTCTCAAAATATTCCCTCCATCTTCCCAATACCTCTAACTCTCATTTAATACTCTCTCTCCTATTTTTAACTGACAAATCCATTTGTTCTCTAAGCTTTCTTAACTTGTTAATCTCACTCCAAACTTTTTTTTATTTCAACAAAATTTGAATATATATATATGTATATATATATATATATAATATATATTATATATATATATATATATATTATATATATATATATTTATTATATATATATAATGTGAGGAAGGGGAAGGTGGAGAGAGAAATAGAAGTTCGCTTCACTTACCATCAGCGAAACTTGATTTCCTTCCAATCGGGTTCTGAATTGGGTCAGTCCACGCTGACTAAA
>NC_069407.1:38651725-38664225 GCF_026875155.1 Cherax quadricarinatus | reverse complement strand
TTAAGCGAGCTAGATACCTCAAAGGCAATGTGGCTGGATAACATCTCTCCATGGGTCCTGAGTGAGGGAACAGAGGCGCTTTGTGTACCACTAGTAACTATCTTTTACCAGATTCACAATCAAGTAGGTTTTTAGAAGGTAGTGAAGGTCCCTCCAGTTTTCTATGGCCTCCAACTGTTACCAGTACATTGCTATGGTTTTGACAAAAAGCTGGGAACCTGAAATCCCATCAGAGCTAAAAGGGTTAAACACATCTATCAAAACAGTACAACTACCGGATGTATGGAAGACAGGAAATATAGTCGCAATTTTTAAAAAAGGAGACAGACACGAAGCATTAAACTACAGACCAGTGTCACTGACGTGTATAGTATGCCAGGTCATGGATAAAATTATCAGGAGAAGAGTGTTGGAGCACCTAGAAAGGAATGAGCTTATCAACGACAGCCAGCACAGTTTCAGGGAGGAGAAATCCTGTATCACAAATCTACTGGAGTTCTATGACAGGGTGACAGCAGTAAGACAAGAGAGAGAGGGGGTGGGCAGATTGCATTTTCTTGGACTGTAAGAAGACGTTTGACATAGTTCCACACAAGAAATTAGTGCAGAAGCTGGAGGACCAGGCAGAGACAACATGGAAGGCACTACAATGGACCAGGGAATACCTGTCAGGAAGACAACAGGGAGTCATGGTACGAGGCGAGTTGTCAGAGTGGGCGCCTGTGACCAGTCCTAGGACCGGCGCTGTTTCTGGTATTTATGATCGACATGTCAGAAGAAATAGACTCCGAAGTGTCCTTGTTTGCAGATGATGTGAAGTTGATGAGAAGACTTCAGTCGGACGAGGACCAGGTAGAACTACAAAGGGCTCTGGACAGACTGCAGGTCTGGTCCAGCAATTGGCTCCTGGAGTTCAACCCCTCCAAGTGAAAAGTCATGAAGATTGGAGAAGGGCAAAGAAGACCGCAGACGGAGTACAGTCTAGGGGGCGGCAGAGACTGCAAACCTCATTCAAGGAAAAAGATCTTGGGGTGAGTATAACACCAGGCACATCTCCTGAAGCGCACATCAACCAAATAACTGCTGCAGCATATGGGCGCCTAGCAAATCTAAGAACAACATTCCAACATCTTAATAAGGAATCGTTCAGGACCCTGTACACCGTGTACGTTAGGCCCATATTGGAGTATGCGCCACCAGTTTGGAACCCACACCTAGCCAAGCATGTAAAGAAACTAGAGAAAGTGCAAAGGTTTGCAACAAGATTAGTCCCAGAGCTAAGGGGTATGTCCTACGAAGAGAGGTTAAGGGAAATCGACCTGACAACACTGGAGGACAGGAGAGATAGGGGGGACATGATAACGACATATAAAATACTGAGAAGAATTGACAAGGTGGACAGAGACAGAATGTTATGGGACGCAGCAACAGGGTCACAGGTGCAATTTGAAGACACATTTGAATCACAGGGATGTTAGGAAGTATTTCTTCAGTCACAAAGCAATCACAACTAGGTGAGTACACACACACACGCAAAACACACACACACACACACACACACCACACACACACACACACACACACTCACACCACACACACACACACACACACACACACACACACACACACACACACACACACACACACACACACACACACACAAAACAAAACACCCCACCAACACACACCACACACCACCACACACACACACACAAAACACACACACACACACACACACACACACAACATACACCGTGGGACAGAGAACTGGCAGGAAAGCCAGTAAATGAAATGATGGAATATGTAACAACAAAATGCAAGGAGGCAGTGGAAAGGTTTATTCCCAAAGGGCAACAGAAACAATGGGAAGACCAGAACGAGCCCCTGGTTTTTCCCGACGGTGTAAGGAGGCAAAAACAAAGTGCAATAGAGAATGGAAAAAGTACAGAAGGCAGTGAACACATGAAAATAGGGAAATTAGTCGCAGAGCCAGGAACGAGTACGCACAGGTAAGGAGGGAGGCCCAGCGACAGTATGAAAATAACATAGCATCGAAAATCAAGACTGACACGAAACTGTTGTATAGCCACATCAGGAGTAAGACAACAAAGACCAGGTGATCAGACTGAGGACAGTAGGTGGAGAACTCACAAGAAATGATCAGGAGGTATGTGAGGAGCTAAACAGGAGATTTAAGGAAGTTTTTACAGTAGAGACAGGAAGAGCTCTGGGAAGACAGCACAGAAGGGAACATCAAGAGGGAATATACCAACAAGTGTTGGATGACATATGAACAACCGAGGAGGAGGTGCAGAAGCTGCTAAGTGACCTTGATACCTCAAAGGCGATGGGACCGGACAACTTCTCCCCGTGGGTCCTTAGAGAAGGAGCAGAGATGCTGTGTGTGCCCCTAACCACAATCTTCAACACATCCCTTGAAACTGGGCAACTACCTGAGAAATGGAAGACAGCAAATGTAGTCCCCATATTTAAGAAAGGAAACATAAATGAGGCACTAAACTACAGACTTGTGTCTCTGACATGTATGGTGTGCAAAGTCATGGAGAAGATTATCAGTAGGAGAGTTGTGGAACACCTGGAACGGGACAAGATTATAAATGAAAACCAGCATGGGTTCATGGAAGGCAAATCCTGTGTCACAAACCTTCTGGAGTTTTATGACAAGGTAACAGAAGTAAGACACGAGAGAGAGGGGTGGGTTGATTGCATTTTCCTAGACTGCAGGAAGGCCTTTGACACAGTTCCCCACAAGAGATTAGTGCAGAAGCTGGAGGATCAGGCGCATATAACAGGGAGGGCACTGCAATGGATCAGGGAATACCTTACAGGGAGGCAACAACAAGTCATGGTACGTGAAGAGGCATCACAGTGGGCGCCTGTGACGATCGGGGTCCAACAGGGGTCAGTTCTAGGACCAGTGCTATTTTTGATATATGCGAACGACATGATGGAAGGAATAGACTCTGAAGTGTCCCTATTCGCAGATGACGTGAAGCTGATGAGAAGAATTAAATCAGATGAGGATGAGCCAGGACTGCAAAGAGACTTGGACAGGCTGGACATGTGGTCCAGAAACTGGCATCTCGAATTCAACCCTGCCAAATGCAAAATCATGAAGATTGGAAAGGGGCAAAGAAGACTGCAGACAGAGTATAGGCTAGGTGGACAAAGACTACAGACCTCACTCAGGGAGAAAGACCTTGGGGTGACCATAGCACCGAGCACGTCACCGGAGGCCCACATCAACCAAATAACTGCTGCAGCATACGGGCGCCTGGCAAACCTGAGAATAGCGTTCCGATACCTTAATAAGGAATCGTTCAAGACACTGTACACTTTGTATGTTAGGCCCATACTGGAGTATGCAGCACCGGTCTGGAACCCACACTTGGTCAAGCACGTCAAGAAGTTAGAGAAAGTACAAAGGTTTGCAATAAGGCTTGTTCCAGAGCTCAGGGGAATGTCGAACGAGGAAAGGTTGAGGGAAATCGGACTGACGACACTGGAGGACAGAAGGGTCAGGGGAGACATGATAACGACATACAAGATACTGCGGGGAATAGACAAGGTGGACATAGACAGGATATTCCAGAGAGGGGACACAGAAACAAGGGGTCACAACTGGAAGCTGAAGACTCAGCCGAGTCACAGGGACGTTAGGAAGTATTTCTTCAATCATAGAGTCGTCAGGAAGTGGAATAGCCTAGCAAGCGAAGCAGTGGAGGCAGGAACCATACATAGTTTTAAGAAGAGGTATGACAAAGCTCAGGAAGCAGAGAGGGAGAGGACCTAGTAGCGATCAGTGAAGTGGCGGGGATAGGAGCTGAGTCTCGACCCCTGCAACCACAATTAGGTGAGTACAATTAGGTGAGTACGCACACACACACACACACACACACACACACACACACACACACACACACACACACACACACACACACACACACACACACACACACACACACACACACACACACGGGCTGCCTGCTTGAAAAACATATTTTGATCCGAAATCTAAAAACAGCAGCAGATTGAAAATATGGCCAAATATTCTGAACAATTTATTCGAAGAGAGTTTGTTGGGAGGGTGAAGAAGGTAAGTGAGGGAGGAAGGAAGGGAAGTGAGGGAGGAAGGAAGGGAAGTGAGGGAGGAAGGAAGGGAAGTGAGGGAGGAAGGAAAGGAAGTGAGGGAGGAAGGAAGGGAAGTGAGGGAGGAAGGAAGGGAAGTGAGGGAGGAAGGAAGGGAAGTGAGGGAGGAAGGAAGGGAAGTGAGGGAGGAAGGGGAAAGGAAGGAGAAGGATGAAGGGGAGATGAAGGTGAGAATAGGAGAGAGAAGAGAAGAGAAACACACATGTTATCATACGAGGATGACGCTCACGCATACTGATCATTTCGACGCATCATCCAATTTATATGTGAAAACAAAAGAGAGGAGGAACACTGCAGGAGGCCTACTGGCACATAATAGGCCCAAGAGTGAGCGAGGTGCACGACTCCCAGTTATTACTAAATAAAAAACACCTTGCTAAACCCGTAAGGGTCACGCAGAATCAACGACAAAGAGAACTCAACACAGTTCGTAATATTATTCACTGAGTTTCAAAAAAAAAAAACAGTAATAATAATAGAAATTCATAATACCTCGCTGCCGAAAGGCATAAATAATTTTAGTGTTATTGTTTACGTTGAGCAAAATGCATTTTTTTTGTAATGAGGAAACATTTATAGTGATGTATTACTCTGTTACTTGAAGTTACTCTAGTCACGTAAATGATGATTTTTATTGATGATTATCATTATTTTCGTTATCATTATTTTTTTCCTACGTGTGATGTTATCCTTGATAAAAGTGAAAATCTTGGTGTGTGAACTGTTCGTTCAGACGTACGTACGTACGTACGTATGTATGTATGTATGTATGTATGTGTGTATGTATGTATGTATGTATGTATGTATGTATGTATGTATGTATGTATGTATGTATGAATGTATGTATGTATGTATGTATGTATGTATGTATGTATGTATGTATGTATGTATGAATGTATGTATGTATGTATGTATGTATGTATGTATGAATGTATGTATGTATATATGTATGTATGTATGTATGTATGTATGTATGTATGTATGCATGTATGTATGTATGTATGTATGTTTATGAATGGGATGTATGTAATGTATGTTATGTATGTATGTATGTATGTATGTATGTATGTATGTATGTATGTATGTATGTATGTATGTATGTATGTATGTATGTATGTATGTATGTAGTATGTAATGCATGTATGTATGATGTAATGTATGTATGTATGATATGTATGATGATGTATGTATGAATGTATGTATGTATGTAGATTATGTATGTATGTATGTATGTATGTATGTATGTATGATGTATGTATGTATGTATGTATGTATGTATGTATGATTATGCATAATGTATGTATGCATGTATGTGTATGTATGTATGTATGTATGTATGTATGTATGGTATGTATGTATGTATGTATGTATGTATGTATGTATGTATGATAATGTATGTATGGTATGATGTATGTATGTATGTATGAAGTGTATGTATGTATGTATGTATGTATGTATGTATGTAATGTATGTATGTATGTATGTATGTATGTAATGTATTGTAAGAATGTATGTATGTATGTATGTATTGTATGTACGATGTATGTATGTATGTTTGAATGTATGTATGTATGTATGTATGTATGTATGTATGTATGTATGATGTATGTATGAATGTATGTATGTATGTATGTATGTATGTATGTATGTATGAAGTATGTATGTATGTATGTATGTAGTATGTATGATGTATGTATGTAGTATGTAGATGATATGTATGTATGTATGTTGTATGATGTATGTATGTTATGTAATGTATTGTATGTATGTATGTTTGATGTATGTATGTATGTATGAATGTATGTATGTATGTATGTATGTATGTATGAATGTGATGTATGTATGTATGCATGTTGTATGTATGTATGTTGAATGTATGTATTGTATGAATGTATGTATGTTGATGTATGTATGTATGTAGTTATGTATGTATGAATGTATGTATGTATGTATGTATGAATGTATGTATGTATGTATGTATGAATGTATGTATGTATGCATGTATGTATGTAGATGTATGTATGTATGTATGTAATGTATGTATGTAGAATGTATTGATGAATGTATGCATGTATGTTGCATGTATGTATGTATGTATGTATTGATGTATGCATGTATGTATGTAATGTATGAATGTATGTATGTTGTATATATGTATGTATGTATATATGTATGTATGTATGAAGTATGAATGTATGTATGTATGTATTATGTATGAATTAGTATGTATGCATGCAGTACGTATGTATGTATGTATGATGTATGTATGAATGTATGTATGTATGTATGTATGTATGTAAATGTATGTATGCATGTATGCATGTACTGTATGTATGTATGATGTATGTATGTATGTATGTATGTAGCTGTTATGTATGTATGTATGTATGTATGTATGTATGTATGGATGTAAGTATGTATGATGTATGTATGTATGTATGTATATACGTATGTATGTATGTATGTATGTATTTATGTATGTATGTATGTATGAATGTATGTATGTATGTATGTAAGAATGTATGTATGTATGTATGTATGTATGTATGCATGTACGTATGTATGTATGTATGTATGTATGTATGTATGTATGTATGTATGTATGTATGAATGTATGTATGCATGTACGTATGTATGTATGTATGGATGTATGTATGTATGTATGTATGTGTGTATGTATGTATGTATGTGTGTATGAATGTATGTATGTATGTATGCATGTATGTATGAATGTATGTATGTACGTATGTATGAATATATGTATGTATGTATGTATGCATGTATGAATGTATGTATGTATGTATGTATGTATGTATGTATTTATGTATGTACGTATGTATGTATGTATGTATGTATGTATGTATATATGTATGTACTCACCTAGTTGTACTCACCTAGTTGAGGTTGCAAGGGTCGAGTCCAAGCTCCTGGCCCCGCCTCTTCACTGGCCTCTACTAGGTCACTCTCCCTGAACCATGAGCTTTATCGTACCTCTGCTTAAAGCTATGTATGGATCCTGCCTCCACTACATCGCTTCCCAAACTATTCCACTTCCTAACTACTCTGTGGCTGAAGAAATACTTCCTAACATCCCTTTGATTCATCTGAGTCTTCAGCTTCCAACTGTGTCCCCGTGTTGCTGTGTCCAGTCTGTGGAACATCATATCTTTGTCCACCTTGTCAATTCCTCTCAGTATTTTGTAAGTCGTTATCATGTTGTCCCTATCTCTCCTGTCCTCCAGTGTCGTCAGGTTGATTTCCCTTAACCTCTCCTCATAGGACATACCTCTTAACTCTGGGACTAATCTTGTTGCAAACCTTTGCACTTTCTCTAGTTTCTTTACATGCTTGGCTAGGTGTGGGTTCCAAACTGGTGCCGCATACTCCAATATGGGCCTAACGTACACGGTGTACAGGGTCTTGAACGATTCCTTATTCAGATGTCGGAATGCTGTTCTGAGGTTTGCAAGGCGCCCATGTGCTGCAGCAGATATTTGGTTAATGTGCGCTTCAGGAGATGTGCCTGGTGTTATACTCACCCCAAGCTCTTTTTCCTTAAGTGAGGTTTGTAGTCTCTGGCCCCCTAGACTGTACTCCGTCTGCGGTCTTCTTTGCAATTCCCAAATCCTCATGACTTTGCACTTGGTGGGATTGAACTCCAGGCGCCAGTTGCTGGACCAGGTCTGCAGCCTGTCCAGATCCCTTTGTATTTCTGCCTGGTCTTCGATCGAATGAACTCTTCTCATCAACTTCACGTCATCTGCAAACAGGGACACCTCGGAGTTTATTCCTTCCGTCATGTTCACAAATACCAGAAACAGCACTGGTCCTAGGACTGACCCCTGTGGGACCCCGCTGGTGCATGTATGCTGGTTCATCCTCTCCTCTCTCTCTTGTAGTGTCCCTTACGTGTTGGTACATGAAGTTTTCCAGTACCACCTTCATCATCGTAGCCCTCCATGTATCTTGGCCCCCATGTGGCTCCAAGTTCTCCCATTCGATCTCCTTGTGGTTAAAGTCGCCCATGATCAGGAGCTTTGCCCTGCATGCATGAGCTCTTGTGGCCACTGCAGCCAGTGTGTCAACCATCGCTCTATTGCTCTCGTCATACTCTTGCCTTGGCCTCCTGCTGTTCTGTGGTGGGTTATACATCACTGCAATTATCACCTTGGGACCTCCAGAGTGAAGCGTTCCCGCTATGCAATAACTTTCTTCTCCGCTGTCTCCTCTCTCCAGCTCATCAAAATTCCATAGGTGTTTGATCAGCAATGCCACTCCTCCACCCCCTCCTGTTCCTTCTGTCTTTCCTCAGGATCTGGTATCCCGTTGGAAAGATCGCATCTGTTATCATACCTGTAAGCTTGGTTTCTGTGATAGCTATGATGTTTGGTGATGCCTCTTTGACTCTTTCGTGCCACTCCTTCCACTTGTTTGTTATTCCATCAGCGTTTGTGTACCATACCTTCAGTTTCCTTTCCAACACTGTGGTTTGGGGGGCCTGTGAGGGTGGGAGACCTGGTAGCATACTGTGGGATTCTATGGTTGGGGGTTGGGTGGAAGCTGTGGGTATGGATTGTATTGTGTGTTGGAATGGTGTGATAGGTTGTGGGGTTCTGAGGATAGTTGTGTGTGTGCTTGCCCTTGCTGCTTTGTTCTGCTCTGACTGACCTCTGCTGGTTCCATCCTTGTCTCCTTTCCTAGCTCCTTTCGCTTTTTTGTCCTCTCCCTCAGCTGCTGTCTCTCTGTTTGTGTTCTGTCTCTGTCTAGGAACACCTTCTTGTACTCTTCCGAGCTTTTCAACAGTGGTTTCTCTTGGAGGATCCTGTTCCGCACTGTTTCTGTCCTGAGAATCAGCTTGATTGGTCGGTTTCTCCCCTTCAAGTACCCCCTATTCTTTGAAAATTTACAATCTCGTCCATGTCTTCTCCCCCTATTTCCGTGATGATTTCCTCAATCTCCTTTCTTCCTGCCGTCTTTCAGTGTGTGTTCTTTCCTCTCTCTCCCGAAGCCCATGGATAAACACTGATTTTGCCCTTTCCTCCTCCCATTGCCTCTCCCTCTGTGACTCTGGTTCCTGTCTGTATGTGGTCATTTTCTCCCTTGATTTTTCCAGTGGCTCTTGGTAGCATGGTTGTGCCTCAGCATTCGACCTATCTCCCTCTCCATCTGCACCCATCTGCTCTTCCCTTCCACTCCCTGGCCCTTCTTTGCAGGCTGATATTACCTTAGCATAATTCATATCTCCTTCCTTCCTGTTCAGCCTCTCAGCTTCGTATGGTGTGTCTTCTCTGGTCACTACCCCTGAGACTTGTTTCAGCCTGTTTACCTCAAATTCTACGACCTTTACCCTGGCTACTTCAGTTTCGACTTGTGCCTCCCAATTCTTCGTCTCCTTCTCCAACCTCTTTTCCCATTTCACAGAGAGCTCTTTCTCCATTTTTTCAGAAAGCTCTCCTAATTTTCTCTCCCATTCTTGCTCTATCCTTTTCCACTGCTCCTCCATCCATTCCTCCCTACCAGTACCATTGTCATCTGATCCCTGATTCCTGCGAGTCCCAACCATTTTTTTTTTTTTTTTTTTTTTTTTTTTTAGTGAAAGAGAGAGAGAAAGAAAAAAGAAAAAGAGGGAGAGAGGGAGAAAGAGAGAGAAGGGGAGGGTAGAAGGAGTGGAAAAGAAGGGAAAAGGGGGAGAAGGTGAGAGAGAGGGAAAAGGTAAGAGAGAGGGGGAGGAAAAGGGAATAGGGGGAGAGAGAGAGAGAGAGAGAAAAGAGAGAGAGAGAGAGAGAGAGAGAAGAGAGGAAAAAGAGAGAGAGATGAGAGAAGAGAGGAAAAGAGAGGGGAGGGAGTAGGAGAGAAGAGAAGAGAGAGGAAAGAGAGAGGAAGAGAGAGAGGAAAGAGAAGAAATGCCAGCTGCTCTAAGCTACATCAATCACCACAGTAGAGCTTTATCAGCTTGGGGAAATAGATGGCAAGTAACAATTGCACCTGAGAAAACGCACCATGATGGTAATGCGGGTGCAGTAGTAGGATAAATGGAGGATTTTGGCACCTGGAGAAGAAGTTGATATCCTTGGGGTGAAATTTACTCCAAACACCATGAAGAACCATGTTGTAAATCTTGCAAACCCAAAGGCCCTCCAGGGAAACTTACAGCACTTCGCCGTATCTCCCATCGCTTGACAGTAGGGGTTGCAAGATCCTGTACGAGGCACAAGTACGCTCACACCTTGAGTATCTCCACTTTCTTGGTTTGCCCCGCCCCCCTCTCATCTGCGACTGCTTGACAGAGTAAAAGAACAAAGCCAAAACGTCTCCTCTCGCCTGGACCCATCCTGGATAATCTGTCATTCAGCAGAGCCTTCAACATAGGAGGGATGTGGTGGCCTTTGTTATGTACAAGGCCAATATTGTCAAAATACCTCACTTGGATCCACTTTCCCGGACAGCGTGAAACAAGCTTTTATGCCACAAGACGGCAGAATGCAGCAACTTCACTCTGGCTGTACCCTTCTCCAGAACATCACTCCATCTGAGATCATACATACCCAGGATGACTCAGTATGGAACACATTCGTACAGCATAATGATGTCAACGAGATAAAGTCAGTTTTATCAAATGAAAATGGTGGCCCACAGATGGCTCCAACTTCATCCTGTTCCCTACTTGTATGTCTCATAACAATAAAAATGCTTTCAAATGAGCTGATGTAGGTAACAGCTCTTAGCTTGCCATAAAGTTAGGAATCCTTAACCTGTAAATAGCTGTCAATAAAGCTAGGGATCCTTAACCCTGTCAAACCCTGTGTAAAACAAAAAAAAAAAAAAAAAAAAAAAAAGAAGAGAGGAAGAGAGAGAGGATTAGTGAAAGGGAGAGAGAGAGAGAGAGAGAGAGAGAGAGAGAGAGAGAGAGAGAGAGAGAGAGAGAGAGAGAGAGAGAGAGAGAGAGAGGGTAGGGTAGGCTCCAAAACCTCGTGGTCCCTGGTCAAGGACAGACAAGGTTATCTGCCTGATGAACTTATTCCACCTCTAAAAATCGACAGGATGGGACCACCTCTACTAGTAGTCAAGAGAAGGCGGGACTCTTTTGCTTGAACACTTTGTACCAAAATGCAAGTTCCCGATCCAGCAAGGGACCCTCCTTGGCTAGCTGCAAGAACTGTGTCAAAACTGTCAGTGGTGACAATAAGGCAGGAGGAGGTGCATTTCCTACTTAAATCGCTTGACCAAGAAAAGGCTGTGGGCCCAGACAAGTTGAGCCCAAGATTGTTGAGAAGATGTGCAGACCAGCTAGCAGCACCTCTAACTCACATCTTTCAGGACTGCCTAGTACAGTGTAAAAAGGCCCTCTCTATGGAAAGAGGCAAATGTAGTCCCTGTTCACAAAAAAAAGAGAGAGCAGAAATCAGCAACTACAGACCAGTGTCACTCCTGTCAATCATTTGTAAGATCCTTGAGACAATAATCTCAAGAATGACAGATTTTTTTGACTACCACTCACTACTTTGTGATCGTCAATATGGCTTCAGGAAAGGTTACTCTGCTGCTGATCTGTTGTTAAACCTCTCCACTAAGTGGCCACAGTCACTGGATGAATCCAAAGTCAGCTGTGTGGTAGCACTAGACATTGCTGGCGCTTTCGACCGGGTGTGGCACCAGGGCCTCTTAGCAAAACTTCAAGCACTGGGAATTGCAGGCTCTACGCTATGTCTCCTCAGTGACTACCTTCATGGTAGATCTCTAAGTGTAGTTCTCAATGGAACGGAATCAGCAAGACATCCTATTAAGGCAAGTGTTCCACAAGGAAGCGTGCTGGGTCCATTGTTATGGAATGTCTACTTCAACGACCTTCTTCATCTCATCCCAGAATCACATGCATATGCAGACGATTGTACACTGACATTCACTTATCCAAGAGAAGAAATGCCAGCTGCTCTAAGCTACATCAATCAACAGCTGAGAGCTATATCAGCTTGGGGAAACAGATGGCAAGTAACATTTGCACCTGAGAAAACGCAAATGATGATCGTCTCTAGGCACCATGATGGTAATGCTGGTGCAGTAGTAAGGATGAATGGGAGGATGTTGGCACCTGGAGAAGAAGTTGATATCCTTGGGGTGAAATTTGACTCCAAACTAACCATGAAGAACCATGTTGTAAATCTTGCAAACAAGGCAGCCAGGAAGCTTACAGCACTTCGCCGTATCTCCCATCTGCTTGACAGTGCAAGATCCTGTACGAGGCACAAGTATGCTCGCACCTTGAGTATGCTCCACTTTCTTGGTTTGCCTGCCCCCCCTCTCATCTGCGACTGCTTGACAGAGTAGAGAAC
>NC_069407.1:38601725-38649225 GCF_026875155.1 Cherax quadricarinatus | reverse complement strand
TCTCTAGTTTCTTTACGTGCTTGGCTAGGTTGTGGGTTCCAAACTGGTGCCGCACACTCCAGTATGGGCCTAACGTACACGGTGTACAGGGTCCTGAACGATTCCTTATTAAGATTTCGGAATGCTGTTCTGAGGTTTGCTAGGCGCCCCTATGCTGCAGCAAATTATTTGGTTGATGTGCGCTTCAGGAGATGTGCCTTTGGGGTTATACTCACCCCAAGATCTTTTTCCTTGAGTGAGTTTGTAGTCTCTGGCCCCCTAGACTGTACTCCGTCTGCGGTCTTCTTTGCCCTTCCCCAATCTTTGTGACTTTGCATTTGGTGGGGTTGAACTCCAGGAGCCAATTGCTGGACCAGGTCTACAGCCTGTCCAGATCCCTTTGTAGTTCTGCCAGGTCTTCGATCGAATGAATTCTTCTCATCAACTTCACGTCATCTGCAAACAGTGACACCTCAGAGTTTATTCCTTCCGTCATGTCGTTCACAAATACCAGAAACAGCACTGGTCCTAGGACTGACCCCTGTGGGACCCCGCTGGTCACAGGCGCCCACTCTGACACCTCGCCACGTATGTATGTATGTATATATGTATGTATGTATGTATGTATGTATGTATGTATGTATGTATGTATGTATGTACTCACCTAGTTGTACTCACCTAGTTGAGGTTGCGGGGGTCGAGTCCGAGCTCCTGGCCCCGCCTCTTCACTGAATGTATCTATGTGTGTGTGTATGTATGTATGTATGTGTGTATGTACGTATGTACGTATGTTCGTATATATGTATGTATGTTTGCTATACACTCTAGTATGATTCTCGGTGATTGCAAATGTAATATATGATAATGCTAACTACGACGATCAGTAATAACTACAGTACTACTATTATTTCTACAGCTGTTGCTGCTGCTGATGATGATGACTATGATAATAATAATAATAATAATAATAATAATAATAATAATAATAATAATAATAATAATAATAACAATAATAATAATAATAATTATTATTATTATTATTATTATTATTGCTATTATTATTATTATTATTATTATTATTATTATTATTATTATTATTATAAGAATGATGATAAGAGTAATAATAATGTGGCGGGAGCATTTCGTCTGACATTCTATGTATATCACACAGCCATTTCCCGCGTGTCACTTCAGCTTTGGTCACAGATGGTCATTACTTTCCTGTTACATGGTGGCTAACTACGTGCTGGGGTGGTCTGATGTGTCAGAGTGAGGGAGGACAGACTAGGTAAGGTCTTCATCCTTCTAGAAACAGCCCAGACTGTCAGTCACCTCCCTCCCCCTGGCTGGCTAGTTCTGTATTATATATGGCTTTCTGTGCTGGTGTGATATATATATATATATATATAATTTTTACATAAATTAATGCATTCACGAACAAGTGGTTTTAAGCGAATAACAACTGCACTGGCCGAGACTCGAACCCAGGAAGTTTGTCAGATTCGAGAAGCCCTAATCTACTGAAACATCACTGTCACATACATGTACACTATTTCTATACATATATATGTGGGAATGGTAGGTGAAACAAGGTAGAGTTAGAGGAAAGGAACTAATATGTTGGGGGCAACGCCCCATCCGTTGCTGGGGAAGACTTGTGGTTGTCTTCAGATACTCTTAGGGAACCCGGTGGAAGACTCCCTGTGTACCAACCAGCATGTTAATGAATTTTACGACCTCCCCATTCCTTTACTCTCTCTCTTTCCTCTCTCTCTCTCTCTCTCTCTCTCTCCTCTCTCTCTCTCTCTCTCTCTCTCTCTCTCTCTCTCTCTCTCTCTCTCTCTTTACAAGGGTTTGACAAGGTTAAGTTAAGGATCCCGTAGCTTTATTGATAGGCTATTTACAAGTTAAGGATTCCTAACTTTATTGACAAGCTAAGAGCTGTTACCTACATCAGCTCATTTGAAAGCATTTTTATTGTTATGAGACATGCAAGTAGGGAACAGGATGAAATTGGAGCCATCTGTGGGCCAGCATTTTCATTTGATCAACTGACTTCATCTCATTGACATCATAATGCTGTACGAATGTGTTCCAGACTCAAGTCATACTGGGAATAAATGATCTCAGATGAAGTGATCTTCTGGAGAAGGGTACAGCCAGAGTGAAGTTGCTGCATTCTGCCCTTCTTGTGGTATAGAAGCTTGCTTCACGCTGTCCTCGAAGTAGATGCAAGTGTGGTACTTTGACAATATTGGCCTTATACATAACAGTAAGGCCACCCACATCCCTCCTGTGTTGAAGGCTCTACTGAAATGACAGATCTATCCAGGATGGGTCCAGGCGAGAGATGAGACGTCTTGCTCTGTTCTCTACTCTGTCAAGCAGTCGCAGATGAGAGGGGGGCCAGGGGAACCAAGAAAGTGGAGCATACTCAAGGTGTGAGCGTACTTGTGCCTCGTATAAAATTTTGCAACCCCTACTGTCAAGCAGATGCGAGATACGGCAAAGTGCTGTAAACTTCCTGGCTGCCTTGTTTGCATGATTTATAACGTGGTCCTTCATGGTCAGTTTGGAGTCAAATTTCACCCCAAGGATATCAACTTCTTTCCCGCTTTCTCCCATTCATACTACTGCACCAGCATTAGCATCATGGTGCCTAGAGACCATCACCATTTGTGTTTTCTCAGGTGCAAATGTTATTTGCCATCGTTTTCCCCAAGCTGAGATAGCTCTTAGATAGTGATTGATGCAGCTTAGGGCAGCTGGCTTTTCTT
This sequence comes from Cherax quadricarinatus, assembly GCF_026875155.1. Lineage (NCBI taxonomy): Eukaryota > Metazoa > Arthropoda > Malacostraca > Decapoda > Parastacidae > Cherax > Cherax quadricarinatus. Next base: position 38,646,469 of record NC_069407.1, on the reverse strand, counting down.
CTCTTGGATAAGTAAATGTCAGAGTACAGTCTCTCTTTCTCTCTCTCTCTCTCTCTCTCTCTCTCTCTCTCTCTCTCTCTCTCTCTCTCTCTTTCTCTTTTCCATCTCTGAACAAAACTATGAAGAAGGAAGAGGGATTCACTCTCCCACTGTCTCTTTCTTTATATTATTTACACAATGGGTTTACAGGGTTAGATTAGGGTAAGAGTTCCTACCTTTATTTAAAAAAGGTAGTAAGGGTAGGTAAATAAAAATGGGATGAAGTTGGAGCTTTTATGGGTCAGTTTTTTTCTTTCCCCTCAACGCCCAAATTTCATCGAAAATCTCAGATGAAGTGTTGTTCACGAGGTTACTCTGAGTTACTGTCTGCTCCCCGTCTTGGTGTAGACGCTCTTTCTCGTTGTCCACGGACTAACAGTAAGGTCACCATATTGTTCTGTGTTGAAGCTGAAATGACAATTTTTTTGGATGAGGGGCGAGTCTTTTGCTATGATCTCACACTCCCAAAGGAGTTTTAAGTGAGACGGGAGTAAGCAGCCCCGAAAGTAAACATACTAAAGGGTGTGGCTTATTGTCCCTCGTTAAATCTTCGCTTCTACGGGGAGGTGATACGTTGTCTTCTGACCCCCTTTGCTTGAAAGACGGTAGTGGATTTTTTATATTTTGGGAATCAGATATCACCCGAGGACATCACCCTCTTTCCCCGGTTTTCCCGGTTTCTTTTATTATTTTTACCACTGTCCCTTTACCATCAGGTGTTAAAGCCATCATCTTTTGTATTTTCGGAGAAGCATATAACCCTGCCATCGTTTATCAGATGTAACTGGTGATTGATGCATCTGATAGCGCTGGTTTTCCCTCTCTTGGAAAGTAAATGTAAAAGTACAGTCGTTAAATATCCATGGGAAATCTGGGATAAGATGGTCATAAGTAGAATTCCTTGCAATGGCCCAAGCTTTCCCCTGTAGAACCTGGTTTACTTTCTTCTTTATTCTATCCAACTATTCTTAGCGACCCCCCGACGGTAATCAAAGGGGGTAAGGGAGAGAAGACCCCCAGTTTTGCAGTTTTGCCAAGAGTCTCTGTGCCATCTCGGTCGAAAGCACCCGGTGTCCAGTGCTATACCAGCTGATTCGTTCATTCGTGTCTCGTGTCATTCTCTTTCTCTGTTAACATTTGTCTCTCAAGTAGAAAGGGTGAGATTTGTCCCCAATATAAAATATGATCTTCGAGGTACTTCCGCTCTGTCATAAAACGGAAGCCTGGTAAACGTTTTGCACTCTGGAAGGATCATCGGTCTAAATAGTATCACGAACATGTACAACAACAGAGTAAATCTTACGAACTTCCGTTCACCATAATCACCACCCCACCTCACCACCACAGTCATTAACACAACCATCACCATGACCACCTCACCAACACCACAACTACAACCACCACTACCACTACAAGTATAATCACCACCACCACCACCATCATTACCACCGCCACCATAAGTACCACCCTACCAACCACCACATACAACAACCACCACACCACTTACCACTGCAACCACCACCACCCACCCCACCCCCACCCCCTACCAACCACCACCACCACCACCATTACCACCACCACCACCGCCACCACCATTACCACAACAACACCACACCACCACACCACCGCCACTACACATCTACCCCCCATACACTAAACCACCACCACTATTACATATAACCACCACCACTCAACTCATGCTGGAATATTTTTGGGACTGCATATTCCGCTCGATACGGTGTAAATTTATCACTGGTCCTAGAAACCAACAACAAGGAGAAGGCGATCGGACATTTCCAGAGCCGTCTTGCTTTTATACTGGCACTAGAATCGATGAGAGAGAGAGAGAGAGAGGAGAGAGGATGAGAGAGAGAGAGGAAGAGAGAGAGAGTGAGAGAGAGAGAGAGAGAGAGAGAGAATAGTCTAGCTACCACAGTACTCAACATACACTTTCTCTTTTTTTTATTATTAAGACGAGAAAGTAAGTTGTGGAATCTTTTATTTCTTAAATGTTTATCTCTGGGAGAAGGAGGAGAATATATGTAATATTTAAACAAGTTTTAAATCGGGTTGAATAAGGCTGTTTTCTGAGTAATATGCCAGAGGAGATATTAATCCACGATAGCATAAGAAAGGAAACTAGCAGTATGGCTTGTTTCCGTTAGTATGGCAGTAGCAATATGGCCTCTACGGATGTATCTCTTCCCGTGCACTAATAATAATATAATAATAATAATAATAATAATAATAATAATAATAATAATAATAATAATAATATAATAATAATAATATAATAATAAATAATAATAATAATAATAATAATAATAATAATATAATAATAATAATATAATATATTAATATAATAATTATTATTATTTATTATTATTAACTTGAGCAGGAGGGGAAACATGTGGGTGCCAATATCATTACGAGGGAAACGTGCTAGGGCCATCAGCATCAAAAGGAGGGGAAAACGTGTTGTGGCTGTGGGGGAGAGCGAGGGGGGAGCGGGGAAAGTGAGGTGTTAGGAGGTGGGTTGGTGGGGGGTTCTTCATCCGAGGAAGAATGGAGTCTGATACGCCTTCCGCGTATCCCCCACGCTCTCCCTCCCCCATCGTTATGGGTTTAGCGCTTCTCCAGTAGAAGCAGTAGCAATATACTGCTACTACTAGTACTACATCTACTAGCGCCATCGTACATACGTACTCACCTAATTGTGGTTGCAGGGGTCGAGTCATAGTTCCCTGCACCGCCTCTTCACTAGTCGCCACTACGTCCATTCTCTTCCTGCTCCATGAGGTTTATCATACCTCTTCTTAAAGCCATGTATGGTACCTGCCTCCACTACATCACTTTCCAGGCTACTTCACTTCCTGACAACTCTTGGTCTGAAGAAATACTTCCTAACATCCCTGTCTTCAACTTCCAATTGTGACCCCTTGTTACTGTACCATCTCTGGAACATCCTGTCTCTGTCCACCTTGTCGATTCCTTTCAGCATTTTATATGTTATGATCATGTTCCCCCTTCTCCCTCTTGTCCTCCAGTGTCGTCAGATCGATTTCCCTTAAACCTCTCCTTGTGGGACATGCCCCTTAGCTCCGGGACTAGTCTTGTTGCAAACCTTTGCATTTTCTTTAATTTCTTGTCGTGCTCGACTGCATACTCCAGTGTACTGCGTACACGGTGTAGAGAGTCCTGAACGATTCCTTACTGAGATGTCGGAATGCTGTTCTTAGGTTTGCTAGGCGCCCGTATGCTCCAGCAGTTATTTGGTTGATGTGCGCCTCAGATATGTTCGGTATTATGCTCTCCCCAAGACCCTTTTCCTTGAGTGAGGTTTGCAGACTGTACACTATCTGCGGTCTCCCTTGCCCTTCACCGATCTTCATGATTTTGCACTTGGTTGGGTTAAACTCTAGGAGCCAATTGCATGACCAGGCTTGCAGCCTGTCAACATTCCTTTGTAGAACTCTTATGAGTAAAACTCCTCTTATGAGTAAACTCATAACGCTTTACACAGAAATTTATTCATCCCTGGTGTGACTCTTCGTAGGAAGAAAAAAAAATTCATTCGCCTGGTTTTTTATTGTTAGTTTTGGTTTATTTCCCGGGGGAGAGTGAGAATTTTTTCTGTAATATCCGGAATGGAGCGAACTGGATAATTGGTTTTATCAGTACTAGTGTCATCTGAGGTACTCTCTCTCTCTCTCTCTCTCTCTCTCTCTCTCTCTCTTCTCTCTCTCTCTCTCTCTCTCTCTCTCTCTCTCTCTCTCTCTTATATACTTGAGTTGGCCATCGAACTTGAACCCTAGGATGGGGCCCCTGGCTCGGGTCACATTTTGTGGTTCTTTTCTATCCGTTTGGAAAATTAAATCCCTGCTATAAGGATGTTTTTATCAAAGGACTTCATCATACATTATCATTTAAAGTCAGTCTTGGTCTCTAAAGTGCATTTTAAGGGAAAATGAGTAAAATTCTAAAATTTAATAAGAAATAAAATGTCTTGATACTTCTCAACACACAAATTTCGGTGGTTCAACTCCTCATCCCTTCCGTAGATTATGACTTGTTATTTACTGTTTACCAGTGGCTGCTACATGATCCCACTACTTTCTCTATCTCAAAGCTGTGTCTTTCTGACCTATTAGAGACATCACCAGACGAGGAGACAATAGCCAGGTCAACACAACTGCCGATAATGTTCACCTGAGGTGGTTGTGACTAACCATACTTTGGTTAAATAAACGCTTCATGTGCGCTAAACCCATCTAGGTCATTCAGCGCAAGGCTTGATCCTCCGTCTGCTGAACGCCAGACACGCTTCCTATATGTACTCACCTAGATCTTGTACGTTGGTGAGACCGCACGCAATCTGAACATCAGAATACAGGAATACGAGAACGCTTCGAAATCACAAAGCACCAATGACTGTTGAGATATTCCTAGCTGGATGAATCTTATTGCTCCAGCATAGTGCTACGGATCAGCGCACTAGCCTGCTGGTTTTAGAATTGAGTTGCCATGAGTTTGACCCCTCCGTTCAACGCGTGTGTAGATCAACGTGATAAAAATTCCCACACATTAGTCATGCCAGTACTCCAGACTAGGCATCAGAGAATAGGACAGAGTTACAAGATGAGAAGTAACCAAATCAATAACATGACGTAAGAACAAGTTTGAGGGACTGATCACCTCCTACCAGACTGAGGGACTGATCACCTCCTACCAGAGTGAGGGACTGATCACCTCCTACCAGACTGAGGGACTGACCTCCTACTATTAGACTGAAGGACTTACCATTTCCTATATATTCCAGTGAAGATGTCTGTGTACGGCCAAAACATTTTGGCGATAAAGACACCCAAGTGATGCACATGTGTTTCATTATATTAAAACTAGACTGAGGCGAAAAGTGCCGGCCAGAAACCAGGCGAAAGTTCTACAACATTGTCCAGTGTGACCCTCGCATGCCTCCACCCACCCTTGTTTCTAATTTACACACACACACACACAAATATGTATATATATTATATATATATATATATATATATATATATATATATATATATTATATATATATATTATATATATTATATTATATATTATATATATATATATATATATACATACATACATTATATATATATATATATATTATATTTATATATATATATATATATATATTATATATATATATATATATATATATATATATATATGTGTATATATATTGTACCCACCCCACGAACAAGTGGTATTGATCGATAACAACACTTCATTCGTGGGTACAGTAATATAATATACTGCTTGTTGGGCTAGTACACCAAATAGGGAGTAGAATGAAATTAGCTCAGAGGCATCCACACCACAGTATGTCCTTGAATGACGGGTACAACATCTAGCTTGGCTGGATGCAGCATTCTTAACGATTGTGTGATCCCGTGGACTAAAGCGTCATGGGTTTTTGCTCACCATGAGGCTGGCCAAAGCAGCATAGGTTCGACTCCTTGGCTACAAGCGTTAATGGCCTGTAGCTGTTAATGTACCATACAGTGACAAGCACACAAGATAACGGAAGGTTAAGATAACGGAGGGTATTAGTAGAATTTAGATCATAGAAATATTATCGGATAGGCATAGAAGTCCCCATGTATGGCATATTAACAGCTACTGAGAAAATAGTAGACAATATGTAGGAAGAGATACTTCTGAGTACATGGGTAGAATATTCGAGCACCTCAGAGCAGGACATTTAAACGGACAAAGAGCACATTGTATTCCTTTCTTTCATTATTTGAAAAGGTCACACAGAATAATAGCTATCTATGTCTACAGTATCTAACTAGAAACTTATTTTCTCAAACCACATGACCTGTTATAAACGTTTAGAAAAAGCTTAGGGCTGGCTTTTTATATCTTATAATTTCCTACTTGACATCCCAGAAACCTTCCTACCCTATATGGGTAGTGGGGAGATGATGGTAGGGTGGGGTTGGCACCCACCACTAACCCAGTCTAAGGGTAACCGTGGTCAGTGACACCTACGCTACTCTGAGACCTCTCTCCCTGCTTTGGTTGCTCCCTTGCAACATTGCACAGCTCCTGATGACGCACTGAGAAGTGTGAAAGTACTTGAGCTAAAGATTTCCGCCCCTGCCGTGGTTTGTCCTGCATATATATATATATATATATATATATATATATATATATATATATATATATATAATATATATATATATATATATATATATATATATATATATATATATATATATATATATATATATATATATATATATATATGTCGTGCGAATATGTAAAACTGGTCAATTAGCAAGAACTCGTTTAAAATTAAGTCCTTTCTAAAATTTTCTCTTATACGTTTAAAGATAATTTTTTTCATTAACGTTAATGTAAGAATTTATAATTTTGCAGCAAAAGAATCTTAGAAAACTTACCTAACCTTATTATAACAAGCGCAATTTATTTTAGCCTAATCCAACTGAATATATTTTAAATACGTTTACAGTAATTTAATACTAAACAAACACAAAGAAATATATTTTTTTCGTTACGTTCAGAATGATTTTTGCGAAATTATTGCATACACAAATTTTCGCTTGTCCTATATGGCAAGATGAGCGTTGCTATTTAAGCCAAGTTCACAAGTTCTGCCTATTCGGCACGACATATATATATATATATATATATATATGTCGTGCCGAATATGTAAAACTGGTCAATTAGCAAGAACTCATTTAAAATTAAGTTCTTTCTAAAATTTTCTCTTATAAGTTTAAAGATATATTTTTTTCATTAATGTTGTTGTAAAAATTTATAATTTTCCACTAAAAGGAACTTAGAAAACTTACCTAACCTTATTATAACAAGAACAATTTATTTTAACCTAACCCAACTATATATATTTTAGATTTGTTTACAATAATTTAATACTAAACAAACACAGTGAAATATATTTTTTTCGTTAGGTTCAGAATGATTTTGGCGAAATTATTGCATACACAAATTTTCACTTGTCCTATATGGCAAGATGAATATATATATTATAGCTATCAATAAAGATTAACAAAAGCAACAGAGACAAAAACAAATCCAATTTCTAAACAGAATAAATATTTTTCTGTAAACTTAAGTAAAAAAAATTACATTCCATATACTCTTCAGTAATATTATGCTCCTATTCCTGAGTGTGTCACTACCCTTCCCATTCCCAGCCTTTATTATTTACCCTACCCATTCCCATTCTCAGTGATCTCTGGTATCATTTCCAACTATCCTAGAGACCTGTTGTATTGTTCCAACAATATCAGTGACCTGTTGTATTGTTCCAACAATATCAGTGACCTGTTGTATTGTTCCAACAATATCAGTGACCTGTTGTACTGTTCCAACAATATCAGTGACCTGTTGTACTGTTCCAACAATATCAGTGACCTGTTGTACTGTTCCAACAATATCAGTGACCTGTTGTATTGTTCCATCTATCTCAGATATCCCATGTTTTGTTCCATCCATTGCAGTTACACCTTGTATTGTTCCAATTATTCAAATCATCCCGTACATTGTTTCAACCATTCCAGTCATCCCTTGTTCCAACCATTCCAATCATCCCATATGTTGTTCCTACCATTCCTGCCATCCCCTTTTCCAACAATTCCAATCATGCGTTGTTTCAACCATTCCAATCATTTCTTGTTCCAAGCCATTAAAATCATCCCTTATTTCATCCATTCCAACCATCCCTTGTTCCAACCATTCCAATCATCCCTTGCTTCAACATTCCAACCTCCACTGTTCCAACCATTCCCATCATCCGTTATTCCAACCATTCTAATCATCCTTTGAATTATACCAGCAATTTCAATCACTTGTTCCAACCATTTCAATCATCCCTTGTTCCATGCATTCCAGTCATCCCTCGTTTTGTTCCAATGATTCCAGTCACCCGGTGTTTTGTTCCAATAATTCAAATCATCCCATGTTTAGTTCCAATCACTCCAGTCACCCCTTGTTTTGTTCCGATCATCCCTTGTTTTCTTCCAGTCATCTCAGTCACTCCAATCATCCCTTGTTCCAGCCATTCCCATCATCCCTTGTTCCAGCCATTCCCATCATCCCTTGTTCCAGCCATTCCAATCATCCCTTGTTCCAACCATTCCAATCATCCTCTAGCACCTAAAACACTACTTCCATCCCCAGTTGAGTGCATATGCTAATTCCACTCTCATTCCCACCTTTCTTACCGTTATCCCCCACTTGTATAACCACACATCCCTCCATTGATAAAACACTCAAGGGATACCATCACTGGTATAACTATCCATCCCTTCACTGATAAAGCACTCAGGGGATACCTCAAAGACTTATCCCATTCTGTTATCACCTTGTATTATTATCCCTGCGAATTTAGCGCTGCAAGAAATATTTTAACAATATTAGAAATAATAATAATAATAATAATAATAATAATAATAATAATAATAATAATAATATAATAATAAGAAGAAGAAGAAGAAGAAGAAGAAAGAAGAAACTTCTTACTTTTTATAGCCTGTCAATTCATTATTTTGCAAAAAAAAAAAAAATAAATTGCTTTATGGGTGCAGATTTTTTAATTCCGGCGGAAGTTTTATTAATAAAGTCTTTTTATAGCATCTCTCTTTTCTCTCTCTCTCTCTCTCTCTCTCTCCTTCTCTCTCTCTTCTCTCTCTCTCTCTCTCTCCTCTCTCTCTCTCCTCTCTCTCTCTCTCTGTCTCTCTCTCTCTCTCTCTCTCTCTCTCTCTCTCTCTCTCTCTCTCTCTCTCTCTCTCTCTCTCTCTCTCTCTCTCTCTCTCTCTCTCTCTCTCTCTCACTAACCCTCTACCCCTTCCTCTCTTTCCCTCTCCCACTCCTCCCCCTCTCACACCTCACTCTCTCCTCCTCCTCTCCCTCTCTCCCTCCTCCCTCACAGTCCAGGGAGAGTGAGTGCTCTTCGGTGTACCTCTCACCCTATTATTTACCAACTCTCTCTCTCTCTCTTTCCCTCACTCATCCGAATTTACTCGTACTAAGTAAATTTCTTCTTTTGTTTTTATTTAAACGCAAATGTGAGCTGTATTTTTTCCGCAGATTTCTTCCAAAAGTTTATTTTTTCCCCTGACGTCTTCATTCCAGCAGCAATTTAAGTGATTTAAGCGAACCATGGTAGTAAAAATTTTCTTTTTTTTAGCATCGAGACGAATTTATTCTGAATTTATTTTGATTTTATTCTAAATTTATTCTGAATTTATTCTTAATTTATTTGAATTTATTTTGACTTTTATTCAGAATTTATTCAGTGATGTGCCTGTTTTTTTTATTTATTTTAATGCGAAGGTAATCGTTGTATTTGATTTATTCATATATGGAAAAAAAGTCGTCTGGGTTTAACATTTTTTATCGTGTAATTAAAGCGAGATCTGTGGAGAACACACATATGCGTATTACGATGAAGAACAGGTAGAACACTAACCACTTGACACTGTCTTGCACTCACGTCCTCTCTAGAACACACACGCCATGTTGGAGAACAGACAGAACACTCTCCACCTCCCGCTGGCAAAACCTAACCTTCCCACCACCATTTAACCCACGTACTCTATCCCAAGGGAACTTTATCCCTAATGAACTTTATCCCAAGCGAACCTTATCCCAAGTTAACTTTATCAAAAGTTAACTTTATCTCAAGTTAACTTTATTCCAAGTAAACTAGTGAAGCCCCCTGGCAGAGTGTGCCTTTCCAGTTCCCACTACCAGTTCCCACTGCCAGTTCCAACTGCCAGTTCCCACTACCAGTTCCCACTGCCAGTTCCCACTGCCAGTTCCCACTACCAGTTCCAACTGCCAGTTCCCCCAATACATTGCGTCTGGTAATGCATGTGTGCGCTTTTTTCTATCTATAAATTCTAGCAAGCATTCATTGCCAGCAATATACACAGAATTTGCCCTGTTGGGAGATTCACTTACAAAGTACGGTCCGTAAATTTGCTCTGTGTTTGCATGTCCGAAAAAAACCTCTAATAATAAATTATTTGCATAACCAATTTGTAGATTTTAAAAATGTGAGTTGTGATTTATATTTTATATATATATATATATATTATAATATATATATATATATATTATATTTTTATATTATATATATATTATATATATATATATATATATATATATATATATATTATATATATATATATATATATATATATATATATATATAATAATCGTGTGATACACACGTAACAAAAATTACCGTATATGCCACCTTTATATCAACAATGTATCTCTTAAATCTTCTGTGCCATATTATGTAAAAATATTCCTATTGGTAAAAAAGAATAGTTTAAAAGATGGGGGGGGTAAGGGGAAGTGGAATATTCAAATGGCTTCAGGAAGGGAAATCCAATATTCTTCCTTGAAACCTTTTTTATTTCCACTTCTCCGAGGCTATGGGTCCCACAATTTACCCCCAGAGGTGGACCCCCTCCTATATATATATATATTTTTTATATATATATATATATATTATATTATATATATATATATATAAATTATATAATAATATATATATATATATATATATATAAATGAGTTAATTTAATAAAACAAATTCTTCCAGACAACCTCAGTGACTCAGTAGGAATACAGAACCCTAGCTACGCCAGTGCCATCACTGAATGGGAGACTCTTGATGCTTCAGCATCGAAACCTAGTGGAGCACTGGCCTACAGTCAAGTTGGGATGGCAGCATCGCTGAAAAGGTGCTTGCAAGCATGCTTAGGGCTGTAACATCAGACAGGGAGACTGCCCGGCTCCAAGCTGTGAGTGTACCTTACTCAAAGGACTTCCTCCAAACAGTTTCCATTTCGGCAATGGGAACATGCCTCGACCCTAAGACCCTCCATATTGCAGTGACTCTGCACCTTGTTGTCCAAATTCACTCGGAATATACGCGTATTTGTGGCGATGCGCGAGCCGACCAATATAGTCTACATGGTCTTAACTGTTCCAAAACCAAGGACTGGCATGCAAGACGCAATGATGTCAACGACATCATAAAGAGAACCCTTGCTACAGCTGGATGCCCAGCCGAGAGAGAGCCGCGATCACTAGTAGCCAACAATACCCACAACCCAGCAAACTGCCCCGATAGGATCACCATCTATCCTTGGAAGAATGGCAAGAGTACAAGATCAGCAAGTACAGGGACATAAGCCAACAGTATCAATTTGTCCCAGTGGGATCAAAGACATTGGGATCATTTTGAAAAAATGCCACATGTTTCCTTAAAGAATTGGGCTCCAGACTCATCGACACCACTAGTGACCCAAGTGCAGCCATTTTCTTGCATTGTTCAAGTCTCTAGTAAGGCTGATGCATGCAGGGGATGAGATGAAAAGCTGTAAGCCTTCTCCCTGAAAGCTGGCTGCTTTGGATCAAACGTGTACCGCAAGTTACACGCCAAGGTATTGTCCAGTGTGGGTAGATTGGTAAAGCACTGCGTACCTTGTCCTAAGGTTCGTAGGTTCGAGTCTCCTTCAGCCAGAGATCAGTGTTTGTATATATATATATATATATATATATATATATATATATATATATATATATATATATATATATATATCCGCCTCAATACGCAGTCTATATTGTATATATATATATATATATATATATATATATATATATATATATATATATATATATATATATATATTCATATATAATTTACCTCTATAACTGGAATGGGGACCCTCATCCTCAGAGAAGACAATAAACGTACCTCAGGGAAAGCTCAAGGTTCTCCCCGGAGCTGTTTGAATATTTTCTTCTTCTGCCGCCCCCTATATTTTATATTCTCTGGGAAAATTTATTAATAGAAAGAATACATTCGCAGAAAACACAAACATGAATACAGTGGTACAATATGTTAAAGATTATGAATTTTCTCCAGCTCCTCCAAAGCCGGACACGAGCCAAGTATGCAGCAAGCATTTCCCCTCTGGATGGCCACGTTGAGGCGCTGGAACATGAAAGTGGCTGCCCTTTGGTCCCTGGTGGTGTCGATGAGTCTGGAACCCAATTCTTTAAGGAAACGTGTGGCATTTTTTTCCCATCATCCCAAGGTCTCTGATCCCACTGGGACAAATTGATACTGCTGGCTTATGTCCCTGTACTTGCTGATCTTGTACTCCTCCCTGTGGTCAGCAGTTCCTCCTTGTCGCCCGACACTGTGACGGAGATAGGTGTCAGCCAGTGTGGACACAGGTATAGTCCCATGCTAAGAGCTTGCCATTCTTCCAAGGATAGATGGTGATCCTGTCGGGGCAGTTTGCTGGGTTGTGGGTATTGTTGGCTGCTAGTGATCGGGGCTATCTCTCGGCTGGGCATCCAGCTGTAGCAAGGGTTCTCTTTATGATGTCGTTGATCTCATTGTGTCTTGCATGCCAGCCCTTGGTTTTGGAATAGTTAAGGTCATGTAGACCATATTGGTCGGTTTCGGTGCTGGAGCAGCAAGAGTCTTCCATTCAGCGATGGCATTAGCATAGTTAGGGTCCTGTATTCCTGCTGAGTCACTGAGGTTATCAGGAAAAATTTGTCTTATTAACTCGTTTGATGCTATGGAAGAGGATAGGAAAGCTGGTAGAGCAATCTGGGAGGATCTGCGTACTCCCAGCCCCTCAAACCTGACCGGTAGTGAGGCTTGCAACCATTGTCTATCTTCAAGGGAAAGATTCAATACATTCTCTAGCATGGTCTTAAGGAGAGAGTCATATTCCTTGAGTTTCGGACTGCTGAAGGCTGGTGAGCATCTCAGAAAGTAGGTAAGTTTTGGGATTGACAGGCACCTGGTGAGTAGGTAGAAGGCATCATATGTATTAATGTCTTTCATCCTGCCTTCCATCGTCCGGAGGTCTGAGATTTTTTTTCTAGGAACAGATCAATTGCATTGGACCCAAGAGGAGCGCCAAGGAGAGTGCTATTGGCTGGATCAATGGCTCGTGCTCCTGGTAGAACAGCACTAATATTCTGGATCATCTGTATCATCATATATATAATCCCTAACTGGAGCGTAGGACAGAAAACTGGAGTGTCGCCACCAGCCTTTGTAAAACAGAGGAGGCCAATATTAGTTGATTTGTACGGTATATTCAGCTCTGAATTTACTAATACCTTAAGCCAAACCGTTAAATGTGTATTATTTGTTTATATGATTGAAGATCAATATTTGTCCTTTTTCACAGTCCATTTGATCTGTTCGCTTTTCAGTCATTATTTAAGATGTCTTTGAGAAATGAATATTGGTGCTTCTGTCTTACTGGCGTATTTGCAGTACTGCTCACGTTTCCTCAAGGAATGTAGCGCAATGGATAAGTTATGGAGAAGTATGTAGACAAATGTTTTAGAGACCCAAACAAGTTGATAAATAAGACTCAATTGCAACACTTGGGTATCTTTAATGAGGAAACGTTTCACCACACAGTGGCTTCATCAGTCCATACAAAGGAGAATGGTGAAGAACAGAAGTAGTTTGAGGTAATCAGTCCCTCAGCCTTGATTACCTCAAACTCCTCCTGTTCTTCACCATTCTCCTTGGTATGGACTGACGAAGCCACTGTGTGGGGAAACGTTTCTTCATTAAAGATACCCAAGTGTTGCACATGTGTCTGATGTATGGAAAAGTAGTCACTGACTTGGAGAACTACGGCCATGAAGGGAAGACTTGGGGAATATTGCTTTGAGGTTTAAGGGTATCTTACGACATCTTCGAGAACGGCGTTAATGTTTTCTTCGTTATGTTGTATGATCAGCTGTGTCCCTACCTGCTGATCACCTGTGTCCCTGCTTGATAATCATCTGTATTCCTGCCTGCTGATTACCTATATCCCTGGCTGCTGGTCCTGGTGAGAAAAATTTTAGGGCTTTATACCCTTCAGATTCTTGGACTGCTGGTGAATACGCTCTCAGGGCACTCAAGGGCTCATATTATAACTCTGAGCCCAGGATGAGTTTGTCTAGCAGGACTTCTAGCATAGCCGCATCTACGGCAACAGTTTTGTCCTCGTTACTAATTAATATAACTCCTACACATCTCTTTCACAGCTATGTTCCGTGTTTCTCAGGCAAGTATTGCTCGCTTGAATGGAACGTTGAAGAAGATAGTCCTCTCTATGGCATTAGAAGAGGTAGTTTTAGGTGCGGGTAGAAATACAATCTATACCGAAGGTCCCCAACCCAAGACCCGCGGGCCGCATGTGGCCCTTCTAGGAAATGGATGCGGCTCTCACATGAAATTATGAATTCAACTGCATGTAGGTTCCACACCGCACAGTGTCAACAAAGCCGTGCGGCCTTCATCACACATTTGACCATCAAATATGGCAGACTTGTGTAGGAAGGTTAAGGACCATTAAATTCTATACTATTATTGGCATTAGTTACGGGGCATCAGGGATCAATAGTGTACTGGGTAATAGTCGATTGAGCATGCCAAATACCCACTGCCCTGTTTACAAGTGAAAAATAATCATTGTTGACAATTTTGCAGTACTCACCGGAGTGACAGATCAAGATACAAGACCGGATGTTACTGTAATGTGATGAGAATCTGACTCAAATAAATGTGTACCTTACGTAACTATAAATGTTTTTGTTGCTTTTAGTATGTCAAGTTCACCTTGGCTTGCCTCTTCAAGGCGGGCTCCTTGCCGCGGGGAAGAGGCTCTTGGCCTGAGGAATTAAACCCATTGGTCTCCTTCCCCAGAGCGAGTCTAAGTACCCCCAATCCTCCCTTCCCTATCCCATCCTCCCCATCCCTCCTTTTTTTCCTTTTCCTCCCCTCTCCCAACTCTTCCCTTTCCCCGTCCCGCTTGTAGTCTCTGGGGTCCTTCCTTCTGTCATTACGGTTTCTAGGTAGGAGGAAGTGTGCTGGGGTTCATCCTACTCCGTAGGGTCCCTCGGGGGTGGTGTGGGTTCATAGGGAATCTGAACTGTCTGGAGGTGCCCTGCTCCCTTCCCGGATTTCTGAGAAGTGGGTGGGGTGTCCTGTAGATGATGAGTGTATCTCCAGAGGCTGCCTGTCGGTTCTGGGAAGTGGCAGCTGAAGGAGGTATGCTTTGTGGTGTTTTTTTGACCGCCCTTTCTTTTGACCACTGAGGTGGCTCGGTAGATGTGAGGTTGCTATCCCGGAGCGTTGGTTTACTGGCATGAAGGGTAGGGTTTGGCACCGGTTCCACGCTGCATCTTCACTGCTAGTGGGCTCGAGGCCCTCTTGAATGAGGGGAGGAACTTATGTCCCTTCCATGCCTTCTAGTGACTGTCCTTCTGCTGTCCCTCTTTTTTTTCTTTCCTTCTTTCTTTTTTTCTTTAAATTTAAATGAAGATAACACGAGAGAAGCACAACTATCATGCAGTTTTCGTTCAGTGATAACCCTCCTCCTCCCAGGCCCCTTTCTGATTCCACACCCTGTTCTGACTCTGCTTCATTATTGGACCTTTCTCTAGATTCTTCTCATACCCCTGTACTTTCTGCTGGTGACAATTCGTCTCCTGCTCCAGTTGCTGAGGCACCACCCATTTCTGTTAATCCCTCTGCCTCTTGCACGCCTTTAACAATGTGTCCTGCTTCCCTGCATATGGTGTGACAGTTTTTGGATTGCCCACAGCCCTCAGGTTGGACCGCCAGCGGTGCTACTCCTAAACGTTCCAGACCACCTACTGACGACGGTTCTTTGATGTCTACCCAAAAACGACCTATGCAGCACCCACTTCCTTTGCACACCATGTATACAAGTACACAGTGGACTAAATTCTTTTCCTTACAACCAACTTCTCCAACTGACTATTTTTCTGATCATAATGTTGGTAAAGCTTTTTTACGACACGTTGGCCAAAATATATCCTTTCACACTCTTCAAAATGGTACACGTGTCATTACAGTTCAGAATTCAGAACAAGCTCATGATCTTTCCCATATAACTTCCATAGATAACATTCCAGTCACAGTCCATAAGCATGCTACACTCAGTTCTTGCATTGTGCACCATTATGCAGAGTGATTTTTTTATCTTGCGGCAATGATATTTTAGAGCAATTAGCCCTTCAGGACCTTCTTATTCTCAAAGTGGATACATACGTCCTGCCCGCTTGCGGCAGAGGCACTTTTCCAATAACATCGCCCGCTTAACCTTCGACTGCCATGAATTCCCGTCCTCTGTTTATATTGCAGGCCATCGCCTAGAGGTCTGTAAAGTAGTCCCGACTCCCCAGCATTGTCGTAACTGCTGGCGCTTCAGACACCCTGCTAAATACTGCAGATCTGTGGTGGAGTGCCTGGTCTGTGAAGCCGCAGTCTTCCCCCCTCTTTTCTCAATTGCAATGAATCTCGTCTTTCTTTTTCATGCCATTGTCAAGGCTATCGTAATGAATGAGAAATCCGTTATCTTAAAGAGATCGAAGGCCTTACTTATGCTATGGCTGTCTCTCAGCTCTGACTTCAAGGAAATCTTCCTTGTGTTCCTTATTCTCGGGTAGCTTGGAGGCCTCCAACCTTGACGATCCTCCAGCCTACCAGCTTCTCTACTACCATGCCATCTGGGGTCACCCCCATTTCTAATTCTTTTGCAGTTTTATCCTCTGAAACTCCTACCTCCGTACCTCTTCCTATTTCTACTGCTTCATCTCGCTCGCTAGTTTCTCTATCTACAAAACCTTGGAAGCCTACACCTTTTCACATCTCTCACCTGTGAAGTTGAATCTATCTTCTACCTCAGTTCCTAGTTCTCGTTCCTCTTTCTAACTCTCACACGAAGGTGGAAGTTCACCCCCCTCGTGTAGTCCCCTCTTCTCCTGTCCCCCCCAGTCTTCTTCCCTAGTTACCTTCCAACCTCCTTCCTCTCCTGTTCCACTGCAGGACTCTTCTGCCCCGTTAACGCATCTCTCCAGGTTCATACTCCCCACCCCTCTCAGGCCCCTTTAGTTGCCTCCATAATCACCCCGATCTCTACTTACTCTACCCCACCTGTCTCTGAAATCATGGTATAGGCATCTTCCTTATCTGCTGAGACACTTGACGCTATCTCCAACTAGAACTCCAAGTGTTGCTCTCAGTTTTCCCCCAATATGTGTTGCGTTTCAGGAGCCCAAAATTCGTTCAGCTGTCATTCGTCCCATTTCGGGCTATGTGCTGTTACATTCTTCTGATCCTTTTCCTAATCAATCATTTAATGAGGGCCCGCTTCTTGAGAGCGTTGGTATACCAGTTCGTCCTTTGCTACATTATACTGCAGCTCGTATTTATTTACGCAGGTAGTATAAAGTTTGCTCTCTAAATCTTTGCCCCTCCTGTGTGTTCTGTATCTCGGATATTGCGTTTTTGATCTTTTCTCTACCACCGCCCATCTTGTTGTTAGGTGATTTTAATACTCACCATCATCTGTGGGGAGGGTCCCACTGTGACTCTCGTGGTTATCAGTTGGAGACTTTTCTCGCTTCTCATCCTCTTCATGTCTTAAATACGGGTGCTCCTACCCATTTTGACTCTCGCACTCAGTTTCTCTCTCTTGCATTGATTTATCTATCTGTTCCTCGTAAATTGCACTTGATTACGCTTGGTCTGTTCTTCTGGATTTACACGGCAGTGATCACTTTCCTATTCTTCTTACTTCTACTACGTATTCCTGGCCACCTCGTAGTTCTCGTTGGCAATTTGCACGAGCGAATTAGGGCTTATAATCTCATCTTACCACCTTTTGTGAGGAGCCCCTTTCGTCCTCTATTGCTGAGCTGGTACACCAGTTTTCGACCTTAGTTTTGACTGTTGCATCACGTTCTATTCCTCAAACCTCAGGCAGGCATTCTCAGACATGCATGCCTGGGTGATCTACGTGTGCCCATGCAGTGTGTCTGAAACGTGCTGCATGGGGCCGTTATCGATATAATCGGACCTCAGAGTGTCTTTTAGATTTCAAGCAGGCAAGGGCAGTTGCTCGCTGCATCATACGCAACACTAAACGCACTTGTTCATAAGACTATGTGTCTACCATTACTTCATCTTCCCCTATGCATGTGGTTTGGAAGAAGGTACGAAAGTTGTGTGGCAAGTACATTCTGGACCCAGCTCCCGTTTTGCGGGTTGCTGGTGTTAGTATTGCAGAACCTGTTGAAGTTGCCATGGAAATCGGGAACTATCTGGTCCATGTCTCCCAAGGGCTTCACATTTGTCCCTCATTTCTTGCGTCTAAGTCTACCAAGGAGCAATTGTCCTTGCATTTCTCCACGATTTCCGATTGCCAAACGTCGACAGCTGGACCTGATGATATTCATATCAGTATGCTACAACAGCTGCATTCTACGGCCCTTCCAGTCCTTTTGCGTGTTTTTAATCTTATTTGAGCGTTAGGGGGTTCTCCCTCTACAATGGAAATCTGCCATTGTACTACCGTTTCGCAAACCAGGCACCTCGGGGTTTGATACCTCTCACTATCGTCCCATTGTCCTGACCAGTGCAATCTGCAAGGTGATGGACCGATTTTTGAACAGACGTCTGAAATGGTTCTTGGAGGCTCACAATAGTTTTCCCCCTCGCTAATATGGTTTCCGCGAGGGCTCTCCTACTTTGGATTTCTTGCTCCACTTAGATATGTATGTGCAAAATTCCTTTGCTAACAAACACTCCATCCTAGCAGTCTTTTTTGATCTTGAGAAGGCATGTGACACCACTTGGAGGTATAACATTTTAGACCAAACCCACTCCTTAGGCCTCCACGGTAATCTACCAACCTACCTTGCTGCTTTCTTATCTGACACATTTTCGGGTCATCGTTGGTGCTTCACTTTCCTCAGATTTTGTACAGGCCGAGGGAGTCCTTAGCACTACCCTTTTTCTCTTAGCTATAAATGACCTACCTTCCGTTCTTCCATCGCATATTTGGTCATCACTTTATGTGGATGACTTCGCTATAGCTTCCTCAGGCGCTGACTGTCGCCTGGTAGCTTTAAATTTTCTAGTACGAAAACCCGTTTCATTACCTTCACTAGACGTCCTCTTATCCCAGATATTCCACTGTATTCTCGCGCATCGTTCATGGGGAGCATATTGCCGAACTCTTCTCCATTTGCATTCCACCCTAGTCTTGTCAAAGCTGGACTAAAGAAACCAAGGCTATTCTGAAGCTTCTCCTAACACTCTCTCTCTAAGTTAGATCCCCTTCATCATCAAGGTCTATATTTATGCCTTGGCACCTTTCGTTCATCCCCGGTTGAAAGCCTCTATGCTGAGGCGAATGTCCCTTCCTTAGCTGGTCGTCGCGATGCTCATTGCCTTCGTTAATGTGTCCGCTCTCATGATCCTCGTGTTCCATCTACATATAAGTTGGTCTCAGACGTTAGTTAGCGAAAGCCCATTATTTGCTTGACGCCCCTGCTTACTCTGACTGTTTTCTCTTCGTCTTCACTCACTCCGGTCTTCTCTCCACTTACCTCCCTTGCATGTTCATTCAGCGTCTGCCTTTTCCCTTCCCCCTTGGGTGGTTTCAACAGTTCGTGTCTGTTCTCCCCTACTGTCCTGCGCCAAAGCTCTCCTACCTACAACAGCTTCTCGATTTCTTTTTCTTCATCACTTCCGAAAGCATACTCATGCCGTTGCTGTTTATACGGACGGTTGCAAATCTTCTGTTGTGTTGGGTTCGCAGCAGCGTTCCCTGACGATGTTGTCCGAGGACATTTGTTAGGCTCGGCTAGCATTTTTACTGCCGAGTTGTATGCCATCCTCACTGCGCTTCTCCGTATTACATATGTCTCCTTCGACGTTTGTGATCATTTCAGATTCCCTCAGTAACTTACAAGAAATTAAACAATATGATTCCACTCACCTTCGTATTTAACTGTGGTTGTGCCGTGTGGCTAGCAAGAACAAAGACGTAGTTTTCTGTTGGGTTCCTGGACTCGTTGATGTGTAGGGCAATGAAGAAGCGGATGCTGCTCCACGGTCAGCGGTACATGAGCTTCCGGTTTCCTATAGAGGTATTCCATTCAGGGATTATTTTTCAGTCATCTCTGCCTGTCTTCGCAGCCGCTGGCAACAATGGTGGTCAGGCATGCACCATAACAAGTTGTACTCTATTAAACCGCTTATAGGTTTGTGGCCATCTTACCACCGTTGCCGTACTAGGGAGACTGCTCTCTCCCAGCTCTGCATTGCCCATACTCGCCTTACCCATGGGTACCTCTTGGAACGACACCCTCTTCCTCTCTGTGAGGTTTGTCGAGTCCCTATTTCGGTTCTTCACTTTCTCCTCAATTGCCCGGTTTACCAGTTTACCAGCGAGCTCGCAGGATTTACCTCCAACGCCGCTGCCGCCCTGCCGCTCTTACCTTATCTACCCTTCATGCAGACAGTCCTGCTTTTGACTTACAATCATTCTTTGACTTTTTGTCAGCAACTGCTTTACTGTATGAACTTTGACATATAGCCCTTAGCATCCCTTTCAGCCCTTTACTCCCCTCACCTCTGATCCCCCCTCCACCTAGCTGTTTATAATCTCAACCCTATTTTCTGCCCGCAGCGCTATATGACCCTTGTCCGTTTAGCGCCTTCTTTGGTTATAATAATAATAATCATCTTGGCTTGCTTAACCAGCCGCTTATTAATTCGGTTGGTTCCAAGGTAGCACTTTACTACCAACAATTTATTTACATTACAAAATAATAATTATCCTTCTTTTTTGTTGGGGATAACAAGAATCCAACATAAAATATTTAAATCATCAATTTCAATAATTTTGAAATAACTTAACCAAGGTATATAAATATATGATTTTAATATCATGGTTGCTTCACTATTTTCGTTAGAAGTAGATTCATTATATAACAATATTTATATCTATATTAACATTATGAATGGAGACAAAACCAGTTTGTTAATATGGACAACTATATACAAACCAGATTTAACTAATATTCTATTCAAGAGAAAGCTTCAGTTCTCAAAGAGATATCTCGGACTAGTTACCTTTTAAACGAGATTCAGTATTGCCTCCTGCAAGAGACTTAATATAAATTGACGTGCTTTAAAGTACTAAGGAGTATCTTTGTAACCTAGTGCAGAAGGGAGGTGTATTCATGGCTGAGGGCCCGAGCTTACTACCTCTGCACCAGTCTCGGGTAACATAACATGAGGTCAGTCAGGTGACCTAAGCAAGAGGTAAGCCGCAGCAAAACCAGTTGTCAGCAATTTAACTAGTGCTTTTAAACACCTGCCCAGTTATTGGTAAACATAGATTTCAGTAATAACCTAACAGCATATACACTAATATTTACAATAATAACTGAGAGCGAATTTCTTATTCATGTAACGTCAGATAATAATAAAGTCGAACTTCTTTATTTTAGCTACTAATAAAGAAGTCTGCAATATAATATTACATGAAATATTGTAGCCTGGCTATTTTTTCAATTATATAATGGCGTCCATGAGTATAACATGCAACAGTTGTCTAGGATACTTTCTTTACCCTGACTAGCATGGTGGACGCTGGGGAGGTGGGTGTGTCTAAACGACTTGCAAAATCATAATGACACGATTACAAGCAAACCAAGGTATGGTAGTTTCGTGTCTAAATGTCTGTGTCCAGGATGACAGCCATCTTACACAAACAACCAATTATGAGGTCAATCTACCAGCAGCTTGGATGTATCAAGGGTAGTGTCCCTTTTTAGAAAAAAAAATGAGCCCTTTTTTTAATATTGATTATTCATGTTGATGGATACACTCAATGGCCAATTTATTAGGTTCACTTGTTCTCTGGCTCGTTAATGCAGATATCTAATCAGCCAGACACGTGGCAGCTTGAAAGCATGCAGGCATGGACAAGAGGTTTACTTGTTGCTCAGACTGAACATCAGAATAGGGAAGAAATGTGATCCAAGTAACTTTGACTGTGGAATGATTGTTGGTGCCAGACACAGTGAATTGCATATCTCAGAAACTACTGATCTCCTGGGATTTTCTCGCACAAGAGTCTCTCGAGTTTACAGAGAATGGTGTGAAAAACAAAACATCCAGTGAGTGGCAGTTTTGTGCGTGGAAACACCTTGTTAATGAGAGAGGTCACAGGAGAAAGACCAGACCAGTTCAAGCTGACACGAAGGCGACAGTGACTTTAATAACCAAGTGTTAAAATTGTGGTATGCAGACGAGCATCTCTGAATACACAACACGTCTAACCTTGAAGTGGATGGGTCATAGCAGCAGAAGTCTCCACAGGGTTCCATTCCTGTCTGCTAAGAAGAGGAAACTGAGCCTACACTGGTCACACACTCACGAAAACTGGACAGTTGAAAATTGGAAAAACGTCGCCTGGTCTGATGAACCACAGTTTCTGCTGCAACATGCAGATGGTAGGGTCAGAATTTGACGTAAACCTTTGGGTTGTGGTAGAATGGGAGATTCACAGCATGAATGTACAGCAGACAAATGAGCAGCAGCTACATGATGCTATCATGTCAACATGGACCAGAATCTCCAAGGAATGTTTTCAGCACCTTGTTGAATCCATGCCGCCAAGAATTCACGCTGTTCTAGGGGCAAAGTGCAACCCTAGCCAGTACCAATAGGGTGTACCTAATAAAGTGGCCACTGAGTATGTGCTTTCTAGCAGTCGGCGAAAACCGTGGAGGCCCTCTTGGATTTCTCAACTTTCTCTATGGTGCCAGAGTGGAACCGCTGGTATTATCAGTCAAGACTCCTCGGAGGTTTAATAACAGCTTAGAACAATTCAGCGCCATAAACTTCCAGGTTCATCCATCTTTCCACTAGAGGCAAGGCCAGGGATTCTTCCCTGAGCATCATCCTCTGCAGGAACTCCTCTCCTCCCCGCTCATAACATCCTCCTGTAAGCAGTTGTCTTCCTTCCCTCCCCAGGCAAAACCAACGCTCATTCTTCTATCGAATCCAGCATTGAAAGCGAAGCCAGAGTCCTTCCTCGGCCCCTCCCGCTCCCTCCTGGTGTGTAGGACTCCTGTTTAAGATTCACGGAGAGTGAGTGGAGCGCAGCCAGAGTCCTTCCCTGGCCCTCCTACTCCTTGCTATTGTGTAGGACTCAAGTCAAGGACGCTCGCAGCCAATTAACAGTTTGCTGGCTACGAGACACGAGGGAGGATCATCAGATCCTCCGGAACTGAGTTTTTCCATTAATGTAAGACAAGTTGCCAAGCGTCCGTGTGTGTGTGTGTGTGTGTGTGTGTGTGTGTGTGTGTGTGTGTGTGTGTGTGTGTGTGTGTGTGTGTGTGTGTGTGTGTGTGTGTGTGTGTGGTGCGTGTGTGTGTGTGTGTGTGTGTGGTGTGTGTGTGTGTGTGTGTGTGTGTGTGTGTGTGTGTGTGTGTGTGTGTGTGTGTGCGTGTGTGTGTGTGTGTGTGTGTGTGTGTGTGTGTGTGTGTGTGTGTGTGTGTGTGTGTGTGTGTGTGTGTGTGTGGAGAATGCAAATGCTTCTAATCCACACAGGAACAACACTCCATGGCAGAAAAGAAACTTAACTAATTGAAATATACTAACAACGAACGCGATGTTTATCTCCGCTAGACGAAATGGGAGAAAAAAAAATAAGAGCAAGAAATATTTACGTGGTTCGGAGAGCTCGTACGCCACCGGTTTCATGTCTATCGTCCATATCTATTGTCTATACCATTTTTTCCTTTTCGTTTAATTTTTCCTTTTTTTTTTTTTTCTTAAGGTGTTTGTAGAGGAGAGTGCGGTTTGACTGCAGTTTGTAAGGGTCAAGAAAAGGCAGAGATGAAGAACAGGCTTTAACTCTATCGAATGTATGACTTGATAAAGTTTTGCTACGGGGGAAACGTGGCTTGATAAAGCTCTACACTGAGTGAAACGTGGCTTCATAAAGCTCCACTCTTGGGGAAATATGACTTGATAAAGCTTTACAATGAGTGAAAAGTGGCCTCATAAAGGTCCACTCTGGGGAAAACGTGACTGGATAAAGCTCCACAAAGAGTGAAACGTGGCTTCATAAAGCTCTACTCTGAGGGAAACGTGACTTGATAAAGCTTTACACAGAGTGAAATATGGCTTAATAAAGAAGAAAGGATGGAAAAATACATAAAAAAGTACGAAAAAAAGAAAGAGGAGAGAAAGAAGAGGCCACAGAGGAGCATCTTTTTCTTCCTTCTGTCCCGATCACTGTCTTTCCCCTGACGGCTCACACGCTCACCTGAATTAGATTAACCAGGGTTGTTTTTAGTTTGTGCAGGTGAGGGAGATAGAGGAGTAAAGAGGGGGAAGAAGAGGAGGAAAAGGGGGAGGAGGAAGAGGAACAAGCGTAGGAGGAAGAGAAGAAGGCCCTTCCTCCTAGTCTGGAACAAAGGGCTGGTCATCCTAAATCCCTTCACGTAACCACTTAAAATGCCCAGAATAAAATTTCGAAGTTAGCTTGCTGGGATGTCCGTGAATGATGAAAAGAAAGAAAAGAAAGAAAAAACACAATTAACATTACTGATATGAAGTAGGATATTTTAACACTGAGGGAACTAATGTTAAATTTGGTGTAAGATTCTAGATGGGTAGGAGCTGAGTGTTGATTCAGACATATGAGAATTTACGTGCGAATTTTAAAAAAGTGATGATGGGGGGTGTTAATGTTAATTGAATGTAATTTAATGTTAATGTAATCTAGAAGATAAAGACATATCCCCAGGCTGAGGGACTGATTACCCCATCTTTTGTACATAGTTCTTCAGTCTTCACATTATGTCCTTTTACTGATAAAGCCATTGGGTGGTGAAATGTCTACAAATAAAAACATCCAGATGTTGCGAATTTACATATTTCTTCCACACTACAGTTAATACAAAATGATAAATCTGAAAGTACATGAGATATTTTTTTAAGCAAAATTTGATACGTCGATAATGTGCAGTTCCTCTGTTGTTTACATAAGTTACAGAGTGGAAACAAAAGCTAGTTATGTTTCCACTTAGAACAAAAAGGCGCAATAATGTGACTGGAACAATATACAAATATCCCGCACATAGAACAGAGAAGCTTACGATGATGTTTCGGTCCGACTTGGACTATTTACAGAATCCAGGTCAGCCCGAAATTTCTCCTATATCAGGGAAGAGAGGGGTGGAGGTTGTGGAGGTTATGGAGGTTGTGGAGGTTGTGGAAGTTGTGAGGTTGTGGAGGCTGAGGAGGTTGTGGAAGTTGTGAGGTTGTGGATGTTGTGGAGGTTGTAGAAGTTGTGAGGTTGTGGAAGTTGTGAGGTTGTGAAAGTTGTGAGGTTGTGGAAGTTATGGAGGGTGTGGAAGCTGTAGTGGGATGGAGGTTGTGGAAGTTGTGAGGTTGTGGAGGCTGAGGAGGTTGTGGAAGTTGTGAGGTTGTGGATGTTGTGGAGGTTGTAGAAGTTGTGAGGTTGTGGAAGTTGTGAGGTTGTGAAAGTTGTGAGGTTGTGGAAGTTATGGAGGGTGTGGAAGCTGTAGTGGGATGGAGGTTGTGGAGGTTGTGGAAGTTGTGAGGTTGTGGAGGCTGAGGAGGTTGTGGAAGTTGTGAGGTTGTGGAGGTTGTAGAGGTTGTGGAGGTTGTAGAGGTTGTGGAAGTTGTGAAGTTGTGGAGGTTGTGGAAGTTGTGAGGTTATGGAGGTTAGGGAGGCTGTGGAAGTTGTAGAGGGACGGAGGTTGTGGAGGATGTGGAGGGGTGGAGGTTGTGGAGGATGTGGAGGGGTGGAGGTTGTAGAGGGGTGGAGGTTATGGAGGGATGGAAGGTGTAGGGGGTGGAGGTTGTGGAGATTGTAGAAGGGTGGAGGTTGTCAAGGTTGTGGAGGGGTGGAGGTTGTGGAGACTGTAGAGGGGTCGAAGTTGTGGAGATTGTAGAGGGGCGGAAGTTGTGGAGGTTGTGGAGGTTGTGGAGGTTGTGGAGGGGTGGAGGTTGTGGAGATTGTAGAGGGGTGGAAGTTGTGGAGATTGTAGAGGGGGAGGTTGTGGAGATTGTGAAGGGGTGGAGGTTGTGGAAGGGTGAAGGTCGTGGAGGGGTAGAGGTTGTAGAGGAGTGGATGTTGTGGAGGGGTGGAGGTTTTGGAGATTGTAGAGGGGTGGAGGTTGTGGAGGTTGTGGAGGTTGTGGAGGTTGTGGAGGGGTGGAGGTTGTGGAGATTGTAGAGGGGTGGAAGTTGTGGAGATTGTAGAGGGGGAGGTTGTGGAGATTGTGAAGGGGTGGAGGTTGTGGAAGGGTGAAGGTCGTGGAGGGGTAGAGGTTGTGGAGGGGTGGAGGCTGTGGAGTTGTAAAGGTTGTGGAGGGGAACAGAGATGTGACGATGAATGCGTTGTGAAAGGATAGGCATTGAAGGGGAGAGGGAGGGAGGAAGGTAAGCAGGGAGGGAATCAGGGAGGGAAGCAGGGAGGGAGGGAGGGAAGCAGGGAGGGAAGCAGGGAGGGAGGGAGGGAGGGAAGCAGGGAGGGAAGCAGGGAGGGAGGGAGGGAAGCAGGGAGGGATACAGGGAGGGAAGAAGGGAGGGAGGGAGGGAAGCAGTGAGGGAAGCAGAGAGGGAAGCAGGAGAGGGGTAGCAGGGAGGGAAGCAAGGAGGGAAGCAGGGAGGGAGGGAAGGAAGCAGGGAGGGAGGGAGGGAAGGAAGCAGGGAGGGAGGGCTAGTGGCTGGGCAGGTGAGGACAGGTAGTTGAGGGGAGGTAAGAGGCTGGTCCTGGCCTCGTGCCAGGGGTCGTGCTGGTAGTAAAAGACAGAGGGGGTCGCTGAGAGAGGGGTCGTGCTGGTAGTAAAAGACAGAGGGGTCACTGAGAGGGGGTCGTGCTGGTGGTAAAAGACAGAGGGGTTACTGAGAGAGGGTCGTGCTGGTGGCAAAAGACAGAGGGGACACTGAGAGGGGGTCGTGCTGGTGGTAAAAGACAGAGGGGTCACTGAGAGGGGGTCGTGCTGGTAGTAAAAGACAGAGGGGACACTGAGAGGGGGTCGTGCTGGTAGTAAAAGACCGAGGGGACACTGAGAGGGGGTCGTGCTGGTGGTAAAAGACAGAGGGGTCACTGAGAGGGGGTCGTGCTGGTGGTAAAAGACAGAGGGGTCACTGAGAGGGGGTCGTGCTGGTAGTAAAAGACAGAGGGGTCACTGAGAGGGGGTCGTGCTGGTGGTAAAAGACAGAGGGGTCACTGAGAGGGGGTCGTGCTGGTGGTAAAAGACAGAGGGGTCAATGAGAGGGGGTCGTGCTGGTGGTAAAAGACAGAGGGGGTCACTGAGAGGGGGTCGTGCTGGTGGTAAAAGACAGAGGGGACACTGAGAGGGGGTCGTGCTGGTGGTAAAAGACAGAGGGGACACTGAGAGGGGGTCGTGCTGGTAGTAAAAGACAGAGGGGTCACTGAGAGGGGGTCGTGCTGGTAGTAAAAGACAGAGGGGACACTGAGAGGGGGTCGTGCTGGTGGTGAAAAGACAGAGGGGACACTGAGAGGGGGTCGTGCTGGTAGTAAAAGACAGAGGGGACACTGAGAGGGGGTCGTGCTGGTGGTAAAAGACAGAGGGGTCACTGAGAGGGGGTCGTGCTGGTAGTGAAAGACAGAGGGGACACTGAGAGGGGGTCGTGCTGGTGGTAAAAGACAGAGGGGACACTGAGAGGGGTCGTGCTGGTAGTAAAAGACTGAGGGGTCACTGAGAGGGGGGTCGTTCTGGTAGTAAAAGACAGAGGGGTCACTGAGAGGGGTCGTGCTGGTGGTAAAAGACAGAGGGGACACTGAGAGAGGGTCGTGCTGGTGGTAAAAGACAGAGGGTCACTGATAGGGGGTCGTGCTGGTGGTAAAAGACAGAGGGGACACTGAGAGGGGGTCGTGCTGGTGGTAAAAGACAGAGGGGACACTGAGAGGGGGTCGTGCTGGTGGTAAAAGACAGAGGGTCACTGAGAGGGGGTCGTGCTGGTGGTAAAAGACAGAGGGGACACTGAGAGAGGGTCGTGCTGGTGGTAAAAGACAGAGGGGTCACTGAGAGGGGGTCGTGCTGGTGGTAAAAGACAGAGGGGTCACTGAGAGGGGGTCGTGCTGGTGGTAAAAGACAGAGGGGAACTGAGAGGGGGTCGTGCTGGTGGTAAAAGACAGAGGGGACACTGAGAGGGGGTCGTGCTGGTGGTAAAAGACAGAGGGGTCACTGAGAGGGGGTCGTGCTGGTGGTAAAAGACAGAGGGGACACTGAGAGGGGGTCGTGCTGGTGGTAAAAGACAGAGGGGACACTGAGAGGGGGTCGTGCTGGTGGTAAAAGACAGAGGGGTCACTGAGAGGGGGTCGTGCTGTGTGTAAAAGACAGAGGGGACACTGAGAGGGGGTCGTGCTGGTGGTAAAAGACAGAGGGGACACTGAGAGGGGAAGGACAACAAGGAAGGGGTTGGTAAGTGGTAGCAGACTGGAGGACTTCAGAATGTGTCGGGATCTTCAAGGTTATATATTTTTTTTTATTTTAGTGAAGTTGGATACAACAGCAGTGTGCTGCAGTCCCTCCCACTTTCTGTAGTGGGTACATAGTGGGAACACTCGCACACCCACTCTATACGATCATTACATAGTGGGAACACTCTATATGACGTTACATAGTGGGAACAAGTTATATTATCGTACTTTAAGTTGACTCGCAATTCCGCCCACTGTCGTGCATATCCTTAAAACTGTGTATTGACTTCCACCACCACCACCACCTTACTTAAAGTAGTGTCACTTCCTGAAAACCCTCTAGCTGAAGAAGTTCTTCCCAACAACTCTGCGACTCACTTGCACTCAGAATATCCAGGTTCCTGTCCCTCCTTCCTCCGAGTATATTTACGTTGTTATCATGTATTATCTGATTCCAGTTTTACTTCGAATTTCTGTTTTTTTTATGTTTCTACGTGATTAATTAGACGCGGGCTTAATACAGGTGCTGTGGAATGTAATACAGGTATAACACGTGTGGTGTATAGAACACGCACACATACACCACTGGTACCATACAGCTGTTGTGCATCACAGGTGATAGCCTTGACAGCATGTCTACCTCCAGACCCATACATGCTCCCCAGGTCCTACTTCCTCGGTGTTTGCAGGTTCTGACCTCCTTCTCCTCCCCCCCCTCCCACCATCCGTTTCTCCGGGGTACTCCTCCGTCTCCAGTCTTCTGCTCACCGCGCTTGCTAAGGTTGAACTTGAGTAGCCATTTGTTTGGTCCTCTCTAAAGTTTGCCGAGGTCGTCTTTTCGAATCTACCTCATTTCGATCAATGCTTCCCTTCGAACACTGCTTCTTTTTGAACACAGTTTACTTCATTTCCTTTCGAACACTGGTTACTTCATGACTCACGAAATCATAATGACACGATTGCAAACAAACGCGGGTTCTATCCCCGTCCCTAGTATTGTTTGACTGGTTACTTCATTTCGAACACTACTTCATTTCGAACACTTCTTCGCTTCAAACCTTAACTCGTCGCCCCCCCCCCATCTTTTAAGTCCCTCAGGGGAAAAAAACGCAATCAGTCAATAATCTATAGAGCTACTGTAATTCCCTGGGTATTTCCTGTTGCCTAGGCGATGTGTCTCGCTGGCCTGGGCGATGTGTCTCGCTGGCCTGGGCGATGTGTCTCGCTGGCCTGGGAGATGTGTCTCGCTGGCCTGGGCGATGTGTCTCGCTGGCCTGGGCGATGTGTCTCGCTGGCCTGGGCGATGTGTCTCGCTGGCCTTGGCGATGTGTCTCGCTGGCCTGGGCGATGTGTCCCGCTGGCCTGGGAGATGTGTCACGCTGGCCTGGGCGATGTGTCTCGCTGGCCTGGGCGATGTGTCTCGCTGGCCTGGGCGATGTGTCTCGCTGGCCTGGGCGATGTGTCTCGCTGGCCTGGGCGATGTGTCTCGCTGGCTCCAGGTAAACAGGACACATATACGCGAGAGACCAGCAAATATCGAGGAAGGGGGGCGGGGGGGGGGGAATCGGGGGGAGGGGGAATTGCGTAGATGGCAAATACTGGTGGTCCAGTTAGCAGTGAGTGGTGGACATAAAAACACAGTCGTTTCAGTATTATGGCGGTTACATTGTCGTGTTGACCCGGGCAATGAAGCCCGTGTGGGTGTCCTGGTGCTGAAATGCATATTTTTTTTGGGGGGGGAGGAGGGGGGTAACTCTGTTAGATAACCGGTCCTGGTTCTGGCTCTTTATTTACTCGCTAGGGCGAATATTTTTTTTTTTGTTCCGTGATGTGTGTGTGTGTGTACACTCATCTATTTGTGACTGAACAGCTCGATTCATAGCTCCTGGCACCGCCTCTTCGCTGGTCGCTACTAGGTCCACTCTCTCCCTGCTGTCATACCTCTTCTTAAAAGCTATGTATGGATCCTGCCTCCACTACATCACTCCCCAGATTGTTCCACTTTCTGACAACTCTATGACTGAAGCTGAGTTCAGTTGTCACCTGCGGTCATACCTGTCCTAAGCTCTGGGAGTTAGCGTGGGGTGCTACCAAGCACCATGGCTTGGTGTAGTGTTTTAGAATCTCAGGTTAAAGTGTTGAAGAAGGAGATTCTACTTCTTCAGGAGGAAAACAGGAGACTGAAGCTTCGCCTAGATGAGTTTGGGAGTGAGTGTGAGAAGGATTTAGCTGGTAAAGAGGAAATGGTCACTAGCAGTGATAGTGGCAGGCGCTTTAAGTGGCATGTGGTTCATAGTTCAGGAAGAAGGAAGTTAAGGAGAGTTAACAGAGAAGATGTGAAGGTAGGAAACCGATTCTCTGTTCTCCAGGACGAGTGCACTTCAGTGGTTAGTAAGGTTGAAGGTACCACTGATTACCCTGCTAATCAAGGTAAGAATATTTTAATAGTAGGAGATTCACAGGTAAGATATATGGATCGTGCTTTTTGTAACAGAGACAGAAAGGTCAGACAGAGGGTGTGCCTTCCTGGAGCTGGTGTTGGTGACATAGTCAGCAGGTTGGATAATATTATGTCAGGTAATGGGAACAAGCCCATTATCTGTCTTAGTGCTGGGGTAATGACATTGGGAAGGGCAGGGGACAGGGGCTGCTGGATAAGTACAGGTCAGCCATAGAAGTAGTTAAGCCTAAGGGAGGACCCCAGTCATATGTAGCATCTTGCCTAGAAAGGGAGTGGGCAAGGAATGGATGTCTAGGGCAATTGGTATAAATTGCTGTCTAGACAGGTACTGCAAGGAACTTGCAATCCAATTCATTGATAACTGGGACCTATTCTTTGGGAAACGTGATATGTATGCAAGCGATGGGGTTCATCTCTCTGGGGATGGAGTGGTTGCATTAGCCAATTCGATTTAGAGGGTAATTGATGACTTGTCTAGGAATTTAAACTGCTAGATTATAGAGGTATGGGTGTTTGTGGGAAACAATCAGGCTGCAGTATTAGGGTTAAAAACAGCAGTTATTACCTGGATACTTCAGGGATATGTTAAAAAGACAGTATTCAAAATAAAGTTGCTAGTAATGGCAAATCAATTGATCAACAAACAAAGAGAGATAACAGAGGGCAACGAGTGACTAGCTCTCTTAAGGTTTACTATACAAATAGTAGGAGTATAAGATATAAGATAGATGAGCTAGGATTACTTGCAAGTGTAGGTAATATAGATATTATTGGTATAACAGAGACTTGGTTCTACCTGAAAGAGGGTCGTGACGAATTAATTTTGGGTGTGATTTGTAGGCCCCTAAACCTTGATAGGGAGTGCAGTAAGATGTTAAGGGACGAAATTCATAAGGCATCTAGATAAGAAAATGTGATAATGGGGGATTTTAACTTTAGACAAATTAATTGGAACAATATGGCAGGAAATCTTGAATCTAGTGACTTTCTTGATACGGTTCAGGATTGCTTTTCAGAACAGGTTGTGAAAGAAGCAACTAGAGGAAACAACAATCTGCTTGACTTGGTTCTTGCCAACAAAGAGTCACTAATTAATAATCTTGAGATTAATGAGCTTGGGGAAAGTGATCACAAATCACTCAGTTTCAATATATCATGGAATTACCTAGATAACTGCAATCAAATCTCTGTCCCAGATTTTCGCTTGGCAGACTTCATGGGACTGAAAAATTACCTGGATGGGCTAAATTGGGGTGACCTGACTATGGGTCAGGGAGGTGATCTTGGTTACCAATATAACGTTTTTCAGAGCATAGTTCTAGCTGCCCAGACAACTTTTGTTCCGAGTAGGGAAATTAGATCTTTCAAAAATGATCCCAAATGGACGAACAATAGAATAAAACATCTCATTGGTCAAAAGAGAGGCATATATAAGCGTATCAAAAGAGGGGATGGGCAGTTTAGAAATCAATATATTCAGTTAAAGAGAGAAATAAAGAAAGGAATAAGAAAAGCAAAAAGGGATTATGAGGCTAAGGTCACAAGGGATTCAAAGACTAACCCAAAAGGATTCTTTCAGGTATACAGAAGTAAGATTAGGGACAAGATTGGCCCACTTAAGAGTAACTCTGGTCAGATCACTGACAGTGATAAGGATATGTGTGAAATTCTCAATACCTACTTCCTCTCAGTTTTAACCAGGAAAATACTAGCGATATTCCTGAAATAATAGATTATGTAGAACAGGACGATAATAAACTATGCACGATTACGGTAACTAGTGACATGGTCCTCAGACAAATAGAGAAACTAAAACCTAACAAATCCCCAGGCCTTGATGAACTGTTTGCAAGGGTGTTAAAGGAATGTAAAGAGATACTTAGCATGCCTTTGGCTAATTTTTTTAACATATCACTACAAACTGGCATACTGCTTGATAAGTGGAAAATGGCAAATGTAATACCTATTTACAAGGCAGGTGTCAGGTCCTTGGCTTCGAACTATAGACCAATACGCCTTACCTCCATAGTGGGAAAATTTATGGAATCAACAATTGTCGAAGCAATTCGTAGCCATATTGATAGGAAATGAATCTCAACACGATTTTACAAAGGGGCGTTCCTGTCTTACGAATTTACTAACATTTTTCACTAAGGTGTTTGAGGAGGTAGATCATGGTAATGAATATGATATTGTATATATGGACTTCAGTAAGGCTTTTGATAGAGTTCCACATCAGAGGCTATTGAGGAAACTTAAGGCACACGGAATAGGAGGAGAAATTTTTTCCTGGGTAGAGGCATGGCTGACAAATAGACAGCAGAGAGTTTGCATAAATGGGGAGAAATCAGAATGGGGGCAAGTCACAAGCGGAGTTCCTCAGGGGTCAGTGTTGGGCCCGTTGTTGTTCACAATTTACATAAACGACATAGATGAGGGAATAAATAGCGACATAAGCAAATTTGCTGATGACACCAAAATAGGCCGTCCAATTCATTCTAATGAGGACACTAGAGCACTCCAGGATGTTTTGAATAGACTGATGCAATGGTCGGAGAAGAGGCAGATGCAGTTTAATATAGACAAATGCAAAGTTCTAAATGTTGGACAGGAAAATAACCATGCCACATATAAACTAAATAATGTAGATCTTAACTGATTGCGAAAAGGATTTAGGAGTTCTGTTTAGCAGTAATCTAAAACCAAGACAACAGTGCATGAGTGTTCGCAATAAAGCTAACAGAATTCTTGGCTTCATATCTAGAAGTATAAATAATAAAAGTCCTCAGGTTGTTCTTCAACTCTATATATCCTTGGTTAGGCCTCATTTAGACTATGCTGCTCAGTTCTGGTCACCGTATTACATAAAGGATATAAATGCTCTGGAAAACGTACAGAGGAGGATGACAAAGATGATCCCATGTATCAGAAATCTTCCCTATGAGGATAGACTGAGGGCCCTGAATCTGCACTCTCTCGAAAGGCGTAGAATTATGGGGAATATGATCGAGGTGCATAAATGGAAAACAGGAATAAATAAAGAGAATGTAAATAGCGCGCTGAAAATTTCCAGCCAAGACAGGACTCGCAGCAATGGTTTCAAGTTGGAAAAATTCAGATTCAGGAAGGATATAGGAAAGCACTGATTTGGTAATAGAGTTGTGAATGAGTGGAACAAACTCCCGAGTACAGTTATTGAGTCTAAAACGTTGTGTAATTTTAAAAATATTTTAGATAAATGCATGAGTGGGTGTGGGTGGGTGTGAGTTGGCCCGGACTAGCTTGTGCTGCTGGGTCTGGTGCCGTGCTCCTTCCTTGAGTGGAGGTGACCAGACTGGGTGGGTCATTGGGCTAATCCGGGGGGGGGACATGGATCTGCTCCGCATGGGTCAGTAGGCCTGCTGCAGTGTTCTTTCTTTCTTATGTTTTCATGTTCTTAAGAACTTCCTAACATCCCTGTGACTCATCTGAGTCTTCATCGTCCAGCTGTGACCCCTTGTTG
This sequence comes from Cherax quadricarinatus, assembly GCF_026875155.1. NCBI lineage: Eukaryota > Metazoa > Arthropoda > Malacostraca > Decapoda > Parastacidae > Cherax > Cherax quadricarinatus. The sequence goes on along the minus strand of NC_069407.1, from coordinate 38,612,049 downwards.
CTGTGTCACATCTCTGAAACATTCTCTTCATATCCACCTTGTCAGTTCCTCTCAGTATTTTATAAATCGTTATCATGTCCCCTCTATCCCTCCTCTCCTCTAATGCTGTCAGGTTGAGTTCCTTTAACCTCTCCTCGTAGGATATACGCCTCAGCTCCGGGACTAGTCTTGTTGCAATCCTTTGCACTTTATCTATATTTTTCACGTGTTTGACCATACTGGTGCTGCATACTCTATGGGCTTGATGTACACCGTGAATGACTCATTCTTTAGATGTCAAAACGCTATTATCAGGTTTACCAGGCACCCATATGTTGCAGCAGTTATTTGATTGAGGTACGCTCGGTATGATGCTCATCCAGGATCCTTTTCCTTGAGTGAGTTTTGCAGACTTTGACCTCTTAGGCTATATTCCGTCTGTGGTCATCTTTGTCCTTCCCTAAGCTTCATAACTTTGCACTTGCTGGGGTGAAACTCCAGGAACCACTTGTCGGACCTAGCTTACAGCCTGTCCAGATCCTTTTGTAGGCTTACCTGATTCTCGTCTGCTTGTATTCTCCCCATTATCTTCACATCGTCTGAGAACAGGGACATCTCTGAATCTATCCCTTCCACACATATACAAGAAACAGCACCGGGTTTAGGACTGACCCTTGAGAAACCCCACTCACCACTTGCACCAACACTGACATCTCATCTCGTACCAACACACGCTGTTTTCTTCCTGTCAGGTAATCCCTGATCCATTACAGTACTTTCCATGCTATTCCTGTCTGCTCCTCTAGCTTTTCAACCAGTCTCTTGTATGGTACTGTGTTGAAAGTCTTCTTACGGTCCAAGAAGATGTAGTCTACCCATCCTTCTCTCTTCTGTCTTACTTCTGTTACCTTATCGTAGAATTCCAGTAAGTTTTTGATGCAAGATTTTCCTTCCTTGAAGCCGTGCTGGTTGTCGTGTATGAGCCCGTTCCTCTCCAGGTTTTCGACCACTTTTCTCCTGATAATCTTCTCCATAACTTTGCATGATATACATATCAGCAACACTAGTCTGCAATCTGGTGCAGCCTGTCTGTCTTCTTTCTTGAAAATCCAAACTACATTTACTGTCTTCCATTCCTCAAGCATTACCCTGTTTCGATAAATTTATTGAAGATTGTTGTTAGTGGCACATACAGTTCATCTGCTTCCTCTGTCAGGACCGAAGGAGAGATATTATCTGGGCCCACCACCCTCAAGGTATTTAGTTTCCCTAGTAGTTTCTTCACCTCCTCCTAGGTTATGTGCACTTGCTGATGCACCCTACCACCTCGGTTTGCCCCTTTGTCTCCACTGTGAATACCTCCCTGAATCATGAGCTGAGTTCCTCACATATTTCCTTGTGTGTGTGTGTGTGTGTGTGTGTGTGTGTGTGTGTGTGTGTACTCACCTAATTGTACTAACCTAATTGTGGTTGAAGGGTTTGAGAGATACAGCTCCTGGCCCCGCCTCTTCACTGATCGCTACTAGGTCCTCTCTCTCTCTGCTTCCTGAGCTGTATCATACCTCTTCTTAAAACTATGTATGGTTCCTGCTTCCACTACTTCACTTGCTAGGCTATTCCACTTCCTGACAACTCTATGACTGAAGAAATACTTCCTAACGTCCCTGTGACTCGTCTGAGTCTTCAGCTTCCAGTTGTGACCCCTTGTCCCTGTGTCCCCTCTCTGGAACATCCTATCTCTGTCCACCTTGTCTATTCCCCGCAGTATCTTGTATGTCGTTATCATGTCTCCCCTGACCCTTCTGTCCTCCAGTGTCGTCAGTCCGATTTCCCTTAACCTTTCCTAGTACGACATTCTCTTGAGCTCTGGGACTAGCCTTGTTGCAAACCTTTGTACTTTCTCTAACTTCTTGACGTGCTTGACCAGGTGTGGGTTCCAGACTGGTGCTGCATACTCCAGTATGGGCCTAACATACACAGTGTACAGTGTCTTGAACGATTCCTTATTAAGGTATCGGAACGCTATTCTCAGGTTTGATAGGCGCCCGTATGCTGCAGCGGTTATTTGGTTGATGTGTGCCTCCGGTGATGTGCTCGGTGTTATGGTCACCCCAAGGTCTTTCTCCCTGAGTGAGGTCTGTAGTCTTTGTCCACCTAGCCTATACTCTGTCTGCGGTCTTCTTTGCCCCTCCCCAATCTTCATGACCTTGCATTTGGCTGGGTTGAATTCGAGAAGGCAGTTACTGGACCACATGTCCAGCCTGTCCAGGTCTCTTTGCAGTCCTGCCTCATCCTCGTCCGATTTAATTCTTCTCATCAACTTCACATCATCTGCGAACAGGGACACTTCAGAGTCTATTCCTTCCATCATCTCGTTCACATATATCAAAAATAGCACTGGTTCTAGAACTGACCCCTGTGGGACCCCACTCGTAACAGGCGCCCACTGTGATACCTCTTCATGTACCATGACTCGTTGCTGCCTCCCTGTCAGGTATTCCCTTATCCATTGCAGTGCCCTCCCTTTTACATGCGCCTGATCCTCCAGCTTCTGCACTAATCTGTTGTGGGGAACTGTGTCAAAGGCCTTCCTGCAGTCTAGGAAAACGCAATCTACCCACCCCTCTCTCTCGTGTCTTACTTCTGTTACCTTGTCATAAAACTCCAGGAGGTTTGTGATACAAGATTTGCCTTCCATGAGCCCATGCTGGTTTTCATTTATAATCTTGTTCATTTCCAGGTGTTCGACCACTCTCCTCCTGATAATCTTCTCCATGACTTTGCACACAATACATGTCAGAGACACAGGTCTGTAGTTTAGCGCCTCGTTTCTGTTTCCTTTCTTAAATATGGGGACTACATTAGCTGTCTTCCATTTCTCAGGTAGTTGCCCAGTTTCAAGGAATGTGTTGAAGATTGTGGTTAAGGCACACACAGCATCTCTGCTCCTTCTCTAAGGACCCATGGGGAGATGTTGTCCGGTCCCATCGCCTTTGAGGTGTCAACGTCACTTAGGAGCTTCTTCACCTCCTCCTCAGTTGTTCGTATGTCATCCAACACTTGTTGGTATATTCCCTCTTGATGTTCCCTTCTGTTCTGTCTTCCCACAGCCCTTCCTGTCTCTACTGTAAAAACTTCCTTAAATCTCCTGTTCAGCTCCTCACATACCTCCTGATCATTTCTTGTGAGTTCTCCACCTTCTGTCCTTAATCTGATCACCTGGTCTTTGACTGTTGTCTTCCTCCTGATGTGGCTATACAACAGTTTCGGGTCAGTCTTGATTCTCGATGCTATGTCATTTTCATACTGTCGTTGGGCCTCCCTCCTTACCTATACATACTCATTCTTGGCTCTGCGACTGATCTCCCTATTTTCGTGTGTTCTCTGCCTTCTGTACATTTTCCATTCTCTATTGCACTTTGTTTTTGCCTCCTTACACCGTCTGGTAAACCAGGGGCTCGTTCTGGTCTTCCCGTTGTTACTGTTGCCCTTGGGAATAAACCTTTCCACTGCCTCCTTGCATTTTGTTGTTACATATTCCATCATTTCATTTACTGGCTTTCCTGCCAGTTCTCTGTCCCACTGGACCTCCCGCAGGAAGTTCTTCAATCCTATGTAGTCCCCTCTTTTATAGTCAGGCTTTCCCCATTCAACTCCTGTTATTCTCTCCACTTGCAGCTCTACTATGTATTCAAAGCACAGAACCACGTGGTCGCTAGCTCCTAGGGGACTCTCATACTTGATGTCCTCAATGTCTGAGCTGCCCAGGGTGAACACAAGGTCCAATCTTGCTGGTTCATCCTCCTCTCTCACTCTGGTAGTGTCCTTAACATGTTGGTGCATGAGGTTTTCCAGCACCACGTCCAACATCCTGGCTCTCCATGTTTCGGGACCCCCATGTGGCTCCAGGTTTTCCCAGTCAATCTCCCTGTGGTTGAAATCCCCCATAACCAGCAACTTCGCTCTGCTGGAGTGAGCTCTTCTTGCCACCTCAGCAAGTGTGTCCACCATTGCTCTGTTGCTCTCTTCATATTCCTCTCTTGGCCTCCTGCAATTCTGTGGTGGATTATACATCACTGCAATGACCACTTTGTGTTCCCCAGACTGAAGTGTACCTGCTATGTAGTCTCTTTCTCCCGTCTCATCTATGCCTTCCATTTTCTCGAATTTCCATCTGTTTTTTATGAGCAGAGCAACCCCACCTCCCCCCCTGCCCCTTCTATCTTTCTTCATGATCTGGTATCCTGGTGGGAAGATTGCATCTGTTATTGTCTCCATGAGTTTTGTTTTGTGTGTGTGTGTGTGTGTGTGTGTGTGTGTGTGTGTGCGTTTGTGTGTCTGTGTGTGTCTGTGTCTGTATCTGTGTGTCTGTGTTTGTGTGTGTCTGTGTCTGTGTTTGTTTTAACATTCATGAACGTTCACCATTACCAAAAAAAAAAAAATGCCATTTACATTCCCATTCGATAGAGGCTCACCAGCGCTGAGCATCACGGACAGAATTATAAATACCAGTGTTTTTCCTGCCACCACGGCAACAACGTTAATTATATCAATTGTTCACTTGTGTTTTCCACCAGTTTAAGCACTGACCAGAGAGCAACATTGCCTCAGTGGATACCAACTGAATGAAACATGTTGCAAAAGGCTTGCAACCAACCTCTGCAACAAATCAGGACTGGGCTTTGAACCCATGGCAAGTGTCTGCTTAAACTCAGAGGCCAGTGCCTTAACCACTTGGCCAGTTGGCTCTAAAAAGTCATCCAGCTAGGTATATTTTTCTGTATACCATAGGACTGTCAGCATGGGCCAGCCTTGTGACCACAAGTGCAGGTTTTTACAGATGAATCTCACACCAGTGTGGCTGTATCGTACTCCAGCTCAAGTCCCTTGAAAGGGACCATGCTAACCTCATTATTGTGTATAGAAATATACCTAGGTGGATTAATTTCATTCGAGACAGCTGGCCCAGTGGTTAACGCACTGGCCTGTGTGTTTCAGGACTCACTTGCCATGGGTTCAAGGCTCACCCGTTCCATGATTTCTTTACAACCGTGTTATTACGATTTCGCGAACCTCTACAAGCGCAGAAAGCTCTCTGTCTCGTTCTCTTTCTGTCTCGGTGTCTCTCATTCTCTCCTTGTCTTGCACACCTCGATAATTCACGATAATCTTTAATTTAGGTAGAAGTAGATAGTTCTTCTCAGCAGATACCTTCTGTGTGGACGTCAGTATTCTCTGCTTATTTCATTTTCCCATGTGTGCGCTTGCACATATTCCTATGTACTGTCATTAGCTCCAACTTCATCCTGTTCCCTGTGATGAATGGTTTAGAAAACCGACAAGTTGAAGATTGAGACACTCATGTAACATATGGGAATCTTTATTGAGGAAACGTTTCGCCACACAATAAAAAGCTTTCAAATGAGCTGATGTAGGTAACAGCTGTTATCTGGAAAATAGAGTTAGAAACTTTAACCTACCCTTGTAAAACCCTGTATGAGAGAAAGAGAGAGAGAGAGAGAGAGAGAGAGAGAGAGAGAGAGAGAGAGAGAGAGAGAGAGAGAGAGAGAGAGAGAGAGAGAGAGAGAGAGAGAACTGAAACATAAGCCTAACAAATCCCGACAACAGCAGCAGCAGCCACTGTACACCAGAGAACTCCTCTCCCCGTAGCGCTGGTATACAACATGACTTCCAGGGCGCAGCGCAAACTGAAGGTCCTGCAATAGAAGAAATTTTTAATGACTCGTCGCCATTGAGATCTCAGTGGCGGAACACATTTGACGGCCGTTGAAGCAGACGTAATTAGCTGATTAAATGTTTGGTTGAGAGACAAACAATCCCACTGTAAACAGCATCGGCTGATTACATTTTTTTTACCCTCTCGGTTTTATCCCCTTTCGTTTTGATCATTCGTTTACATTTCTTTCTCATTATTTTCAACGAATTATCGTTGGCCTATGCTTTTCTCCGCTCGTTTTTTAAATAAATGGTTTTGAAAACCGACAAAAAATGGTGAATAAAACACTTTCCGTAGCACTTGGGTGTCTTTACTGTGGAAAGTTTTCGCCAGCCAGTGGCTTTCTCAGTCCAATACAGAGAAAAAAATGGTGGTAGACGTGAGGAGGGAGGTAGTCAGTCCCTCAGCCTAGAGATACTGTGTGTAGTTTCAATTTCTACACTCAAGGACTGACAACCTCTTCACATCTACAACCACTTTTCTCTGTACGGGACTGAGACAACCGCTGATTGGCGAAACGTCTTGGCAGTGAAGTTTTGCACAAGAGTTTTAAATTGTCTTTCGCTAAACTCATTGTAACAAACACTACGTTTTGCAGTAGGAGATTGAACGAGCGTTTTCAAACACACAATTTTTATCGTAATTACCACTAGGTGTGGTAATTACCAACAGTTTGTTCGTCAGGAAAGAGGACAAGTGTTTCGTGAGGCGGATCTCAGTCACGGGATGACCCGATAACAGGAAGTTTTGGGTCGTCTGATGGAGATCGTTCCCTGTCTTACCTGGTCCGTCCCGTAAACGTTGAACGATCACTGAGATGTTAGACTTTTACCAGTGTTATTATTACTGTTATAATTATTAATGTTATTATTTTTATTATTATTGTTGTTATATGATAGGTGACCAGGTGCCATCAAAGGAAGTGCAGAGTAGCTCCAGTTCTTAGGATCAAGAGCCCAGTTGCACAACGCGTCCCCATTCCTCACGAAAAAAAAATCACTGCCAAGTGTCGCACAGCCCACGTGAAGACGTAAACCCGCGTGGGCCTTAAGAACGATGAATAATAATAATAATAATAATAATAATAATAATAATAATAATAATAATAATAATAATAATAATAATAATAATATAATAATAATAATAATAATAATAATAATAATAGTAATAATAATAATAATAATAATAATAATAATAATAATAATAATAATAATAATAATAATAACCTATATTTCTACATGTACATGTAAAAGGTATACAGACCATAGCGGGCAAATTAGGTCAGTTTTGTCCCCAGGATGCGACCCACACCAGTCGACTAACACCCAGGTACCTATTTTTTGTTGCTTGGTAAACATGGACAGCAAGTGTCTTAAGGACATACGTCCTAATGTTTCCACCTGTACCGGGGATCGATCCGCGGACCTCAGTGTGTGAGCTGAGTGCGCTAGCAATCGATCTTCAAGCTCGAGCCTCCGTCTGGTCATCATTAAAAGAATCACGCTATCCTGGCTAATTAGACCAATGGAAATAAGTTATTTTGTCTTTTCTTGAGGTTGTCTTAGGTAATTTACACTATGTATGATAATCACTGGACATCAACCAAAATGCTTCCGAGACCACAATAGCAATTTCCAACTAATTTTAGGTCACTGATAGTGAATGTCATGGTTAAAATTGTTTGTTAGCTCTACTTGTCAACATTCACCTACGTGTCACAACAGGTTCCAACAGGCTTGTGGCAGTGTGTTTCTTACCACACTCACAGTCTCACTGATCTTCATTATTGTTCCAGCAGTCACAGAAGATGGTTGTGATGTGCAAGTTTTTATTTTGAGGGAAAAGGTCGGTGATTTTCTTAGCCAAACAGGGCGAATATACCAAGTACTGCTGCTTTCTATGTGGACAGGACAGCCGTGCAAGAGATTCCCACTACATCAGGAGTGACTGACCACCTCGTCAATTATTGGAGCCTTGGGATGAAAAATGTTCAACATCCACCTCTCATTGAACCAAAGAAAATTTTTCTACCACCACTACACATAAAACTGAGGCTCATAAAAAACTTTGTGAAAGCTATGGACAAATCCGGTCAAGGATTCAAGTGTTTAACATCAAAATTCCCCTCACTGAGCGACGCTAAGACAAGAGTTTAGTTTAATATGTTTATTATGCACCCCATACCCATCCTGTGGGCGGTAGTCAAAAGATTACAGAGGTACATAATGGGTCCAGGGACTGGGCCTCAAAGTTTTGATAGCTGAGCAAGTTACAGAGGCAATGAATTCACAATTTACAAAGGTAATGAACTCACAATTTACAAAGGTAATGAACTCCAGGTAGGTCTAGTCACAATCATTACAAGTTACAAAGGTATTTACAGATTACAGAGGTACACAATGGGTCCAGGGACCGGGCTCCAAAGTTTTGATGGCTGAACTAGGTACAAGGTAATGAACTCACAAGTTACAAAGGTAATGAACTCACAAGTTACAAAGGTAATGAATACTGTAAGAATGGTTACTTACGTTTATACATGGCTGCAATCATGAACAAATTTTAGAGTAATGAGCAATTCACACTTCCACACCCGGTCACAACTGTAGTGAGTTATTGGTGCAAATGTTGATTGCTGAGTCTCTCTCTCTCTCACACACACACACACACACACACACACACATACAAATTCATACACACACACACATAAACACACACACACACACACACACAAACTCATACACACACGCACACACACTCATACTCACACACACTCATACACACACTCACACTCATACACACACACACTCATACTCACACACACACACACACACACACACACACACACACACACACACACACACACACACATGCACACATGTGGTAATGCTTTATTTACAGCTAGCAAAGTCAGGGTATTTCTCCAGAATGGTCTGTAATATACCACTGTGGATAAAATACTTAGCCATTTCTTGAACACTTCTGACAAGAGAAGAAGTCTTCAGTGATCCTCAGATTCGAGAGCTTCTTAAAGATGGTGACTTTGAATCAGACCTTCCTGGGGAGGAGAAAGCTGTTTGGGAAGCATTCAAGTTAGTGGCGAAGGGATTTCTGGGAAACAGAAGGGAAGGAAACTATGAAGAATTGGTGGAAAACCTCATCAAGGCTTACAAGAACATGGGACGTAACATGTCATTTAAAATCTACTTTTTGGACTCACATTTAGACTTTTTTTCCAGCGAACTGTGAGGCAGTTAGTGACGATCATGGTGAAAGATTTCAACAAGATATTTCAACCATGGAAAATGGTACCAGGGTAAATGGTACACAAGAATGCTTGCAGACTATTGCTGGACATTGGCAAGAGATAATTCTTCAGCCCACTATAAGCGTCAAGCAAAAAGGCAGAGAGTAGGTACTGATTAGAGTTTAAAACATAATGACACATATTGTATGTTATAATAAAATAATCAAATATTACATGTCTCGTATCTTTAAATCTATAGCCAACAAGCATTTTTCAAGGTGATATTTGGATTCAGGAAATACATAAGAATTAACTAATCTCATTTAAGAAGCAAACAACTTTTCAAAAACTGATGAGCAGCGAATTGTACTTTTATGTACCTCTGCCTAAATAAACTAACTTACCATAACCATAAAGGATGTTGAGGCCGCAGAGTGACGATGGGATCTAAACCATTTCAGAAGCTATCTGCGATGCTCTATTTTTTTCCCCAGAATTTCCTCATCCAGAGCAAGGAATCGGATGCCCCCTTACAACTGGAGAACATTTCTATCATATTTTTTCCCCTCAGGAAGGAAGAGAAAGCCCCCAGCGTTTATACTATGCTAATAGCGAACACAAATATGTGGCTGTGTTTACTCCCGTGTGCTCCGTTGTTGTGAAAAATAATAAAGTAGTGGGAGGAAGTCAAATACTACAAGTCAACAGAATTGGTTCTCTCTCTCATGGTGTGTTTATCTTCTCTTGTTTCAGATGACATACTAAGCGTTCTCTCAATTATTCTGCGGCCTTCTATCTTTACTTTCATATCTTCGTATTAAAATTACAGTATTTATGTTGTAGCAAGATATAAACGATATATAAACATTGTCTCTACGTCCACAGCAGGACTCGAACCTTCTAACTCTGCATCAGAGTCCACAGTACTTTACCACGGAGTTAGACCTGCTTGGTGCTTGGTGCCCGGGGGTATGGGGAAACATCGCTTAGCTTCGGCTAAGCGCCCATACTTATCTTGGGTCTAGCTCCGTGGTAAAGTACTGTGGTCTCTGATACAGAGTTAGCAGGTTCGAGTCCTGCTGTGGACGTAGAGACAATGTTTGTAAATAATTTCGCCTGTTTGCGAATTGTTAAACATATATATATATATATATATATATATATATATATATATATATATATATATATATATAGTGCCGAATAGACAGAACTTGCAATCTTGGCTTAAATAGCAACGCTCATCTTGCCATATAGGACAAGGGAAAATTTGTGTATGCAATAATTTCGCCAAAATCATTCTGAACTTAACGAAAAATATATATTTCACTGTGTTTGTTTAATATTAAATTACTGTAAACAAATCT
>NC_069407.1:38586725-38596725 GCF_026875155.1 Cherax quadricarinatus | reverse complement strand
GACTCTGGTGGTGGTGGTGGTGACTGTATTGATGACTCTGGTGGTGGTGGTGGCTGTGTTGATGACTGTGGTGGTGGTGGTGACCATGGCGGTGATTGTGGTGGTGGTAGTGAATATGGTGGTGACTGTGGTGGTGGTGGTGACTATGGTGGTGACTGTGCTGATGAATGTGGTGGTGGTGGTGGTGATGGTGACTGTGGTAGTGGTGGTGGTGGTGACTGTGTTGATGACTGTGGTGGTGGTGGTGACTGTATTGATGGCTGTGGTGGTGGTGGTGACTGTGTTGATGACTGTGGTGGTGATGGTGACCATGGTGGTGACTGTGGTGGTGGTAGTGACTATGATGGTCACTGATGATGACAGTGGTGGTGACTATGGTGGTGATTGTGGTGGTGGTGATGGTGGTAGTGATGTAAGTGGTTGTGAGGTCTTGAGAACATTATTTGCTTATGTGAGCCAGAGAGTGAGTTTGATTAGTTACGTGACGAATCCAGAGTGAGTTTTGCACTCTTAGCAGATGAATGAGTTTTAAGAGCATAACGAGGAGTCTATGCTCAGACTGCTAGGTGATGTAACTCTTATTGTTGCTAGGTGATGTAACTTTTATTGTTACTAGATGATGTAACTCTTATTGTTGCTAGGTGTTGTAACTCTTATTGTTAATAGATGATGTAACTCATACTGTTACTAGATGATGTAACTCTTATTGTTGCTAGGTGATGTAACTCTTATTGTTACTAGATGATGTAACTCATACTGTTACTAGATGATGTAACTCTTATTGTTGCTAGGTGATGTAACTCTTATTGCTACTAGATGATGTAACTCATACTGTTACTAGATGATGTAACTCTTATTGTTGCTAGGTGATGTAACTCTTATTGTTACTAGATGATGTAACTCATACTGTTACTAGATGATGTAACTCTTATTGTTGCTAGGTGATGTAACTCTTATTGTTACTAGATGATGTAACTCATACTGTTACTAGATGATGTAACTCTTATTGTTGCTAGGTGATGTAACTCTTATTGTTACTAGATGATGTAACTCTTATTGTTGCTAGGTGTTGTAACTCTTATTGTTACTAGATGATGTAACTCATACTGTTACTAGATGATGTAACTCTTATTGTTGCTAGGTGATGTAACTCTTGTTGTTACTAGATGATGTAACTCTTATTGTTGCTAGGTAATGTAACTCTTATTGTTACTAGTCGATTTAACTCTTATTGTTGCTAGGTGATGTACTCTTATTGTTACTAGATGATGTAACTCATATTGTTCCTAGGTGATGTAACTCTTATTGTTACTAGATGATGTAACTCTCATTGTTGCTAGGTAATGTAACTCTTATTGTTACTAGATGATGTAACTCTTATTGTTACTAGGTGATGTATCTCTTATTGTTGCAAAGGTGATGGAACTTTTATTGTTGCTAGGTGATGTAACTCTTAATGTTATTATATGATGTAACTCTTATTGTTGTTAATTGATGTAACTCTTATTGTTGCTAGGTGATATAACTCTTATTGTTACTAGATGATGTAACTCTTATTGTTTCTAGGTGATATAACAATTATTGTTTCTAGGTGATGTAACTCTTATTGGTACTAGATGATGTAACTCTTATTGTTAGTTGGTGACTTAACTCTTATTGCTGCTTGGTGATACAATTCTTATTGTTGCTAGATGATGTAACTCTTATTGTTGCTAGGTGATGTAACTCTTATTGGTACTAGGTGATGTAATCTTATTGCTACTAGGTGATGTAACTCTTATTGTTACTAGACGATGTGACTCTTATTGGTACTAGGTGATGTAACTCTTATTGGTACTAGGTGATGTAACTCTTATTTTTACTAGATGATGTAACTCTTATTGTTGCTAGGTGAAGTAACTCTTTTTGTTACTAAGTGATGTAACTCTTACTGTTACTGGATGATGTAACTCTTATTGTTGCTAGGTGATGTAACTCTTATTGGTACTAGGTGATGTAATCTTATTGCTACTAGGTAATGTAACTCTTATTGTTACTAGACGATGTGACTCTTATTGGTACTAGGTGATGTAACTCTTATTGGTACTAGGTGATGTAACTCTTATTTTTACTAGATGATGTAACTCTTATTGTTGCTAGGTAAAGTAACTCTTTTTGTTACTAAGTGATGTAACTCTTACTGTTACTGGATGATGTAACTCTTATTGTTGCTAGGTGATGTAACTCTTATTGGTACTAGGTGATGTAATCTTATTGCTACTAGGTGATGTAACTCTTATTGTTACTAGACGATGTGACTCTTATTGGTACTAGGTGATGTAACTCTTATTGTTGCTAGGTGAAGTAACTCTTAATATTTCTGGATTTTGTAACATTCAATGCTGATGCTATAAGTTATCTGTGTGTGCGTGTGTGTGTGCGCGCGTGTGTATATGTCTGCTTGTGTGATCGCCAGTTGCTCATGCAATCTGACTATGCAACAACAACAACAACAAACAAGCAGGTTGGGGGGGGGGGTTAGAATTACCCAAGGGGAATAAATCTCATAAGGACGCTCAAGTTTTATATAGCCTCATCAAAATTCTTAAAGTTGGAAGCGTCGGACATGAATAATTCCGGAGTTGTTATAAGACGCCTAGAACACCACGTCTCGACCTCTCGTACACGCTAATGGGGCTCGGATTGTTTGGTCATGGGGAGGATCGTTTGATAAGTCATGGGGCTAGTCATTTTTGTCTGGTCATGGATCATAATGATGGGGTCTCGTGTGTGTGTGTGTGTGTGTGTGTGTGTGTGTGTGTGTGTGTGTGTGTGTGTGTGTGTGTGTGTGTGTGAGTGTGTGTGTGTGTGGTGTTTGTGTATGTGTGTGTGTGTTTTGTGTGTTGTGTGTGGTTTTGTGTGTGTGTGTGTGTGTGTGTGTGTGTGGTGTGTGTGTGTGTGTGTGTGTGTGTGTGTGTGTGTGTGTGTGTGTGTGTATGGACAACAATCGGAAGCCACGAGGATCCGTCATTATAAATCCAGATGAATACTCAGACTGTGAGTGCCCTCGAAATTCATGAAGAGTTCGTCACTCCACCACCTGGGAGGTGACAGTGGTCCAGGAGGGTCCCGTAGTCCGCCAGTGAGGACTAAACTCGCACGCTTCCCCCATTCATCTCATGGTTCCGATTCTGTCCCTTCAGTAATTACAAGAATTATTTTTGAAGCCTTGCAGTAGCAACATTCTCAAGAACATTCTCAGCAGCAACTTTCTCAAAAACATTCTCAGCAGTAACTTTCTCAAGAACATTCTCAGCAGCAACTTTCTCAAGAACATTCTGAGCAGCAACATTCTCTAAAACATTCTGAGCAGCAACATTCTCAAGAACATTCTCAGCAGCAACATTCTCAAGAACATTCTTAGCACCAGCATTCTCAAGAACATTCTCAGCAGCAACATTCTTAAGAACATTCTCATTAGCAACATTCTCTAAAACATTCTCAGCACCAACATTCTTAAGAACATTCACAACACCAACATTCTCAAGAACATTCACAACACTAACATTCTCAATAGCATTCCCAGTTGGAACGTTCTCGACAACATTCACAGCACCAACGTTCTCAGCAACATTCACAGCAGCATCATTATCAGCAACATTCACAGCAGCAACATTCTCAGCAACATTCACAGCAGCAACATTTTCAGCAACATTCTCAGCAGAAACATTCTCAGCAACATTCACAGCAGCATCATTCTCAGCAACATTCACAGCAGCAACATTCTCAGCAACATTCACAGCAGCAACATTCTCACGACAACGTGTATTTGTTCAGAGAAAATCGTACAAAAATCAGAGGAAGACAAAGAGACTCAAGGAAGGTTGATCCTGTCTGAGTGATCATTACTCTGACGGATTTCCATAACGAGGTGATAATCTCTCTCTCTCTCTCTCTCTCTCTCTCTCTCTCTCTCTCTGGTCAAGGTTCAGCTCTCTCTCGCCTTGTGTTCATAGCTCAGAACTCCCCTCACTTTTCAAGGCTCAACACTCCCTTCAACGTTCAAAGTTCATTTCTTCCCTCACTCCAATCTCAAGGTACAGCTCTCAGTGTTCAAGATTCAGCTCTTATCTCAGTCTGTGTTCAAGGTTCAAGTTTGGCACTCACTCTCAGGTTACTGTCAAAGCCTCATGTGCATGATTTCATGCACAAAAGTACACTTCATCTGACCTTCATCTGCTGGGGGAAGATAGTAACCATGGAACCTCCTGTCTACTCTTCCCCTCTTTCTCTTTCTCTCTCCCCCTCTAATCTAAAAAAACAACAATGTTTATATTTTGTAATTTATTCTCCCCTCTTCCCCCTCTCCCCCCAAAAAAATATATACGTTAGGCTCAAAAAACTAGTCTACATAGCCCGATGAACTTGTCTGAAAGTGCTTATAACAGTACGAGACTGTTTTCAGATGCATTTTTTGTAATTGCTGTAGAAGTCACTTAATAGAGGAAACTTAATCGAGAATCTTATGTAATATAAAAGAAGTGTCCTAGAAGCGTGTTGTTGATCTGTCAGCTTTAATGATGACAGCGGCGGTATTGGCACACACGAATAACTCTCACTTACCATTGTTTTCCTGAGAGAATCTGTACCTCAACTCTCGCTCGATCAGAGGCCTATTAAGTAATTTCTCTGAGATTGGGGTGTGGCTGGGGTGCGGCTGGGGTGCGGCGAGGGTGTGGCGGAGGTGTGGTTGCTTCAGTGAAACACAGTGTCATTACCAGTCCAGTGTAGACAGTTAGTCAGCCAACACTTTCTTATCATTCAAAATGTGTGTTTGTGTGTGTGTGTGTGTGTGTGTGTGTGTGTGTGTGTGTGTGTGTGTGTGTGTGTGTGTGTGTGTTTTTACAAACGTGCTAGATCAGCCGAGCTGTGATGACTGGGAGGACCTGAGGACCGCTCGCACGAACAGCTTGCTGGTACGTACAGCCGCTAGCACAAACAGCCTCTGCTGTGCCTGTGACTGGGGGATGGGCCAGCCCGTCTGTCTTCGAGGGAACAGGACTTCTGAGTTTCTCCTGTCCTGTCAACGAATGTGATAATACACAAACCGTGTGCAGATTTGGGAGCAGTCCTAGAGGGACTGGTCCCAAATCTGCACACGGAGATCGCTCCCTATCAAAGCAAAAGACTCGGCACATGGTACAACAAATCCCTAATGAAAAGCAGGGGCGCCGTGAGTACACTAATAGATAAACAATAAGTGTCAGGGGCCCAAGACTGTTCAACTGCCTCCTAGAATACGTAAGAGGAATTACCAATAGACTCCTATCATATATGAGGCACTGGACAGGCAACTAAAGTCCGTACATGACCAGTCGGGCTGTGCTTCATACGTTGGAGTGTGTGTGTGGCCAGCAGCAACTGCCTGGTTGATCAGGTCCTGATTCACCACGAGGCCTGGTCACAGACCGGGCTGCGGGGGCGTCGACCCCCGGAACATCCTCCAGGTAGAGAGAAATGCTTTATTTTTAATAATGTTTTCTCACTCGTTGTACAGCGTAAATTTGATTTAAATCAGTCGACTCACTCATCTATATTACCTCCAGTGGTGGTAGTGCTGGTAGTGCTGGTAGTGCTGGTAGTGCTGGTAGTGCTGGTAGTGCTGGTAGTGCTGGTAGTGGTAGTGGTGGTAGTGGTAGTGGTGGTAGTGCTGGTAGTGCTGGTAGTGCTGGTAGTGCTGGTAGTGCTGGTAGTGCTGGTAGTGGTAGTGGTGGTAGTGGTAGTGGTGGTAGCTAGTGGTGGTGGTAGCTGGTAGTGTGGTAGCTGGTAGTGGTGGTAGCTGGTAGTGGTGGTAGCTGGTAGTGCTGGTAGTGGTAGTGGTGGTAGCTAGTGGTGGTGGTAGCTGGTAGTGTGGTAGCTGGTAGGGGGTCTTAGCTGGTAGGGGTGGTAGCTGGTAGTGCTGGTAGTGGTAGTGGTGGTAGCTAGTGGTGGTGGTTAGCTGTAGTGTGGTTAGCTGGTAGTGATGGTAGCTGGTAGGGTGGTAGCTGGTAGTGCTGGTAGTGGTAGTGGTGGTAGCTAGTGGTGGTGGTAACTGGTAGTGTGGTAGCTGGTAGTGGTGGTAGCTGGTAGTGGTGGTAGCTGGTAGTAGTGATAGCTGGTAGTGTGGTAGCTGGTAGTGTGGTAGCTGGTAGCGTGGTAGCTGGTAGTGTGGTAGCTGGTGGTGGTGGTAGCTGGTAGTGTGGTAGCTGGTGGTGGTGGTAGCTGGTAGTGTGGTAGCTGGTAGTGTGGTAGCTGGTGGTGGTGGTAGCTGGTAGTGTGGTAGCTGGTAGTGTGGTAAGCTGGTGGTGGGTGGTACTGGTAGTGTGGTTAGCTGGTAGTGGGTGGTAGCGGGTAGTGGTGGTAGCTGGTAGTAGTGATAGCTGGTAGTGGTGGTAGCTAGTAGTAGTGGTAGCTGGAAGTGTGGTAGCTGGTAGTGGTGGTAGCTGGTAGTAGTGATAGCTGGTAGTGGTGGTAGCTAGTAGTGGTGGTAACTGGTAGTGGTGGTAGCTGGTAGCGGTGGTAGCTGGTAGTGTGGTAGCTGGTAGTGGTGGTAGCTAGTAGTGGTGGTAGCTGGTAGTGGTGGTAGCTGGTAGTGTGGTAGCTGGTAGTGTGGTAGCTGGTAGTGCTGGTAGCTGGTAGTGCTGGTAGCTGGTAGTGGTGGTGGCTAGTGGTGGTGGTAGCTGGTAGTGGTGGTAGCTGGTAGTGGTGGTGGCTAGTGGTGGTGGTAGCTGGTAGTGGTGGTAGCCGGTTGTGGTGGTAGCTGGTAGTGTGGTAGCTGGTAGTGGTGGTAGCTGGTAGTGGTGGTAGCTGGTGGTGGTGGTAGCTGGTAGTGTGGTAGCTGGTAGTGTGGCAGCTGGTAGTGGTGATAGCTGGTAGTGGTGGTAGCTGGTAGTGTGGTAGCTGGTAGTGTAGTAGCTGGTAGTGTGGTAGCTGGTAGCGTGGTAGCTGGTAGTGTGGTAGCTGGTAGTGGTGGTAGCTGGTAGTGGTGGTAGCTGGTAGTGGTGGTAGCTGGTAGTGTGGTAGCTGGTAGTGTGGTAGCTGGTAGTGGTGGTAGCGGGTTTAGTGGTGATAGCTGGTAGTGGTGGTAGCTGGTAGTGTGGTAGATGGTAGTGTGGTAGCTGGTAGTGGTGGTAGCTGGTAGTGGTGATAACTGGTAGTGGTGGTAGCTGGTAGTGGTGGTAGCTGGTAATGTGGTAGCTTGTAGTAAATACCTGGATGGATACAGTCGACAATCTGAAGACGTTTACACGGGTGGCTGGTCCTGTTGCTGTCACAGTCGTGCGTCACAGGTGGACGCTGCTGCTGCTGCGTCACACGCTGCTTTGCGTCACCTGTAGACGCTGCTCTGTGTCACACTTTCCTGTTGCATTTCTACTTCCAAATTAACATTCTATTTCTGTTTCTAATTTCAAATTAACATTCCATTTCTATTTCTAATTTCAAATTGACTTTTCAGTTCTATTTCTGATGTCAAATTAACTTTCCATTTCTATTTCTACTTTCAAAATAACATTCCATTTCTATTTCTGATTTTAAACTAACACTCCATTTCTATCTCTAATTTCAAATTGAATTCTGAGTTCTATTTCTAACTCCATTTTTCCTTTTACCTGATTTCGTGTCACCCTCTAATTTATATATGGATATATATATATGGATATATATATATATATATATATATAATATATATATATATATATATATATATATATATATATATATATATATATATATACATACATATATCAGTAACAACTCTGTGACTAGCCAAGGACTCGAACCCATGTCGTTTTGGCCAGCCTCAAGGTGAGTGAAAATCGCATGACTCTCTAACCCACAGGACCATCAAATTCTACAAGAATCAAGCACCCAGCAGACCTAGCTGCTTTACCTTGATTCGAGGACATACGGTGGTGTGGGTGCCTCTGAGCTGATTTCATTCTACTCCCCGTTTGGTGTACTAGCCTCCACAATCAGTATTTTATATTATTGTAATCACAAATGAGTGGTATTTAATCAATAACAGTACTACAACTATCCATAGGACTCAAACCTATGTAGTTTTGGCTCGTCTCATGGTGAGTGAAAATCACATGATGCTTAAATCCACATGACCAGCAAATCCTACAAGAATCACCACCGTATGTCCTCGGAATAAGGTAAAGCACCAAGCTCTGCTTTATGTTTGATTCTTGTAGGATTTGGTGGTCCTGTGAGTTATAGCGTCATGTGATTTTCGCTCAGCATGAGGCAGGCCAAAATGGCATGGATCTGAGTCCTTGGCTAGCCACAGTGCTGTTATTAATTAAGTACCGCTCGTTCGTGGTTACAATAATACGAAACACTGCTTGTGGAGGCTAGCACACCAAATGAGGAGTAGGAAGAAATTAGCGTTGTATGTCGTCGTATCAAGGTAAAACACGTAGCTCTGCTGGGTGCTTCATTCTTCTAGGATTTTGTGATCCTGTGTGTTAGAGAGTCATGTGATTTTCGCTCACCATGAGGGGGGCCAAAACGACGTGGATTCGAGTTCTTGGCTAGTCGCAGTGTTGTTATTGATCAATACCACTTGTTCGTGGTTACAGTAATAATATATATATATATATATATATTATATATATATAAAATATATATATATATATATATATATATATATATATATATATATATATATACATATATATATATATATATATATATATATATTATATGTATATATATATTATATATATATATATATATATATAATATATATATATATATATATATATATATATATATATATATATATATATATATATATATATATATAATTATATATATATATATATATATATATTTTATTACCACACTGGCCGATTCCCACCAAGGCAGGGTGGCCCGAAAAAGAAAAACTTTCACCATCATTCACTCCATCACTGTCTTGCCAGAAGGGTGCTTTACACTACAGTTTTTAAACTGCAACATTAACACCCCTCCTTCAGAGTGCAGGCACTGTACTTCCCATCTCCTTTACCCCCTCCCTCCAACCTTTCCTAGGCCGACCCCTACCCCGCCTTCCTTCCACTACAGACTGATACACTCTTGAAGTTATTCTGTTTCGCTCCATTCTCTCCACATGTCCGAACCACCTCAACAACCCTTCCTCAGCCCTCTGGACAACAGTTTTGGTAATCCCGCACCTCCTTCTAACTTCCAAACTACGAATTCTCTGCATTATAATCACACCACACATTGCTCTCAGACATGACATCTCCACTGCCTCCAGCCTTCTCCTCGCTGCAACATTCATCACCCATGCTTCACACCCATATAAGAGCGTTGGTAAAACTATACTCTCTTACATTCCCCTCTTTGCCTCCAAGAACAAAGTACTATGTCTCCACAGACTCCTAAGTGCACCACTCACCCTTTTCCCCTCATCAATTCTATGATTCACCTCATCTTTCATAGACCCATCCGCTGACACATCCACTCCCAAATATCTGAATACATTCACCTCCTCCATAATCTCTCCCTCCAATCTGATATCCAATCTTTCATCACCTAATCTTTTTGTTATCCTCATAACCTTACTCTTTCCTGTATTCACTTTCAATTTTCTTCTTTTGCACACCCTACCAAATTCATCCACCAATCTCTGCAACTTCTCTTCAGAATCTCCCAAGAGCACAGTGTCATCAGCAAAGAGCAACTGTGACAACTCCCACTTTATGTGTGATTCTTTATCTTTTAACTCCACACCTCTTGCCAAGACCCTCGCATTTACTACTCTTACAACCCCATCTATAAATATATTAAACAACCACGGTGACATCACACATCCTTGTCTAAGGCCTACTTTTACTGGGAAATAATTTCCCTCTTTCCTACGTACTCTAACTTGAGCCTCACTATCCTCGTAAAAACTCTTCACTGCTTTCAGTAACCTACCTCCTACACCATACACCTGCAACATCTGCCACATTGCCCCCCTATCCAC
>NC_069407.1:38579225-38581725 GCF_026875155.1 Cherax quadricarinatus | reverse complement strand
GACGTGTTTGCCTTAGCATCATTCCGGCTCAGGATTCGGGATTTGAGAAAGAAAGTTCCACAAACAAACCTGGAAATTTGAGTTGCTCGGGGACTGACCTTCCGAAGGCCCCGCCCAGCCGAGCAACACTATGAATACAATACAACGTTGAGAAATAGGAAAAAATCTTTTTTGAAAACGACAGAGAAACGAGGGATAAGAGGGGATTTTTCGACGTGAAGTTGAACTTATTATAACCTTGAAGAGAATTCCCTGAAAGAAAGGGCAGGTAGAAAGTGTCTCAGGTTGATAGAAAAAAAAGACCCTTTCATTTTCTTTTCTTTCTGATGAATTTGGAAACACAAGATAGTGGAGAAGAATCTCTGGAAATATGTCAGCAGCGAGTTTAAGTTAGAGAGTTTTGGAAATTAGGAAAGGCCTCCTAATGGAACTTATCAAAAACAGGTTTCCCTTAAACTTACTAGACACAAAACGCCTTGAAACTCATTAAAGACGGAACTTCTTTAAGGTAATAACAAGACTGCAAACAAACCTGGTAACGGGTGAGATTTGAATTCATGGCGAGTGAGTCGTAAAAACTCACTCGCCTTAGGATACCTTTTTCAGATTCTTCTCTGTCCTTGGATCTTGTTCACTAAAAAGGATTCAAGATAACGAAATAGCACAGAATATATGTAGTGGAGAGAGCAGTTGACGGGTGACTCTCAGGTGAAGGCTTGATGTCACCATCTCACTGCCGTGTCACCTGGAAGTTTAGAGGAAACATGTAGCCACTATCGTGTGTCAGAGCTATGTTGATAATGGTATATAATGCTGACTAACTGGTGATTAAGACACTTGCGCAAGAGTTGGGTATCGTTATTGTTGAAACGTTTCGCTCTCTAGGAGTTTTGCCGAGTCGTAACGGTTTGACAAAGCTCCTGTCAAATACTCCAAATATATTGATGAACATCAAAATGGTATACAATACCGACAGGTTGGTAGGTAAGACACATAGGCAACAGTTAGGTAACTTTATTCCGAAACGTTTCGCCTACACAGTAGGCTTCTTCAGTCGAATACAGAAAGTAGGCAGGAACAGTAGAGATGTGAAGACGATGTAATCAGTCCATCACCCTTGAAGTCGTAGAATTTTGAGGTTGTCAGTCCCTCGGCCTGGAGAAGTTCAGTTCCATAGTCAGGAACTATCTGAAGATCAAGCGACAGTGCGGAGACTTAAATACTGTCGGAAGGAGAGGTGCATAGTAGTAGTAGTAGTGAGAATGTAGCCACTGAGAGGTCAGGTCCCTCTCAGATCCAACAGTTCTCACTTGAAAGGGTTGTCTAAGGCGTTTTCTGTACCAAGAGGCCATGTGTTGCAGTGTCTGACAAGATGAACATCAAAATGGTATACAACACCATTGATCTTCAGATAGTTCCTGACTATGGAACTGAACTTCTCCAGGCCGAGGGACTGACAACCTCAAAATTCTACGACTTCAAGGGTGATGGACTGATTACATCGTCTTCACATCTCTACTGTTCCTGCCTACTTTCTGTATTCGACTGAAGAAGCCTACTGTGTAGGCGAAACGTTTCGGAATAAAGTTGCCTAATTGTTGCCTTTGTGTCTTACCTACCAACCTGTCGGTATTTTATACCATTTTGATGTTCATCTTGTCAGACACTGCAACACATGGCCTCTTGGTACAGAAAACACCTTGGACAACCCTTTCAAGTGAGAACTGTTGGATCTGAGAGGGACCTGACCTATCAGTGGCTACATTCTCACTACTACTACTACTACTACTACTACTACTACTACTACTATGCACCTCTCCTTCCGACAGTATTTAAGTCTCCGCACTGTCGCTTGATCTTCAGATAGTTCCTGACTATGGAACTGAACTCTCCAGGCTGAGGGACTGACAACCTCAAATTCTACGACTTCAAGGGTGATGGACTGATTACATCGTCTTCACATCTCTACTGTTCCTGCCTACTTTCTGTATTCGACTGAAGAAGCCTACTGTGTAGGCGAAACGTTTCGGAATAAAGTTGCCTAACTGTTGCCTATGTGTCTTACCTCCAAATATATTTTTTTTCAATCAGTTCATTCCATTTTTTTTTTTTGTAATTTCTTCTAAGAATACTCTTTCTGTTTTTTGGATAATTTCATTCCAAGAGTTCTCTTCTTTTTCAGTAATTTCTTTTTTGGATCATTTCGTTTTGTGACTTTTGTCTTTATTGCAGGAGTAATTATTTTTAATTACAGGAAGAGAGTTATGCTTCAGAGTACCACTGTAATGTTTTCAATGTTTTCTGATAGTTAAGACGCTTACTACCTCATGTTGTGTGTGTGTGTGTGTGTGTGTGTGTGTGTGTGTGTGTGGTGTGTGTGTGTGTGTGTGTGTGTGTGTGTGTGTGTGTGTGTGTGTGTGTGTGTGTGTATGTGTGTGTGTGTGTGTGTGTGTGTGTGTGTGTGTGTGTGTGAGTGTGTGTGTGTGTGTGTGTGTGTGTG
>NC_069407.1:38566725-38569225 GCF_026875155.1 Cherax quadricarinatus | reverse complement strand
TTAAGAAAAGAGGATAAATAAGTATACACGATATGATGTAGGGCGAAATGACAGTAGTTTGTTGGATTATGTATTGGTAGATAAAAGACTGTTGAGTAGACTTCAGGATGTACATGTTTATAGAGGGGCCACAGATATATCAGATCACTTTCTAGTTGTAGCTATACTGAGAGTAAAAGGTAGATGGGATACAAGGAAATAGAAGCATCAGGGAAGAGAGAGGTGAAGGTTTATAAACTAAAAGAGGAGGCAGTTAGGGTAAGATATAAACAGCTATTGGAGGATAGATGGGCTAATGAGAGCATAGGCAATGGGTCGAAGAGGTATGGGGTAGGTTTAAAATGTAGTGTTAGAGTGTTCAGCAGAAGTTTTGTGGTTACAGGAAAGTGGGTGCAGGAGGGAAGAGGAGCGATTGGTGGAATGAATGATGTAAAGAGAGTAGTAAGGGAGAAAAAGTTAGCATATGAGAAGTTTTTACAAAGTAGAAGTGATGCAAGGAGGGAAGAGTATATGGAGAAAAAGAGAGAAGTTAAGAGAGTGGTGAAGCAATGTAAAAAAGAGAGCAAATGAGAGAGTGGGTGAGATGTTATCAACAAATTTTGTTTGAAAATAAGAAAAAGTTTTGGAGTGAGATTAACAAGTTAAGAAAGCCTAGAGAACAAATGGATTTGTCAGTTAATAATAGGAGAGGAGAGTTATTAAATGGAGAGTTAGAGGTATTGGGAAGATGGAAGGAATATTTTGAGGAATTGTTAAATGTTGATGAAGATAGGGAAGCTGTGATTTCGTGTATAGGGCAAGGAGGAATAACATCTTGTAGGAGTGAGGAAGAGCCAGTTGTGAGGTGGGGGAAGTTCGTGAGGCAGTAGGTAAAATGAAAGGGGGTAAGGCAGCCGGGATTGATGGGATAAAGATAGAAATGTTAAAAGCAGGTGGGGATATAGTTTTGGATTGGTTGGTGCAATTATTTAATAAATGTATGGAAAAGGGTAAGGTACCTAGGGATTGGCAGAGAGCATGCATAGTCCTTTGTATAAAGGCAAAGGGGATAAAAGAGAGTGCAAAAATTATAGGGGGATAAGTCTTTGAGTGTACCTGGTAAAGTGTATGGTAGAGTTATAATTGAAAGAATTAAGAGTAAGACGGAGAATAGGATAGCAGTATGAACAAGGAGGCTTTAGGAAAGGTAGGGGTGTGTGGACCAGGTGTTTACAGTGAAACATATAAGTGAACAGTATTTAGATAAGGCTAAAGAGGTCTTTGTGGCATTTATGGATTTGGAAAAGGCGTATGACAGGGTGGATAGGGGGGCAATGGTGGCAGATGTTGCAAGTGTATGGTGTAGGAGGTAGGTTACTGAAAGCAGTGAAGAGTTTTTACGAGGATAGTGAGGCTCAAGTTAGAGTATGTAGGAAAGAGGGAAATTTTTTCCCAGTAAAAGTAGGCCTTAGACAAGGATGTGTGATGTCACCGTGGTTTGTTTAATATATTTATAGATGGGGTTGTAAAGAAGTAAATGCGAGGGTTTTGGCTAAGAGGCGTGAGTTAAAAGATAAAGAATCACACACAAAGTGGGAGTTGTCACAGCTGCTCTTTGCTGATGACACTGTGCTCTTGGGAGATTCTGAAGAGAAGTTGGCAGAGATTGGTGGATGAATTTGGTAGGGTGTGCAAAAGAAGAAAATTAAAGGTGAATACAGGAAAGAGTAAGGTTATGAGGATAACAAAAAGATTAGGTGATGAAAGATTGAATATCAGATTGGAGGGAGAGAGATATGGAGGAGGTGAACGTATTCAGATATTTGGGAGTGGACGTGTCAGCGGATGGGTCTATGAAGATGAGGTGAATCATAGAATTGAGAGGAAAAAGAGAGAGTGGTGCACTTAGGAGTCTGTGGAAACAAAGAACTTTGTCCTTGGAGGCAAAGAGGGAATGTATTGAGAGTATAGATTTTACCAACGCTTTTATAGGGGTGTGAAGCGGGGGTGAAAAAAGTTGCAGCGAGGAAAGGCGGAGGCAGTGGAGAAGTCAGTCGAGGGAATGTGTGGGGGAAAATAAGCAGAAATTCGATTTTTGGAAGTTAGGAGGAGGGGGGGGATTACCAAAAAAGGCCCAAGGGGGTGGGGAAGGTTTTTGAGGTGGTTCGACATGTAGAGAGAAGGGAGCGAAACAGAATACTTAAAAGGTATCAGTCTGTAGTGAAGGAAGGGGGTAGGGGTCGGCCTAGAAGGGTTGGAGGGAGGGGGAAAAGGAGGTTTTGTGTGCGAGGGGCGGGGATTTCCCAGCGGGCATGCGTGAGGTGTTTTGATGGAGGAAGGGGAAAAAATGGTTTTTAAATATTTGACGTGCTGTTGGAGTGTGAGAAAAGTAACATTTATGAAGGGATTGGGGAAACCGGCGGCCCGGACTTGAGTCCCGGAGATGGGGAAATACAGTGCCTGCACCTGAAGGGGGGTGTTAATGTTGCAGTTTAAAAAATGTAGTGAAAGCACCCTTCTG
>NC_069407.1:38544225-38561725 GCF_026875155.1 Cherax quadricarinatus | reverse complement strand
AGGTGCTATACCCCACGATCTCCCTCCTAGGTGCTATACATCATGATCTCCCTCCTAGGTGCTATACATCACGATCTCCCTCCTAGGTGTTATGCATCACGATCTCCCTCCTAGGTGCTATACATCACGATCTCCCTCCTAGGTGCTATACATCACGATCTCCCTCCTAGGTGCTATGCATCACGATCTCCCTCCTAGGTGCTATACATCACAATCTCCCTCCTAGGTGCTATACATCACGATCTCCCTCTTAGGTGCTATACATCACGATCTCCCTGCTCAGACAAGACGGATCCTACACAGACGACAACAAAGAAATGAGTGAGATACTGAAATCTCAATATGACTCTGTGTTCAGTGAGCCACTAATCAGTCTAAAGATAGATAACCCAAACAATTTTTTCATGAATGAGCCATAGAACCCTGCCAATATATGCCAAATTTCTGACAAAACCCTAACTCCACTAGACTTCGAGAAAGCCATCGACGACATGCTCATACACTTAGCTCTAGGTCCAGACTCGTGGAACTCTGTGTTCATTGAGAACTGCAAGAAACCCCTCTCACGGGCCCTAAGTATGCTATGGAGAAGGAGCATAGATACAGGTGAGATGCCAGAGTCACTGCTAACAATGGATATAGCCCCACTCCATAAAGGTGGCAGCAAAGCAATAGCTAAGAACTATAGGCGAATACCTTCAACGTCCCACATCATAAAAATCTTTGAAAGAGTTCTAAGAAGCAGGACAGCAGACCACTTAGACTCCCATAAATTGCACAGTCCAGGGCAACATGGTTTCAGAGCAGGTCGCTCCTGCCTCTCGCAATTATTGGACCACTCTGAAGTGGTCTTAGATGCACTGGAAAACAAACAGAATGCAGATATAGCATGCACATATTTTGCAAAAACCTTTGATAAGTGCGATCGTAGTGTAATAGCACACAAAATGCGTGCTAAAGGGATAAATGGCAAAATAGGCATATAGATATTCAACTTTCTAACCAATGGAACACAAAGAGTAGTGGTAAACAGAGTTAAATCGGAAATTGCCATAGTGAAGAGCTCTGTTCCAAAAGACAGAACTCGTCCCTATCCTGTTCTTCATCCTCATATCAGACATAAACAGAAATGCAAACCATAGCACTGTATCATCTTTTGCAGACGATGTGTATGAAAGTGTCATCCATTGAGGACACGGGAAATCTCCAAGAAGATATAAACCAAGTTTTCCAGTAGGCAACGGAGAGTAATATGATGTTCAGTGAAGACAAATTCCAACTACTCCGTTATGGAAAACTGGAGGAAATAATAACTAGAACTGAGTATACTACAAACTCTAATCACACAATAGAGCGGAAAAGTAATGTGAAGGACCTGGGAGTGGTAATGTCCGAAGACCTCACCTTCAAGGACCACAAAAATGTCACTATCACATCTGCGAGGAAACTGATAAGATGGATAATGAGAACATTCAAGACAAGAGATGCCAAGCCAGTGATGATTCTTCATAAATCACTTGTTCTCTCTATGTTGGAATACTGCTGTTCATTAACATCCCCATTCAAGGCAGATGAAATTGCAGATCTACAGAATGTACAGAGAACCTTCACTGCACGTATAAGTTCCATCAGACACTTTAACTACTGGGTACGCCTGGAAGCACTTGACTTGTACTCATTAGATCATAGGCGAGAGAGATATATCATAATCTACACCTGGAAGATTCTGGAGGGACTGGTCCCTAACCTTCACACAGAAATCACTCCCTACGAAAGCAAAAGACTTGGTAGGCGATGTAACATACCCTCAGTGAAAAGTAGGGGAGCCACTGGTACTCTAGGAGAAAACACAATAAGTGGCCGGGGCCCAAGACTGTTCAACAGCCTCCCGCCAGCCATAAGGGGCATTACCAATAGACCCCTGGTTGTCTTCAAAAGGGAGCTGGACAGATACCTAAAGTCAGTGCCAGATCAGCCGGGCTGTGGTTCGTACGTTGGACTACGTGCGGCCAGCAGTAACAGCCTCGTTGATCAGACCCTGATCCGCCAGGAGGCCTGGTCGTGGACCGGGCCTCGGGGGCGTTGATCCATGGAATGCCCTCCATGTAGGTAGACTCCTGGTAGGTGCCTCACTTGTAGGTTTCATTCTTTGGTGGCACACCCCCAAGATCTCCCTCCTAGGTGTCTCACTCCTAGGTGCTATACCCCACGATCTCCCTCTTAGGTCTCACTCCTAGGTGCATCACTTGTACATCTTCCTCTCAGGTGCCTCACTTGTACGTCTCCCTCCTAGGTGCTTCACTTGTACATCTAATAAAGCAACAGAAGTGTGAAGTCATAATATCACCTTGAATAATGAAGGAAGGAGCAGCAGACCTAAGTATAACGAATACCTAAATCCTCAATAAAGTGATATAGAGAGAACCCCTGAAGAAAACTGCCATTGTAATCTTAAAACTCAAGAAAGGAAACTAATTAATATATGTGAAAATGTAGTATATGAGAAAATTATCTAGAGAGACATAAAAGACTAGAGGAAGGTTTTAAAGAACATGGGATTCACATTAAAACAAGAATTTAGTCATGGTAAATCCTGCTTTACAAACGTAATGGAAATCTACGGCAGACTGATGGAGATTATACGTGAAGGTTACTGGAGGATTTATCATGCATTCCTTGACTGTAGGAAACATTTAACATAGTCCCAGAAACAAGACTTTTTAAACTAGAAATGTGGGCCACAGTAACATAGAAGAAAATACTAGATACTAGAATAGGTAAAAGATTCTCTAAACGACAGAAAACCGACACTTGAGATCTCTCCTCTATTTTCGTGGCTCTGCTGAGAGTCTAGGCATGTGTACATTATCCTGGTGTAACCAGAACTTAGCTCTAAAGTGATGAAGGCTTTTTACACTCTATTTTCTCGGTGAACATTAAGGAAAAACACCTTGAATGCGTCTCTTTTTTGGGTTGGTAGACTCCTACAAGCTTTGATAAACAAGAGTTTGTACTGTCCTCGTTATGACTGGCGAAGAAGAGATGTGCAATGAAAGGAATATGAGTTAAAAAGTGAAGAGGAAGGTTGACGTCTACAAGCTTGTGCAGAGAGCTCTTCAAGTCACCACAACGAGAGCCAGAGTGTATGTAGCTCTTGTCTCAGCTGCTTATTACGATGCCCGTATTCATTGTACAATACGTCTGAGTATTTTGTAGATTATGATAACATCTCTGTTCCTCCCCTTTTCTAGGTTTGGTAAATTAGGTTCATTAGCCTTGTTTGTTGAGAGACGGGAACCAGGCTGACCCTGGGTTGTGCAAGTAGCACCTAGCACTGAACAAATAGCAGCTCACTGGAGAATGAACCTTATGACGACGTTTTGGTCCAACTTGGACCATGAACAAAGTCATGATGCAAGTAGGACCGAAACGTCGTCTTGAAGTTTCATTCTCCTATGTGCCGGTTATTTGTGTATTGTTTGTCACTGTATTGTGTCTTTCTTATCCGTTATCAAGCACTGGCTCTCTATAATATCCTAGGAGTCATGCTGACGGGAGTCATGCTGACGGGAGTCATGCTGACTGTAGTCATGCTGACGGGAGTCATGCTGACTGGAGTCATGCTGACGGGAGTCATGCTGACGGGAGTCATGCTGACTGGAGTCATGCTGACAGGAGTCATGCTGACGGGAGTCATGCTGACGGGAGTCATACTGACGGGAGTCATGCTGACGGGAGTCATGCTGACGGGAGTCACGCTGACTGGAGTCATGCTGACGGGAGTCATGCTGACGGGAGTCATGCTAACGAGAGCCATGCTGACGGGAGTCATGCTGACGGGAGTCATGCTGACGGGAGTCATGCTGACGGGAGTCATGCTGACAGGAGTCATGCTGACGGGAGTCATGCTGACGGGAATCATGCTGACGGGAGCCATGCTGACGGGAGTCATGCTGACGGTTGTCATGCTGACGGGAGTCATGCTAACGAGAGCCATGCTGATGGGAGTCATGCTGACGGGAGCCATGCTGACGGGGGTTATGCTGACGGGAGCCATTATGACGGGAGCTATGCTGACGGGAGTCATGCTGACGGGAGCCATGCTGACGGGAATCATGCTGACGGGAGTCATGCTGACGGGAGTCATGCTGACGGGAGCCATGCTGACGGGAGTCATGCTGACGGGAGTCATGCTGACGGGATTCATGCTGACGGGAGTCATGCTGACGGGAGCCATACTGACGGGAGTCATGCTGACGGGAGTCATGCTGACGGGAGTCACGCTGACTGGAGTCATGCTGACGGGAGTCATGCTGACGGGAGTCATGCTAACGAGAGCCATGCTGACGGGAGTCATGCTGACGGGAGTCATTATGACGGGAGCCATGCTGACGGGAGTCATGCTGACCGGAGTCATGCTGACGGGAGTCATGCTGACGGGAGTCATGCTGACGAGAGTCATGCTGACGGGAGCCATACTGACGGGAGTCATAGTGACGGGAGCCATGCTGACGGGAGTCATGCTGACGGGAGTCATACTGACGGGAGTCATGCTGACGGGAGTCATGCTGACGGGAGCAATGCTGACGGGAGTCATGCTGACGGGAGCCATGCTGACGGGAGCCATGCTGACGGGAGCCATGCTGAGGGAGTCATGCTGACGGGAGTCATGCTGACGGGAGTCATGCTGACGGGAGTCATGCTGACGGGAGTCATGCTGACGGGAGTCATGCTGACAGGAGTCATGCTGACGGGAGTCATGCTGACGGGAATCATGCTGACGGGAGCCATGCTGACGGGAGTCATGCTGACGGTTGTCATGCTGACGGGAGTCATGCTGACGGGAGTCATGCTGACGGGAATCATGCTGACGGGAGCCATGCTGACGGGAGTCATGCTGACGGTTGTCATGCTGACGGGAGTCATGCTAACGAGAGCCATGCTGATGGGAGTCATGCTGACGGGAGCCATGCTGACGGGAGTCATGCTGACGGGAGTCATACTGACGGGAGTCATGCTGACGGGAGTCATGCTGACGGGAGCAATGCTGACGGGAGTCATGCTGACGGGAGTCATGCTGACGGGAGTCATGCTGACGGGAGTCATGCTGACGGGAGACATGCTGACGGGAATCATGCTGACGGGAGCCATGCTGACGGGAGTCATGCTGACGGTTGTCATGCTGACGGGAGTCATGCTAACGAGAGCCATGCTGATGGGAGTCATGCTGACGGGAGCCATGCTGACGGGGGTCATGCTGACGGGAGCCATTATGACGGGAGCTATGCTGACGGGAGTCATGCTGACGGGAGCCATGCTGACGGGAATCATGCTGACGGGAATCATGTTGACGGGAGTCATGCTGACGGGAGCCATGCTGACGGGAGTCATGCTGACGGGAGTCATGTTGACGGGAGTCATGCTGACGGGAGTCATGCTGACGGGAGCCATACTGACGGGAGTCATGCTGACGGGAGTCATGCTGACGGGAGTCACGGTGACTGGAGTCATGCTGACGGGAGTCATGCTGACGGGAGTCATGCTAACGAGAGCCATGCTGACGGGAGTCATGCTGACGGGAGTCATTATGACGGGAGCCATGCTGACGGGAGTCATGCTGACGGGAGTCATGCTGACGGGAGTCATGCTGACGGGAGTCATGCTGACGAGAGTCATGCTGACGGGAGCCATACTGACGGGAGTCATACTGACGGGAGCCATGCTGACGGGAGTCATGCTGACGGGAGTCATACTGACGGGAGTCATGCTGACGGGAGTCATGCTGACGGGAGCAATGCTGACGGGAGTCATGCTGACGGGAGTCATGCTGACGGGAGTCATGCTGACGGGAGCCATGCTGACGGGAGCCATGCTGACGGGAGCCATGCTGAGGGAGTCATCCTGACGGGAGTCATGCTGACGGGAGTCATGCTGACGGGAGTCATGCTGACGGGAGTCATGCTGACGGGAGTCATGCTGACAGGAGTCATGCTGACGGGAGTCATGCTGACGGGAATCATGCTGACGGGAGCCATGCTGACGGGAGTCATGCTGACGGTTGTCATGCTGACGGGAGTCATGCTGACGGGAGTCATGCTGACGGGAATCATGCTGACGGGAGCCATGCTGACGGGAGTCATGCTGACGGTTGTCATGCTGACGGGAGTCATGCTAACGAGAGCCATGCTGATGGGAGTCATGCTGACGGGAGCCATGCTGACGGGAGTCATGCTGACGGGAGTCATACTGACGGGAGTCATGCTGACGGGAGTCATGCTGACGGGAGCAATGCTGACGGGAGTCATGCTGACGGGAGTCATGCTGACGGGAGTCATGCTGACGGGAGCCATGCTGACTGGAGCCATGCTGACGGGAGCCATGCTGAGGGAGTCATGCTGACGGGAGTCATGCTGACGGGAGTCATGCTGACGGGAGTCATGCTGACGGGAGTCATGCTGACGGGAGTCATGCTGACAGGAGTCATGCTGACGGGAGTCATGCTGACGGGAATCATGCTGACGGGAGCCATGCTGACGGGAGTCATGCTGACGGTTGTCATGCTGATGGGAGTCATGCTAACGAGAGCCATGCTGATGGGAGTCATGCTGACGGGAGCCATGCTGACGGGGGTCATGCTGACGGGAGCCATTATGACGGGAGCTATGCTGACGGGAGTCATGCTGACGGGAGCCATGCTGACGGGAATCATGCTGACGGGAGTCATGCTGACGGGAGTCATGCTGACGGGAGCCATGCTGACGGGAGTCATGCTGACGGGAGTCATGCTGACGGGAGTCATGCTGACGGGAGCCATGCTGACGGGAGCCATGCTGACGGGAGTCATGCTGACGGGAGCCACGCTGACGGTTGTCATGCTGACGGGAGTCATGCTAACGAGAGTCATGCTGACGGGAGTCATGCTGACGGGAGTCATGCTGACGGGAGTCATGCTGACGGGAGTCATGCTGACGGGAGTCATGCTGACGGGAGCCATGCTGACGGGAGCCATGCTGACGGGAATCATGCTGACGGGAGTCATGCTGACGGGAGCCATGCTGACGGGAGCCATGCTGACGGGATTCATGCTGACGGGAATCATGCTGACGGGAGTCATGCTGACGGGAGTCATGCTGACGGGAGTCATGCTGACGGGAGTTATGCTAACGCTTAATAGTGTCACAAGCATCTGGCACTGGTTAAGACGGGAGTCATGCTGACGGGAATCGTGCTGACGGGAGTCATGCTGACGGGTATCATGCTGACGGGAATCATGCTGACGGGAGTCATGCTGACGGGAGTCATGCTGACGGGAATCATGCTGACGGGAGTCATGCTGACGGGAGTCATGCTGACGGGAGTCATGCTGACGGGAGTCATGCTGACGGGAATCATGCTGACGGGAGTCATGCTGACGGGAATCATGCTGACGGGAGTCATGCTGACGGGAGCAATGCTGACGGGAGCCATGCTGACGGGAGCCATGCTGAGGGAGTCATGCTGACGGGAGTCATGCTGACGGGAGTCATGCTGACGGGAGTCATGCTGACGGGAGTCATGCTGACGGGAGTCATGCTGACGGGAGTCATGCTGACGGGAGTCATGCTGAGGGAGTCATGCTGACGGGAGTCATGCTGACGGGAGTCATGCTGACGGGAGTCATGCTGACGGGAGTTATGCTAACGCTTAATAGTGTCACAAGCATCTGGCACTGGTTAAGTATACTATCCCGTGTGATTCTGCTTCCTTCATTTTCTTACATCATTCTTAATTCTGCTGTCCTCCTCTTTCTATATTATTTTTATATTCCTGTTCACTCGTGTGTCTCAAAGCATATCTGTTTATTCCTTCTGTGTCTTTTTTCTTCCTGGTAAAATGCCTGTTCCTCCAAGGTATGCATAGAAGACCTAAAAATCGTCTTTTTCACT
Organism: Cherax quadricarinatus; assembly: GCF_026875155.1. Classification (NCBI taxonomy): domain Eukaryota; kingdom Metazoa; phylum Arthropoda; class Malacostraca; order Decapoda; family Parastacidae; genus Cherax; species Cherax quadricarinatus. The sequence continues at coordinate 38,553,800 of NC_069407.1, read as the reverse complement.
GTCTTATCTACACAAACTCTCCGCTGTGCTACACTCAGCTGCTGTGTCCTCCCTCTCACATACTGTGTACATCATTTGCTTCTGGGTTTAGCCCCGTCTCTGTTCCTTTTTGTGTAGCTTTTACCTCTCTTCCCCATCTATTCTTCAACTATTCCCACTTTCCCCTCACCCCTCGTGTGTCCTTACCTGTGAGTTCTACTGTTTCTAGTTCCAGTGTACGTAAGGGTGTACTCACAGAGCTATCATGAAGAACTGTGTATTATTTTAATAGAGTTTAAGCCACGGGCATAAGTCCTTGAACGGCGTCATCTTCCATTCATCAAGGGAGAGAATCCGGAAACATGGACGCAGTGTTTGACTTCACTAGGCTTCTCTGGATTAAGTTTTACACGTGACATTTTTAAGTTTCACCACTTGAGCTTGAGCTGACCAAGTCCAGTCATGGGCCACGTGCCCTTTCTTGAAGCTGTGCATGACCCTTGACTCCTCCACTTCCTTCATGCAGCTCGTCCCACTGGCGCTCAGTGCGTCCGTATGATAGTGTGTACTGAACAATTACATATTAATCTCCATGGTGCTTGTCCTAATTATATTTAACCGACCTTGCACATGCCATAAATTACTTTTTCAATTAACGTAGGTAATTTGGAGGAGTAAATTATAATGATACATTACGCTCACACGTGTTTAAATTATATTTCTGTGTGCGATATTCAGCAGCACAATTTTTACCTTGAATGTGAGCTTTGAATATACGCAAAAATAAGGACCCTAAGTAGACTTGCGTATTTATAAGAAGCTGACAGAATTTTAGTAATAAATGCCACACGTTTCGACCATAGAAACTGTCACTTATTTTGAACTTACGTAACAGATGTCACTTATTTTGAAATTCGGTTTGAAGTGACACTTGTCTTCATTAAGAGATGGCACTGTGCATCATTCTGGACCAGTAGTCCCGAAGACTCGATCCTCCTTTCACTGATGTCGATCTCTGACCAGATATGCTGGAGGTACTCTCTCTCTCTCTCTCTCTCTCTCTCTCTCTCTCTCTCTCTCTCTCTCTCTCTCTCTCTCTCTCTCTCTCTCTCTCTCTCTCTCTCTCTCTCTCTCTCTCTCTCTCTCTCTCTCCTCTCTCTCTCTCTCTCTCTCTCTCTTCTCTCTCTCTCTCTCCTCTCTCTCTCTCTCTCTCTCTCTCTCTCTCTCTCTCCTCTCTCTCTCTCCTTCTCTCTCTCTCTCTCTCCTCTCTCTCTCTTCTCTCTCTCCTCTCTCTCTCTTCTCTCTCTCTCTCTCTCCTCTTCTCTTTCTCTCTCTCTCTCTCTCTCTCTCTCTCTCTCTCTCTCTCTCTCTCTCTCTTCTCTCTCTCTTTTCTCTCTCTCTCTCTCTATTTTTTTTCTCTCTCTCTCCTCCTAGGCTTTATATGACCCCTACGGGTTCACAGCGTCTTGAAAATACATCATAGTCATGTTCTCATCTTGATATCAGAGTTGGTTGCCACAGATGGGGAAAATATAGTTTTGATAATGCGGAGAAGTTCTGCCAGGAGGCTTAGGCCAGAGGCCTAATCCAGAGGCTTAATCAAGCAGAGAGGAGCTGCACCTGCCACCACCTGGAGTGTTGTCATGGTTACCCAGCATCCCTCCATTCTTCATTATCTAATAACTATGCTTTTCTACTATATTTGTTCGGTGCTTGTGTATGTGTGTGTGTGTGTGTGTGTGTGTGTGTGTGTGTGTGTGTGTGTGTGTGTGTGTGTGTGTGTGTGTACTCACCTAATTGTGGTTGCAGGGGTCGATACTCAGCTCCTGGCCCCGCCTCTTCACTGATCGCTACTAGGTCCTCTCCCTCTCTGCTTCCTGAGCTTTGTCATATCTCTTCTTAAAACTATGTATGGTTCCTGCCTCCACTACTTCACTTGCTAGGCTATTCCACTTCCTGACGACTCTATGTCTGAAGAAACACTTCCTAACGTCACTGTGACTCGTCTGAGTCTTCAGCTTCCAATTGTGACCCCTTGTTTCTGTGTCCCCTCTCTGGAACATCCTGTCTCTGTCCACCTTGTCTATTCCCCGCAGTATCTTGTATGTCGTTATCATGTCTCCCCTGACCCTTCTGTCCTCCAGTGTAGTCAGTCAGATTTCCCTCAACCTTTCCTCGTACGACATTCCCCTGAGCTCTGGAACTAGCCTTGTTGCAAAACTTTATACTTTCTCTAACTTCTTAAAGTTCTTGACCAGGTGTGCGTTCCAGACTGGTGCTGCATACTCCAGTATGGGCCCTAACATACACAGTGTACAGTGTCTTGAACGATTCCTTATTAAGGTAGCGGAATGCTATTCTCAGGTTTGCCAGGCGCCCTTATGCTGCAGCAGTTATTTGGTTGATGTGTGCCTCCGGTGACGTGCTCGGTGTTATGGTCACCCCAAGATCTTTCTCACTAAGTGAGGTCCACCTAGCCTATACTCTGTCTGCGGTCTTCTTTGCCCCTCCCCAATCTTCATAACTTTGCATTTGGCAGGGTTTAATTCGAGAAGCCAGTTTCTGGACCACATGTCCAGCCTGTCCAGGTCTCTTTGCAGTCCTGCCTCATCCTCATCCGATTTAATTCTTCTCATCAGATTCACATCATCTGCGAATAGGGACACTTCAGGGTCTATTCCTTCCATCATGTCGTTCGCATATATCAAAAATAGCACTGGTCCTAGAACGGACCCCAGTGGAACCCCGCTCGTCACAGGCGCCCACTGTGATACCTCTTCACGTACCATGACTCGTTGTTGCCTCCCTGTCAGGTATTCCCTGATCCATTGCAGTGCCCTCCCTGTTATATGCGCCTGATCCTCCAGCTTCTGCACTAATCTCTTGTGAGGAACTGTGTCAAAGGCCTACCTGCAGTACAGGAAAATGCAATCAACCCACCCCTCTCTCTCGTGTCTTACTTCTGTTACCTTGTCATAAAATTCCAGAAGGTTTGTGACACAGGATTTGCCTTCCATGAGCCCATGCTGGTTTTCATTTATAATCTTGTTTCGTTCCAGGTGTTCCACCACTCTCCTCTTGATAATCTTCTCCATGACTTTGCATACTATACATGTCAGAGACACAAATCTGTAGTTTAGTTCCTCGTTTCTATTTCCTTTCTTAAATATGGGGACTACATTAGCTGTCTTCCATTTCTCAGGTAGTTGCCCAGTTTCAAGGGATGTGTTGAAGATTGTGGTTAGGGGCACACACAGCATCTGTGCTCCTTCTCTAAGGACCCATGGGGAGATGTTGTCCGGTCCCATCGCCTTTGAGGTATCAAGATCACTTAGCAGCTTCTGCAACTCCTCCTCGGTTGTTCGTATGTCATTCAACACTTGTTGGTATATTCCCTCTTGATGTTCCCTTCTGTGCTGTTTTCCCAGAGCCCTTCCTGTCTCTACTGTAAAAACTTCCTTAAATCTCCTGTTTAGCCCCTCACATACCTCCTTATCATTTCTTGTGAGTTCTCCACCTTCTGTCCTCAGTCTGATCACCTGGTCTTTGACTGTTGTCTTCCTCCTGATGTGGCTATACAACAGTTTCGGGTCAGTCTTGACTTTCGATGCTATGTTATTTTCATACTGTCGCTGAGCCTCCCTCCTTACCTGTGTATACTCGTACCTGGCTCTGCAACTAATCTCCCTATTTTCATGTGTTCTCTGCCTTCTGTACTTTTTCCATTCTCTATTGCACTTGGTTTTTGCCTCCTTACACCGTCGGGTAAACCAGGGGCTCGTTCTGGTCTTCCCATTGTCTCTGTTGCCCTTGGGAATAAACCTTTCCACTGCCTCTTTGCATTTTGTTGTTACATATTCCATCATTTCATTTACTTGCTTTCCTGTCAGTTCTCTGTCCCACGGAACCTCCTGCAGAAAGTTCCTCAAACCTATGTAGTCCCCTCTTTTATAGTCTGGTTTTTCCCATTCAACTCCTGTTACTCTCTCCTCTTGGAACTCTACTATGTATTCAAAGCACAGAACCACGTGGTCACTAGCTCCTAGGGGACTCTCATATGTGATGTCCTCAATATCTGAACTGCCCAGGGTGAACACAAGGTCCAATCTTGCTGGTTCATCCTCCCCTCTCACTCTGGTAGTGTCCTTAACATGTTGGTGCATGAGGTTTTCCAGTACCACATCTAACATCTTGGCTCTCCATGTTTCTGGACCCCCATGTGGCTCCAGGTTTTCCCAGTCAATCTCCCTGTGGTTGAAATCCCCCATAACCAGCAACTTTGCTCTGCTGGAGTGAGCTCTTCTTGTCACCTCAGCAAGTGTGTCCACCATTGCTCTGTTGCTCTCTTCATATTCCTCTCTTGGCCTCCTGCAGTTCTGTGGTGGATTATACATCACTGCAATGACCACCTTGTGCTCCCCAGACTGAAGTGTACCTACTATGTAGTCCCTTTCTCCGGTCTCGTCTATGCCTCCTATTTTCTGAATTTCCATCGTTTTTTTACGAGCAGTGCAACCCCTCCTTCCCCTCTGCCCTTTCTATCTTTCCTCATGATCTGGTATCCTGGTGGGAAGATTGCATCTGTAATTGTCTCCGTGAGTTTTGTTTCTGTAACAGCTATGATATCTGGGGACTTCTCATTGATTCTTTCTTGCCATTCCTCATATTTATTCGTTAATCCATTCGCATTTGTGTACCAAACCTTCAACTTCTGTTCTAATACTGTAACTGTGGTCCTGGGAGAATACTGGGGTTGGGAGTGCAGGATCCCTGGTGGGGACCTGTGGGGGTTTGCAGTGGAGGTGGGGGAAGAGCTCCCATAGGGGGTTGCTGTAGGGGTAGGGTTCGTGGTGCGGGGGTTGGGAACAGAGGGATCGGTGTGTGATGGTTGGTTTAGATTGTTCAGTTGTCTTGGGGGTGTGGTGGTTGGGGTCTTTCTGCAGGTGTTTCTGGGGGGTGTGCGTACCCTTCCACCTGTGCCTGGGTTATTCTGCTCTTCTTTGTCATTTCCTCCCATTCCTCCTTTCGTTTTCGCACTCTCTCTTTCAGTATCATCCTTTCCTCCTGTGTTCCTCCTGTCTCGATCGAGGTACACACTCTTGAACTCCTGTTTACCTCTCAGCCTTGCTTTCTCCTGCAGGATCATGGTTCGAGTTGATTCTGCCTTGAAAATTACTTTGAGAGGCGTTTCCTTCTCTTTGTGAACCACCCGATTCTCCGAAAATTTGCCACCTGGGTCATGTCTCCCTCGCCTATCACTTTCATGATACCTTCAATCGCTTTTTTCTCCACCTGTTTTCTTTCATCATAAGCTTCCCCTCCAGCTTCGTCTAGCCCATAGACAAAAACTGATCTCTCCCTTTCCACCTCCCACTGTGACTCCCATTGCATCCTCTGAGGTGTTTTAGTTCCTTCCCGTGGAGTGTTCCTTCAGTCCCTTCCCTAGCTGTGGCCCCTATGCTCATTGGTCTGTCCTTTCTGCTCACCTGTTTCTGGCCTCCACAATTGTCTGGTAAGGTCCCTGCACATGTTCTAGTTCCTTCAATGTCTTCCAACCTCTCATTCTGTCCTAGTGTGCTCCCTGTCTTTGTTTTGGCCCATGTGGGTTTGACATGACCTCTGCATACAGTTTAGCTTCCATGCTTCCTTCAGACCCTTTGTCTGTGTCTGATGTAGACATTGCTGATGCTACTTCTGTGTGTGTGTGTGTGTGTGTAGTTGTGTGTGTGTGTGTGTGTGTGTGTGTGTGTGTGTGTGTGTGTGTGTGTGTGTGTGTGTGTGTGTGGTGCGTGTGCATATGTTGTGTGTGGTGTGTGTGTGTGTGTGTGTGTGTGTGTGTGTGTGTGTGTGTGTGTGTGTGTGTGCGTGTACTCACCTAGTTGAGGTTGCGGGGGTCGAGTCCGAGCTCCTGGCCCCGCCTCTTCACTGATCGCTACTAGGTCACTCTCCCTGAGCCGTGAGCTTTATCATACCTCTGCTTAAAGCTATGTATGGATCCTGCCTCCACTACATCGCTTCCCAAACTATTCCACTTACTGACTACTCTGTGGCTGAAGAAATACTTCCTAACATCCCTGTGATTCATCTGTGTCTTCAACTTCCAACTGTGTCCCCTTGTTACTGTGTCCAATCTCTGGAACATCCTGTCTTTGTCCACCTTGTCAATTCCTCTCAGTATTTTGTATGTCGTTATCATGTCCCCCCTATCTCTCCTGTCCTCCAGTGTCGTCAGGTTGATTTCCCTTAACCTCTCCTCGTAGGACATACCTCTTAGCTCTGGGACTAGTCTTGTTGCAAACCTTTGCACTTTCTCTAGTTTCTTCACGTGCTTGGCTAGGTGTGGGTTCCAAACTGGTGCCGCATACTCCAATATGGCCTAACATACACGGTGTACAGGGTCCTGAATGATTCCTTATTAAGATGTCGGAATGCTGTTCTGAGGTTTGCTAGGCGCCCATATGCTGCAGCAGTTATTTGGTTGATGTGCGCTTCAGGAGATGTGCCTGGTGTTACACTCACCCCAAGATCTTTTTCCTTGAGTGAGGTTTGTAGTCTCTGACCCCCTAGACTGTACTCCGTCTGCGGCCTTCTTTGCCCTTCCCAAATCTTCATGACTTTGCACTTGGTGGGATTGAACTCCAGGAGCCAATTGCTCGACCAGGTCTGCAGCCTGTCCAGATCCCTTTGTAGTTCTGCCTGGTCTTCGATCGAGTGAATTCTTCTCATCAACTTCACATCATCTGCAAACAGGGACACCTCAGAGTCTATTCCTTCCGTCATGTCGTTCACAAATACCAGAAACAGCACTGGTCCTAGGACTGACCCCTGCGGGATCCCGCTGGTCACAGGTGCCCACTCTGACACCTCGCCACGTACCATGACTCGCTGTTGTCTTCCTGACAAGTATTCCCTGATCCATTGAAGTGCCTTCCCTGTTATCCCTGCTTGGTCCTCCAGTTTTTGCACCAATCTCTTGTGTGGAACTGTTTCAAACGTGTGTATGTGTGTGTGTGTGTGTGTGTGTGTGTGTGTGTGTGTGTGTGTGTGTGTGTGTGTGTGTGTGTGTGTGTGTGTGTGTGTGTGTGTGTGTGTGTGTGTGTGTGCGTGTGTGTGTGTACTCATCTAATTGTGGTTGCAGGGATCGAGACTCAGCTCCTGGGCCCCGCCTCTTCACTGAACCCTACTAGATCCTCTCTCTCCCTGCTCCCTGAGCTTTATCATACCTAGTCTTAAAGCTATGTATGGTTCCTGCCTCCACTACATCACTCGAAAGACTGTTTCACTTCCTGACCACTCTATGACCGAAGAAATATTTCCAAACATTCTTGTGACTCATCTGAGTCTTCAACTTCCAAGAGAGATCCCTCGTTTTAGTGTCCCCTCTCTGGTACATCTTGTCTCTGTCCACCTTGTCTATTCCACGCCGTATTTTGTATGTCGTTATCATGTCTCCTCTAGCCCTCCTGTCCTCCAGTGTCGTCAGGCCGATTTCCCTTAACCTTTCTTCGTAGGACATTCCCCTTAGCTCTGGAACTAACCTTGTCGCAAACCTTTGCACTTTCTCTAATTTCTTAACGTGCTTGACCCAATGCGTGTTCCAAACTTGTGCTACATACTCCAGTATGGGCCTGACGAACCCGGTGTACAGTGTCTTGAAAGATTCCTTACTAAGGTATCGGAACGTAAATCTCAGGTTTGCTAGGCGCCCATATGATGCAACAGTTACCTGGTTGATGTGTGCTTCCAGAGACGTGCTCGGTGTTATACGCACCCCAAGATCTTTCTCCTTGAGCGAGGTTTGCAGTCATTGACCACGTAGCCTATACTCTGTCTGCGGTCTTCTGTGCCCTTCTCCGATCTTCATGACTTTGCATTTGGCAGGGTTGAATTCGAGAAGCCAATTGCTGGACCACGTGTCCAGCCTGTCCAGGTCTCTTTGAAGTCCTGCCTAATTCTCATCTGATTTAATTTTTCTCATTAACTTCACATCATCTGCGAACAAGGACACCTCTGAGTCTATCCCTTCCATCATGTCATTCACATATATCAAAAATAGCACTGGTCCTAGGACCGACCCTTGTGGGACCCCGCTCGCCACAGGTGCCCACTGTGATACCTCAACGCGTACCATGACTCGTTGTTGCCTCCCTGTTAGGTATTCTCTGACCCATTGCAGTGCCCTTCCCGTTATACACGCCTGATCCTCTAGTTTCTGCACTGTGTCGAAGGCCTTCTTGCAGTCCAAGAAAATGCAATCAACCCACCCTTCTCTCTCGTGTCATACTTCTGTAACTTTGTCATGAAACTCCAGAAGGTTTGTGACACAGGATTTGCCTTCCATGAATCCGTGCTGGTTGTCGTTTACAATCTTCTTCCGTTCCAGGTCCTCCACCACTCTCGTCCTGATAATCTTCTCCATGACTTTGAATGCTATACACGTCAGTGACACTGGTCTGTAGTTTAGTGCCTCCTATCTGTCTCCCTTTTTAAAAATGGGAACTACATTTGCCGTCTTCCATACCTCGGGTAGTTGCTCAGTTTCAAGAGTTGTGTTGAAGATTGTGGTTAATGGCACGCACAGCATTTCTGCTCCCTCTCTAAGGACCCATGGGGAGATATTGTCCGGTCCCATTGCCTTTGAGGTATCAAGGTCACTTAGCAGCTTCTTCACCTTCTCAGTTGTGTGTATGTCATCCAACACTTGTCGGTGTATTCCCTGTTGGTGTGCCCCTCTGTCCTGTCTTCCGAGAGTCCTTCGTGTCTCCACTGTGAATACTTCCTTAAATCTCGTGCTGAGCTCCTCGCATACCTCTTGATCGTTTCTAGTGAGTTCCCGACCTTCTTTCCTCAGGCTGATCACCTGGTCTCTGACTGTTGTCTTTCTCGTAATGTGGCTATACAGCAGTTTCGGGTCGAACTTGACTTTCGATGCTATGTTGTTCTCGTACTGTCGCTGGGCCTCCCTCCTTATCTGTGCATACTCATTTCTGGCTCTTTCCCTGATCTTATTTTCCTGGGTCCTTTACCTTCTGTACCTCTTCCGTTCTCTAATGCACTTAATTTTTGCCTCCCTACACCTTCGGGTAGTGAGTGTGAGTGTGAGTGTGAGTGTGTGTGTGTGTGTGTGTGTGTGTGTGTGTGTGTGTGTGTGTGTGTGTGTGTGTGTGTGTGTGTGTGTGTGTGTGTGTGTGTGTGTGTGTGTCTTCAGTTTTGCACAAAGTGGATAACTTGTCTTTATATGAAAAATAGTATTTCTCTTCTCTTTTTCTTTGTTCCTCTCTTTTTTTCTTCTCTTTTTATTTCTCTTTTTCTTCGTGTGGTGTACTAGCCCATGTGGTGATGCAAAGGTCGAATCTCAGCTCCTGGCCCTGCCTCTCCACTGGTTGATAGTATCCTCTCTCCTGGCTACTTGAAAACTGCCATACCTGTTTTTAATCCTGCGTATGGATTCTGCATCTTCCAGGCCGTTTCATTTCCTGTCCACTCTGAGGCTAAACAAATATTTCGTAACATCCCTGTGACTCATCTGTGTTTCCAGCTGTGCCCTTGTGCACTTCAATTCCCCCTCCTCTCAAAAAATCTTTGCATGTTCATCC
>NC_069407.1:38529225-38539225 GCF_026875155.1 Cherax quadricarinatus | reverse complement strand
ATCTACCGTGGTGGACTGGTGGAACAATCTACCGTGGTGGACGAGTGGAACAATCTACCGTGGTGGACTGGTGGAACAATCTACCGTGGTGGACGGGTGGAACAATTTACTGTGGTGGACTGGTGGAACAATCTACCGTGGTGGACTGGTGGAATAATCTACCGTGGTGGACGGGTGGAACAATCTACTGTGGTGGACTGGTGGAACAATCTACCGTGGTGGACGGGTGGAACAATCTACTGTGGTGGACTGGTGGAACAATCTACCGTGGTAGAAGGGTGGAACAATCTACCGTGGTGGACGGGTGGAACAATCTACCGTGGTGGGCGGGTGGAATAATCTACCATGGTGGACGGGTGGAACAATCTACAGTGGTGGACGGATGGAACAATCTACCGTGGTGGATTGGTGGAACAATCTACCGTGGTGGACGGGTGGAACAATCTACCATGGTGGATGGCTAGAACAATCTACCGTGGTGGACGGGTGGAACAATCTATCGTGGTAGAAGGGTGGAACAATCTACCGTGGTGGACGAGTGGAACAATCTACCGTGGTGGATGGATGGAACAATCTACTGTGGTGGACGGGTGGAACAGTCTACCGTGGTGGACGGGTGGAACAATCTACCGTGGTGGACAGGTGGAACAATCTACTGTGGTGGACTGGTGGAACAATCTACCGTGGTGGACGGGTGGAATTATCTACCGTGGTGGACGGGTGGAACAATCTACTGTGGTGGACTGGTGGAACAATCTACCGTGGTGGACGGGTGGAACAATCTATTGTGGTGGACTGGTGGAACAATCTACCGTGGTGGACTGGTGGAATAATCTACCGTGGTGGACTGGTGGAACAATCTATTGTGGTGGACTGGTGGAACAATCTACCGTGGTGGACTGGTGGAATAATCTACCGTGGTGGACTGGTGGAACAATCTACCGTGGTGGACTGGTGGAACAATCTATCAAATACTGTCTCAGTGACTCGCTCAAGTGTTCTGCCGTTTACATTTTTCGTAAGTTGGACGAATTTTCGGTCGTTCTGGCCCATTATCAAGTTGCGAATCAAATAAAAAAAAAAGCCCAAGACTCACCACCTTCATCTCCAGTTAATATTTAGATCGACGTTTCTCTGTATGCTCAACGCACGTTTTGATGACGTCCGAAACGTCGCAGGGTGACCCAAAAAGAAAGAAAATCCCCAAAAAGAAAATACTTTCATCTTCATTCAACAGTTTCACCTCACTCACACATAACCACTGTTTTTGCAGAGGTGCTCAGAACACAACAGTTTAGAAGTGTGGACCCCCGGTTAATGATATTTTTTTCACTCCAGAAGTATGTTCAGGTGCCAGTACTGACCGAATTTGTTCCCATAAGGAATATTGTGAAGTAGATTAGTCCATTTCAGACCCCCAAACATACACGTACAAACGCACTTACATAAATACACTTACATAATTGGTCGCATTCGGAGGTGATCGTTATGCGGGGGTCCACGTATATAAATACACTATATATCCCTCCAAACTGCCAATATATATATATATATATATATATATATATATATATATATATATATATATATAATATATATATATATATATATAATATATATATATATATATATATATATACATATATAATATATATATATATAATATATATATATATATATATATATAATACATATAATGTAAATAAGGAAATAATAATCCATAATATAAAGCCATTTATATTGATTCTGGCCATTTAATAATAATTATTTTAATGTTACAAAAACACGTGTTCATTTTTACGGATATTTAATTAGTAAATTGATCACTGAACGTTAATGTCTGAGAATATTTACTGTAATTTACGCACAAACCTATTGGCAACAGCACATAATATTATTATTTACACAGGATAAATAGTAATTCAATAATCGCGAGCGTAAAATAACTTTTCATAGTCGGAATGCTTAGCGATATTTACCAAAAAAAATAATACTAGGCTAATGGGAGAAAATAGATGCGTCTGCGTAATAATGTTCGGAAAAGATTTACGTGTAAATGTAACTAACGCTGTAATACTGAATGGCATTAATAATGTAATTGTTTTAGCTAAATGAGAAAACAATTCAAATGAAAATACGACATTTAAGTTCAATATATATATATATATATATATATATATATATAATATATATATATATATATATAAAATATATATATATATATATATATATATATATATATATATATAATATATATATATATATATATATATATATATATATATATATGACTGACACCAATCTGAGGCTCCTACATCTGACATCAATCCGATGCTCCTACATCTGACACCGATCCGAGGCTCCTACATCTGACACCGATCTGAGGCTCCTGCAGCTGACACCGATCCGAGGCTCCTACATTTGACACCGATTCGAGGCACCTACATCTGACATCGAGCCTAGGCTCTTACATCTGGCACCGATCCGAGGCTCCTACATCTGACACCGATCTGAGGCTACTACAGCTGACATCGAGCCGAGGCTCCTACATCTGACACCGATCCGAGGCTCCTACATCTAACACCATTCCGATGCTCCTACAGCTGACACCGATCAGAGGCTCCTACAGCTGACACTGTGCCGAAGCTCCTACATATGACACCGATCCGAAGCTCCTGCATCTAACACCGATCCGAGGCTCCTACATATGACACCTATCCGAGGCTCCTACAGCTGACACAGAGCCGAAGCTCTACATCTGACGTCCATCCGTGGCTCCTACATCTGACACCGAGCCTGGGCTCCTACAGCTGACACCGATCCGAAGCTCCTGCATCTAACACTGATCCGAGGCTCCTACATATGATACCTATCCGAGGCTCGTACAGCTGACACCGAGCCGAAGCTCCTACAGCTGACACCAATCCGATGCTTCTACAGCTGACACCAATCAGAGGCTCCTACAGCTGACACTGTGCCGAAGCTCCTATATATGACACCTATCCGAGGCTCCTACATTTGACACCTATCCGAAGCTCCTACAGCTGATACCGGACCTGGGCTCCTACAGCTGACACCGAGCCGAAGCTCCTATAGCTGACACCAATCCGATGCTCCTACAGCAGACACCGATCAGAGGCTCCTACAGCTGACACTGTTCCGAAGCTCCTACATATGACACCGATCCGAAGTTCCTGCATCTAACACCGATCCGAGGCTCCTACATATGACACCTATCCGAGGCTCCTACAGCTGACACGGGGCCGAAGCTCTACATCTGACGTCTATCCGAGGCTCCTACATCTGACACCGAGCCTGGGCTCCTACAGCTGACACCGAGCCGAGGCTCGTGGAGCTGACACTGAATATTACTCTCGAACACGTTGTAGTCTCCGAGCGATGGGATGCAGTTGCCTGCAGATCACCAGGCATTACTCCCATGTTTCAGGCAGACTCCACCTCCACTTGTCCGCCTGCGAGTTTTGCGAAGAAAAATTCTGGAATTAAATTCTCCTTCTTGTGTAAGACTGTCCCACTAAACCATTCCAAGATGATATGGGATAAGACGTAACTGTCCCACGAAACTATTCCAAGATGATATGGGATAAGACGTAACTGTCCCAGTAAACCATTCCAAGATGATGTGGGAAAAGACGTAACTGTCATGCTGAACCATTCCAAGATGATATAGGAATGTCCATCTTCTAGAAAAGTATTTTTAAAGCCGTTAACATGTTTGTGGATATTGATCACCTTATTCTCGAGAATACTGGAAATGTTGCCTAGCCATATTATACGAGAGGAGGATAGTACCTTGAAAGGATAGCTGGTGTTTACAATTTTTTTTTGTTCTCTTGGCGAGGTGGATGTGTCTTTCGGAAATGATGAGACATATATGCAACAGTCAGGTATCTTTAATCCGAGAAAGTAGGCTTCTACACAGTAGGCTTCTTCAGACGAATATACAGTGGCTGCAGAAGTAGTGGAGATGTAAAGAAGCTGTGTAATCAGACCATCACCCTGGAAGACCTGAGATGATCAGTCCCTCAGTCTGGAGAAGAGTTCTGCTCCATAGTCTGGAACAATGTGAAGCTGAAGCAACGGTATGGAGACTCAAGTAGCAATGACAGTGAGTTGACCAAATGTGTTTATTAGTTGGATTAGTTTTGATTATTATTATTATTATTATTATTATTATTATTGTTATTATTATTATTATTATTATTATTATTATTATTATTATTATTATTATTTTATTATTATTATTACGTATTAATATTATTATTATTATCGTCATCAACAAAAAAAGAAGCGCTAAACCCCCAAGGGTCAAGGTTTCTATCAGTTTTGGGTTTAAGAAGGACGTGCCTGGTATGGGCCAGTAGGCCTGCTGCAGTGTTCCTCCTCTCTCATGTTCTTATGTTCTTATACTGTCAAAAGTGAAGCGGAGAAAATGTTGCCGACACAAGAGACTGGGTCCAGCTAATACAAATCACAGGTTGATATCACCGTCCGGTCGTTCCTACAGACGTCAGACGACACGACAAAACGGCGTTTGAAATATTTTCGCTGGATGGATTTGAATGTTTGGTTCTCGAATTAAAGTGTGCTTTGTTACGAATCTGCGAAACATTCCCGAGAAATACAAGAACATGAGAGAGAAGGAACACTGCAGGAGGCCTAATAGCCCATGCTAGGCACGTCCCAGCCACCCACTGCCCTGATCTGGTAATGGATATTAAGAATTGTTATTAGTTTAATGGTATTCGATACTGACAAGTTAACTAAGAATATTAACTGTATTAATATTAATATTATTTGGGTGAAAATTATTATTATTATTATTATTATTATTATTTGAATAAATCACCTGCAGGAGGCTTACAGAGCACTACCTGAATTATTACCTGCAAGTAATTTGGGTTAGGTATGTGAGACTTAGGTAACAGCAGGTCACTGAACTGTAATTCCTTCGATGCCCACTCCCTACCACTCTCACAGAAAGCTAGACCTGACATTAAATTAATGTCAGGTCTGGAAATTAAAGTTATGTGGACTGTATGCTATTTTGGTTTACTTGCTGGGTACACAAAAATATAACTATTAGTACAATGCATATGATACAATATTGTTATTAGAAGATAACTTTGTATTACCACTTACCATTTAATTACTGTAGATGGATCACACCACAACACCTGCCTAACACCTAGACCCTACACTGGCCAGTTAGATATCTAAATGCAAAGACTAATGGTGCACTTCCCTGTAAGTGATATCCGCATTTATCTTACGCCATGCACACGTAATTCTTGAGGTCCCGCAAATTTCCTGACCCAATTCTTCAGCAGGGGACCTTAACACGGGGTCCTATTACATATTCAGGCCAAAACACCCAATTTGGCCTCCGAGAACGCCTGATTACATTGCACAATTAAGTCCAGTGTTCGCACATTAAATTCAATATGGCGTCTCCCTCCCCGGTTACTCAGCAGCTGTTCTATACCTAACCCCCCCCCCCCGTCGAAATTTCTCGAAAAAGTTAAGTCAGCATTATATTTTATTACACAGTTACTGTATTATTCAAATTTACACAGGTTGAATTTTGGAAAATCCAAAATTATCCGCAATTTGAATGAATACTCACAGTATTAAAAATCTTCATATTCCTTAAAGTTACATATGTTGTATAAAACAGATGTAAGATCAAATTAAATGTCCCGTTACAACCACTTGTAAAATACACGTCAGTCTACATATATGGACACGTGTGTGTGTGTGTGTGTGTGTGTGTGTGTGTGTGTGTGTGTATGTGTGTGTGTCTGTGCGTGTGTGTGTGTGTGTGTATCTGTCTGTCTGTCTGTGTAGGAATGGCCATAATCCCAATATACACAGCGTCAGGAAGCCCTCAGCGTCAAAACTGTAGCAACATGAACACTACAGCGAAAAAAAAAAAATCCATGATAAATCCGGCTAAAACCCGAAATAAAGTAACTCTCTCAGCATGTCCTAAATTTCCTCAGTTCCATAAACACTTTCCTTTCCAGTCGACTTCTAGCGCTCTCCCCTCTTTTTTTTTAAAAATATATATATCCATTACTTAAATTTACGGAATTTTCTGAGGGAAGTGGAAGATTTTCAGAATTCTGTGAGAGAAAACGAAGATTTCTCCAGTTCTCTAAAGAAAACTGGAGATTTGTGTCATTTCGCCTCTCTCAGTAAGGATTAGAAATATTACAAGTCGGAGAAATTCTCTCTAAACGACTCTCTCTTAGAGGAGGTTATAGAGTGTAAGTCGTATTTATAGAGCTAAATGGAGTCATCTGGCGTTGACGACAAATTGGGTTCATGTGCGATATGTGGAGAGAGAGACAGAGAGAGAGAGAGAGACAGACAGACAGACAGACAAACAGAGGGAAGGAGAGAAAGATATTCAACAATATTTTTTGTGATCTTCTAAGTATGACTGCTGCAATCCTGCTCAACCTGAGGAAAGAAGAAGAAGAAGAAGAAGAAGAAGAAGAAGAAGAAGAAGAAGAAGAAGAAGAAGAAGAAGAAGAAGAAGAAGAAGAAGAAGAAGAAGAAGAAGAAAAAGAAGGACAAATTCCCCCTTCCCCTTCATTCACCCTTCACCCCATCCCATCCTTTCGTCCCTCCCAACACCCCTTCCTTCACCTCCTCCACCAGCCCAATGCCCTCCTCGATCCCTCCCGCCCCACCCCTCCCACCAACCCCCCTCCCGTACTCAACGGCCAGAAATTTTCTCCCAGCTACTGAGGCGCTGATAATAGATAAACAAGCCCGAAAATACGGAGCTGCCCATTGCACTCTCATATTTTCCCAGCTAGAGTTTACGGTGCGGTGCCGCGAGAGTTACTCTCCCCGCTGCCGGCACTTACATTCACTCACTGATTTCATCTTCACCGCCAGAGACTTATTGCTCAAGTGTCAATAAGGAAACTGATTACTTTTGTGAGGGATGGAGGAGCTGGGAGAGAAAAGTAAGAGAGAATGTAATTACCTTGAATGTTGCTGCCTTGATGTAATTATCTTGATGTAATTACCCTGATGCAGTTACCTTGAATGCAATTACCTTGACGTAATTACTTTGATTTAATTGCCTAGTTGTTTCTTCTAGGGAGGGTAAACCCCGATAGATCTATCTACTCAGAAAGCCATGTGTGGAGTCATTGCTTGCTGATACCACTATTCTGCTGAGTGATATGGAAGGTGGCTCTACTACCGTCTCCAGTATTATTTATCCTCCGAATCAGGGAGAAACATCACCACAGTGAAGATACACAAGTGTTGCACATGTGTCTTATTCATCTGCGTGTCGATTTCGTGAAGTAAACATGAATTTCTGTTGTGTTCTCTCCCAATCATTACTGAGATTACGGTGTTTATCGCGTGATAAGTGTTGCTTGTCATGTGTCTGGCTGGTGTTGACTTTACCTCTTTATATCAGTGGTAAAATTTACCGACTTGAGGGGTGAATGAGACATGCTGGTTATGCCATTTATCGAGGAGACGTTTCGCTCCAAAAGCCCTAACTTGTGACTTATTCCCATTACATGTGTGTCCACTCCTCCTGGTGCGTTACATACGCTCACAACACACACACACACACACACACAAACACACACACACACACACACACACACACACACACACACACACACACACACACACACACACAGGAGCACAACTGTATGGAGAGGCTCTATCAGAAGAGACTGTAGTAAATGAAAGAGCTAAGCTCTATGTGGAGGGCCTAACAGACAACAACAGAGCCCAAGGAAAGCCGAGAAGGGAAAATGACAGGCCACTGAGCCCAAGTACATTAGCCAGTGAAACTGAAGAAAGGAAAGCTGCAGTGGAGGAAACCAAATTAAATGAGGGGATACACAGGGATACGCAGTGGGAGAATGAAAGGGTGAGGTCAGTCTTTGTGTATGGGCTCCAGGAAGTTGAAGGGGAAACATATGAAGCAAGAAAACAAGGGAAAAAAAGCAATTGAAAGCATCATGAAAGCAATAGGAGAAGACGACTTGACGAGGGTATCATGTATGAAAGGCCCCTGGGAGCTAGTGATAATGTGGTTCTGTGCTTTGACTACATAGTTGAGCTCCAAGTGGAGAGAGTAGCAGGAATAGGCTGGGAAAAACCAAACTACAAAAGGGGGAACTACTCAGGCATGAGGAACTTCCTTCAAGACATTCAGTGGGAGAGGGAACTGACAGGAAAACCAGTACAAGAAATGATGGACTATGTGGCAACAAAATGCAAGAAGGCAGAGGAGAGGTTTGTTCCCAAGGGAAACAGAAATAATGGGAAGAACAGAACGAGTCCTTGGTTCACCCAAAGGTGTAGGGAGGCAAAAACTAGGTGTACTAGAGAATGGAAAAGGTACAGAAGACAGAGAACTCAGGAAAATAAAGAGATTAGGCGAAGAGCCAGAAACGAATATGCACAGATAAGAAGGGAGGCTCAGAGACAATATGAAAATGACATAGCATCAAAAGTAAAGACTGACCCGAAGCTGTTGTACAGCCACATCAGGAGGAAAACAACAGTCAAGGACCAGGTAATCAGACTGAGGAAGGGTGATGGGAAATTCACAAGAAACGACCGAGAGGTATGTCGGGAGCTCAACACAAGATTTAAAGAGGTATTTACAGTGGAAACCAGTAGGACTCCAAGAAATCAGAACAGGGGGGTGCACCAGCAAGTGGTGGATGAGGTACATATAACCAAGGAGGAGGTGAAGAAGCTGCTATGCGAACTTGACACCTCAAAGGCGGTGGGACCAGACAACATCTCTCCATGGGTCTTTAAAGAGGGAGCAGAGATATGTGAGCCATTAACAAAGATCAACACATCATTTGAAACTGGGCAACTCCCTGAGGTATGGAAGATGGCAAATGTAGTCCCAATTTTTAAAAAGGGAGACAGACATGAGGCACTAAACTACAGACCTGTATCACTAACGTGTATAGTATGCAAGGTCATGGAGAAGATCATCAGGAGGAAAGTGGTGGAGCACCTGG
Source organism: Cherax quadricarinatus (assembly GCF_026875155.1). Classification (NCBI taxonomy): domain Eukaryota; kingdom Metazoa; phylum Arthropoda; class Malacostraca; order Decapoda; family Parastacidae; genus Cherax; species Cherax quadricarinatus. Next base: position 38,530,175 of record NC_069407.1, on the reverse strand, counting down.
AAAGAAACAAGTGTATAATTGACAACCAGCACGGTTTCAGGGAAGGAAAATCCTGTGTCACAAACCTACTAGAGTTTTATGACAAGGTGACAGAAGTAAGACAAGAGAGAGAGGGGTGGATCGACTGCATATTTTTGGACTGCAAGAAGGCCTTCGACACAGTTCCTCACAAGAGGTTACTGCAAAAGCTAGAGGATCAGGCACACATAACAGGAAAGGCACTGCAATGGATCAGAGAATACCTGACAGGGAGGCAACAACGAGTCATGGTACGCGACGAGGTGTCAGAGTGGGCGCCTGTGACAAGCGGGGTTCCACAGGGGTCAGTCCTAGGGCCTGTGTTGTTCATGGTATTTGTGAACGACATAACGGAAGGGATAGACTCAGAAGTGTCCTTGTTTGCAGATGATGCGAAGTTAATGAGAAGAAATCAAATCGGATGAGGATCAGGCAGGACTACAAAGAGACCATGCCAGGCTACAAGCCTGGTCCAGCAACTGGCTCCTTGAATTTAACCCTGCCAAATGCAAATTCATGAAGATTGGGGAAGGGCAAAGAAGACCGCAGACACAATATAGTTTAGATGGCCAAAGACTGCAAACCTCACTCAAGGAAAAAGATCTGGTGGTGAGTATAACACCGAGCATATCTCCTGAGGCGCACATCAATCAGATAACTGCTGCAGCATACGGCGCCTGGCAAACCTACGGATAGCGTTCCAATACCTCAGTAAGGATTCGTTTAAGACTCTGTATACCATCTACGTCAGGCCCATACTGGAGTATGCAGCACCAGTTTGGAACCCACACCTAGTCAAGCACGTCAAGAAATTAGAGAAAGTGCAAAGGTTTGCAACAAGACTAGTCCCAGAGCTACGGGGACTGTCCTACGAAGAAAGGTTTTAGGGAATCGGCCTGACGACGCTGGAGGACGAGGGCAGGGGGGACATG
>NC_069407.1:38519867-38522367 GCF_026875155.1 Cherax quadricarinatus | reverse complement strand
TACGTGGCACTCTCTGATGCTCCCACGCTGGTAAAGTTACTCCCTGGTGCTCCCACGCTCGTACCTGGTACTCCATGGTGCTCCCACGCTTGTACATGCTACTCCATGGTGCTCCCACGCCCGTAACCTGGTACCTCCATGGCGCTCTCTCGCTGGTACCTGTTTACTCCCCTGGTGCTCCCACGCTGGTACCTGGTACTCCTTTGTGCTCCCACGCTTGTACCTGTTACTCCCTGGTGCTTCCACGCTCGTACCTGGTACTCCATGGTGCTCCCTCGCTGGTACCTGTTGCTCCCTGGTGCTCCCACGCTGGTACCTGATACTCCTTTGTGCTCCCACGCTGGTACCTGGCCCTCTCTGATGCTCCCACGCTAGTACCGTTACTCCCTGGTGCTCCCACGCTCGTACCTGCTACTTCATGGTGCTCCCACGCTTGTACCTGTTACTCCCTGGTGCTCCCACGCTCGTACCTGGTACTCCATGGTGCTCCCTCGCTGGTACCTGTTACTCCCTGGTGCTCCCACTCTCGTACCTTGTACTCCGTGGTGCTCCCACACTTGTACCTGTTACTCCCTGGTGCTCCCACGCTGGTACCTGGTGCTTTTTAGTGCTCCCACGGTAGTACCTCTTACTCCCTGGTGCTCTTACGCTGGTACCTGGTACTCCTTGGTGCTCCCACGCTGGTATCTGGTGCTCCCTGGCGCTTCCACGCTAATACCTGGTTCTCCCTGATGCTCACACGCTAGTACCTTTACTCCCTGGTGCTCCCACGATCTTACCTGGTACTCCCTGGAGCTCCCACGATGGTACCTGGTACTCCTTGGAACTTCCACGGTAGTACCTGGTATACATGGTGCTCCCATGCTTGTTCCTGTTACTCCTTGGTGCCCCCACGCTCGTACCTGGTATTCCTGGTGCTCCCACGCTGGTACCTTGTACTCCTTTGCGCTCCCACGCTGGTACCTGGCACTCTCTGATGCTCCCACGCTGGTACCGTTACTCCCTGGTGCTCCCACGCTCGTACCTGGTATTCCCTGGTGCTCCCATACTTGTACCTGCTACTCCCTGGTGCTCCCACGCTGGTATCTGGTGCTCCCTGGTGCTTCCACGCTAATACCTGGTTCTCCCTGATGCTCACACGCTAGTACCTTTACTCCCTGGTGCTCCCACGCTCTTACCTGGTACTCACTGGAGCTCCCACGATGGTACCTGGTACTCCTTGGAACTCCCACGGTAGTACCTGGTATTCCATGGTGCTCCCATACTTGTACCTGCTACTCTCTGGTGCTCCCACGCTGGTACCTGGTGTTCCTTGGTGCTCCCACGGTAGTATCTGTTACTCCCTGGTGCTCCTACGATGGTACCTGGTACTCCTTGGTGCTCCCACGCTGGTACCTGGTTCTCCTTGATGCTCACACGCTGGTACCGTTACTCACTGGTGCTCCCACGCTCGTACCAGGTACTCTCTGGTGCTCCCTCGCTGGTACCTGGTAGTCCCTGGTGCTCCCACGCTGGTGCCTATTACTCCCTGATGCTCCCACGCTAGTACCTGGTACTCCCTGATGCTCCCACGCTAGTACCTGGTGCTCCCTGATGCTCCCACGCTGGTTTCTGGTACTCCCTGGTGCTCCCACGCTGGTACCTGGTACTCCCACGCTGGTACCTGGTACTCCCACGCTGGTACCTGGTACTCCTTGATGTTTCCACTCTGGTGCCTGGTACTCCCTGATGATCCCAAGCTAGTATCTGGTACTCCCTGGTGCTCTGATGCTGGTACCTGAACCTACAATGTTTGCTGTATTTAATAAGTTAACTCGAGGTATACAAAATACTTGTAGCAAAGCACATCGTGGTCACATTCACATTGATGGTAAAGTCATTTTTTGGGACCAGTGAGTAACTCATTAGACTCGGCGTTAATGTCGTGTTTGGAGTCATTGTCTTGCATTTGTGGTCACAGCGGTGGCCCATGCTAACCTCCCTATGTTGTGCAGAAATATTCCTAGCTAGATAAATCTATGATCAGATGCTTTTGTAGAGAGTAGTAGATCCCGTCTCACGGGTTCATCTTCTCCTCTCTCATCTCTCTCTCTCTCTCTCTCTCTCTCTCTCTCTCTCTCTCTCTCTCTCTCTCTCTCTCTCTCTCTCTCTCTTGTTTTGTTCCTGACATGATGACGTTTAGAGTCAGCTGGCCAAGTGATTTACGCATTGGCCTGTGAGTTTTAAGACTCACTCGCCTTGGTTTCAATCCCTCACCCGTTCCCTGATTAATTGTTTTCTCTGGACAAGTTTCGTGTTGAGGCTACTCTTAACCACCGTTGTAAACAAGAAGTATAGATATACCTGTATGAATCATGTCAATAATGTTTTTTTGTTGTTGTTGTTGTTAATACGGTGAAGACTTAATTGATAGTTGTCAGTGGGTGTAGTCAGAGCTCAGGATGAAGGTTTGGTTAGGGGAGAAGATGCGCATCTTCCCACCCTCCTCCTCCTCCTCCTC
>NC_069407.1:38497367-38514867 GCF_026875155.1 Cherax quadricarinatus | reverse complement strand
GCTCCCACGCTCGTACCTGGTACTCCCTGATTTTCCCACGCTAATACCAGGTACTCCTTTGTGCTCCCACGCTGGTACGTGGCACTCTCTGATGCTCCCACGCTGGTAAAGTTACTCCCTGGTGCTCCCACGCTCGTACCTGGTACTCCATGGTGCTCCCACGCTTGTACATGCTACTCCATGGTGCTCCCACGCCCGTACCTGGTACTCCATGGCGCTCTCTCGCTGGTACCTGTTACTCCCTGGTGCTCCCACGCTGGTACCTGGTACTCCTTTGTGCTCCCACGCTTGTACCTGTTACTCCCTGGTGCTTCCACGCTCGTACCTGGTACTCCATGGTGCTCCCTCGCTGGTACCTGTTGCTCCCTGGTGCTCCCACGCTGGTACCTGATACTCCTTTGTGCTCCCACGCTGGTACCTGGCCCTCTCTGATGCTCCCACGCTAGTACCGTTACTCCCTGGTGCTCCCACGCTCGTACCTGCTACTTCATGTGCTCCCACGCTGTACCTGTTACTCCCTGTGCTCCCACGCTCGTACCTGTACTCCAGGTGCTCCCTCGCGGGTACCTGTTACTCCCTGTGCTCCACTCTCGTACCTTGTACTCCGTGGTGCTCCCACACTTGTACCTGTTACTCCCTGGTGCTCCCACGCTGGTACCTGGTGCTTTTTAGTGCTCCCACGGTAGTACCTCTTACTCCCTGTGTGCTCTTACGCTGGTACCTGTACTCCTTGGTGCTCCCACGCTGGTATCTGGTGCTCCCCTGGCGCTTCCACGCTAATACCTGGTTCTCCCTGATGCTCACACGCTAGTACCTTTACTCCCTGGTGCTCCCACGATCTTACCTGGTACTCCCTGGAGCTCCCACGATGGTACCTGGTACTCCTTGGAACTTCCACGGTAGTACCTGGTATACATGGTGCTCCCATGCTTGTTCCTGTTACTCCTTGGTGCCCCCACGCTCGTACCTGGTATTCCTGGTGCTCCCACGCTGGTACCTTGTACTCCTTTGCGCTCCCACGCTGGTACCTGGCACTCTCTGATGCTCCCACGCTGGTACCGTTACTCCCTGGTGCTCCCACGCTCGTACCTGGTATTCCCTGGTGCTCCCATACTTGTACCTGCTACTCCCTGGTGCTCCCACGCTGGTATCTGGTGCTCCCTGGTGCTTCCACGCTAATACCTGGTTCTCCCTGATGCTCACACGCTAGTACCTTTACTCCCTGGTGCTCCCACGCTCTTACCTGGTACTCACTGGAGCTCCCACGATGGTACCTGGTACTCCTTGGAACTCCCACGGTAGTACCTGGTATTCCATGGTGCTCCCATACTTGTACCTGCTACTCTCTGGTGCTCCCACGCTGGTACCTGGTGTTCCTTGTGCTCCCACGGTAGTATCTGTTACTCCCTGTGGCTCCTACGATGGTACCTGGTACTCCTTGGTGCTCCCACGCTGGTACCTGGTTCTCCTTGATGCTCACACGCTGGACCGTTACTCACTGGTGCTCCCACGCTCGTACCAGGTACTCTCTGGTGCTCCCTCGCTGTACCTGGTAGTCCCTGGTGCTCCTCCACGCTGGTGCCTATACTCCCTGATGCTCCCACGCTAGTACCTGGTACTCCCTGATGCTCCCACGCTAGTACCTGGTGCTCCCTGATGCTCCCACGCTGGTTTCTGGTACTCCCTGGTGCTCCCACGCTGGTACCTGGTACTCCCACGCTGGTACCTGGTACTCCCACGCTGGTACCTGGTACTCCTTGATGTTTCCACTCTGGTGCCTGGTACTCCCTGATGATCCCAAGCTAGTATCTGGTACTCCCTGGTGCTCTGATGCTGGTACCTGAACCTACAATGTTTGCTGTATTTAATAAGTTAACTCGAGGTATACAAAATACTTGTAGCAAAGCACATCGTGGTCACATTCACATTGATGGTAAAGTCATTTTTTTGGGACCAGTGAGTAACTCATTAGACTCGGCGTTAATGTCGTGTTTGGAGTCATTGTCTTGCATTTGTGGTCACAGCGGTGGCCCATGCTAACCTCCCTATGTTGTGCAGAAATATTCCTAGCTAGATAAATCTATGATCAGATGCTTTTGTAGAGAGTAGTAGATCCCGTCTCACGGGTTCATCTTTCTCTCTCTCTCTCTCTCTCTCTCTCTCTCTCTCTCTCTCTCTCTCTCTCTCTCTCTCTCTCTCTCTCTCTCTCTCTCTTGTTTGTTCCTGACATGATGACGTTTTGAGTCAGCTGGCCAAGTGATTTACGCATTGGCCTGTGAGGTTATAAGACTCACTCGCCTTGGTTTCAATCCCTCACCCGTTCCCTGATTAATTGTTTTCTCTGGACAAGTTTCGTGTTGAGGCTACTCTAACCACCGTTGTAAACAAGAAGTATAGATATACCTGTATGAATCATGTCAATAATGTTTTTTTGTTGTTGTTGTTGTTAATACGGTGAAGACTTAATTGATAGTTGTCAGTGGGTGTAGTCAGAGCTCAGGATGAAGGTTTGGTTAGGGAGAAGATGCGCATCTTCCCACCCTCCTCCTCCTCCTCCTCCTCCTCCTCCTCCTCCTCCTCCTCCTCCTCCTCCTCCTCTTCCTCCTCTTCTTCCTCCTCGTCCTATTCCTCTTCCTCCTCCTCTTCCTCCTCTGGCTGGTGGGAGAGTTAACAGCGTGAACTGAAGAGTGGAATGGAACTTACCTGAGTAGCAGGCATAAATAGATAAATAGAACGTACCTGAATGGCAAGCAAAAATAGATTATACCTGGTAAGCGCTGCCTGGTTCTCATTTGTAAGTCTCCTGACTAATTATGCTCATTCTCATTAAAGTGCACTATAAGCTTTAAAGAACAAAGAGGCACAATAACGCGCCTGCAACAATACACAAACAATCTGGACATATGAGAGAGAGAAACTTATGACGACGCTTGAGTCCTATTTTGACCAATCACAAGTCAAACTGACAGAAGAGAGTGAGCCAGCATGTATAGGCGAGGAAGACAGGGACGACGTAGTGGTAGTGGTAATGATGGTAGTGGAAGTAGTAGTTGAAGAAGAAGTAGGGGGAGTAGTTTTTGCCACCAGAGATAGAAAGGGGAATGAATGGGGGGGGAATAATGGTAGTAATAATAGTAGTAGAAAAAGTAGAAACAATAATAGTAATAAAAAGTGGTAGTCGTAGTAGAATAAGTGGGGTAAATCTGAGGACAAGAAAAAGGAGTACTACAAGAGAGCTGAGGGACCATAATGGGTAGGACAATAAACGCGGGGGGATGGGGACTGAATGACAGAATAAACAAGGCTGAAGGAAGGAAACACAGAAAGAAATATGGAAAAAAAATGAAAACAGAGGTAGGGAGAAAAGAATGGTTCATGTCAAGTTACGAGTGTTCTGAAGTTTGGAGCATTTGACAATGTAATGTGAAAGGAAGGCAGCTACGGAGACAAAGCCAGAATTAAGATTCACGAAAGGAAAGCTGTGTATAAGTATTGACTCAAGAAGACGACGATTCTGAAGGCTAGAAGTCGGATGCACAGTTTTGGCAGTGGACCAGTCAATAGGATGACTGTGATCTCTAACATGACAGAAAAGAGCATTATTGGTGTCGGCAAGTCTAAAACTACTTTTATGCTCCTTCAGCCTGTCAGAAAGAGAACCAGTTTCTCCACAGTATTGAAGGTGATAAGAGGGGCAGGAAACAGTAGAAACCAGGGGCAACAATTGTAGGGGAAGAGGTACGAACTACATTACTGCGATGAGTGTTAGTGAAAAGTGAGTTTGATGTCTCAGGAAAGGAGAGAGTTGTTGAGATTAGAAAAACTGGAAATATAGGGATAGCCGAGAACGGGAGATTTCACAAGACTAGAGAGTTTGTGATAGAAAAAAGTCAACTTAGGGCATGAGAAGGCAGAGTTTATGAAATAGGAAGAGTACCCAAGACGAATTACGAAGAATGGAAATTTGCGACTCAAGGAATTGCCACTATCAGCATTACCACTACCACTACCAGCATTACCTCTATCAGCATTATCACTAAAAGCATTACCACTATCAGCATTACCACTACCATTACCAGCATTATCACAATCAGCATTACCACTATCAGCATTACCACTACCAGCATTACCACTACCAGCATTACCACTACCAGCATTACCTCTATCAGCATTATCACAATCAGCATTACCACTATCAGCATTACCACTACCAGCATTACCACTACCAGCATTACCACTACAAGCATTACCACTACCAGCATTACCACTACCAGCATTACCTCTATCAGCATTACCACTATCAGCATTACTACTACCACTACCAGCATTACCTCTATCAGCATTACCAATACCAGCATTACCACAACCAGCATTACCACTATCAGCATTACCACTATCAACATTAGCACTATCGGCATTACCACTACCACTACCAGCATTACCTCTACAGCATTACTACTACCAGCATTACCACAACCAGCATTACCACTACAAGCATTACCACTACCAGCATTACTACTATCAGCTTTACTACTACCAGCATTACCACTACCAGCATCACCACAACAAGCATTACCATTACCAACATTACCAATACAGCATTACCAAAACCAGCATTACCACAACCAGCATTACCACAACCAGCATTACCACAACCAGCATTACCACAACCAGCATTACCACAACAAGTATTACCACAACAAGCATTACCACAACCAGCAATGCCACTACCAGCATTACCACAACCAGCATTACCACAACCAGCATTACCACAACCAGCAATACCACTACCAGCATTACTACAACCAGCATTACCACAACCAGTATTACCACAATCAGCAACACCACTACCAGCATTATCACTACCAACATTACCACAACTAGCAATACCACTACCAGCATTACCACTACCAGCATTAGCACTACCAGCATTAGCACTACCAACATTACCACAACCAGCAACACCACTACCAGCATTACCACTACCAACATTACCACAACTAGCAATACCACTACCAGCATTAGCACTACCAGCATTACCACTACCAGCAATACCACTACCAGCATTACCACTACCAGCATTACCACAACCAGCATTACCACTACCAGCATTACCACAACCAGCATTACCACTACCAGCATTACCACAACCAGCATTACCACAACCAGAATTACCACAACTAGCATTACCACAACCAACATTAAAACTACCATCATTACCACTAATAGCATTAACACTACCAGCATTACCACAACCAGCATTACCACAACCAGAATTACCACAACTAGCATTACCACTACCAACATTACCACTACCATCATTACCACTAATAGCATTAACACTACCAGCATTACCACAACCAGCAATACCACTACCAGCATTACCACAACCAGCATTACCACAACCAGCATTACCACAACCAGCATTACCACAACCAGCAATACCACTACCAGCATTACCACAACCAGCATTACCACAACCAGCATTACCACAACCAGCAATACCACTACCAGCATTACCACTACCAGCATTACCACAACGAGCAATACCACTACCAGCATTACCACTACTAGCATTACCACAACCAGCAATGCCACTGCCACTACCAGCATTACCACAACCAGCATTACCACAACCAGCATTACCACAACCAGCAATACCACTACCAGCATTACCACAACCAGCATTGCCACAACCAGTATTACCACAACCAGCAACACCACTACCAGCATTACCACTACCAACATTACCACAACTAGCAATACCACTACCAGCATTACCACTACCAGCATTAGCACTACCAGCATTACCACTACCAGCATTACCACTACCAGCATTACCACTACCAGCATTACCAGTACCAACATTACCACTACCAGCATTACCACTACATCTGTTTCTTGCTCTCTCACCCCCTTCACTGTCCTTCATGTACTTGCTCACTTACTCTTTTCTCTGAGTGTGACTTGTAAATGGTCCAATACGACCCAAACGTCGTTATAAACTTTTCTGTCTCCAATGTGTAGATTATTTATAAAATATAATCTTTGTGACTATCTAAAGTGAACTTAAGTACTATTACTAAATTAATATTTTATAAGTGAATTTATTACCGCCATAATATTGGCCTTTAGGCTCCATTAAACACAATGTTCGTGAAAACCCCCAAAATTGTTAGGGTTGTTTTATTGGACATTATTTCGTGTCTGGTCTGTGACACTCCAGTTGTGTTAGACCAGCTCCTGACTCCCTCGCTGGTACCTGAGCCTTCTCTCTCACCTGACTCCCACGAGTGTACCTGAGCCTTCTTTCTCACCTAACTCCCACGATGGTACCTGAGCCTTCTCTCTCACCTGACTCCAACGCTGGTACCTGAGCCTTCTCTCTGACCTGACTCCCACGCTGGTACCTGAGCCTTCTCTCTCACGTGACTCCCACGATGGTACCTGAGCCTTCTCTCTCACCTGACTCCCACGCTGGTACCTGAGCCTTCTCTCTGACCTGACTCCCACGCTGGTACCTTAGCCTTCTCTCTCACCTGACTCCCACGATGGTACCTGATTCTTCTCTCTTACCTGACTCCCACGCTGGTACCTGAGCCTTCTCTCTCACCTGACTCCCACGATGGTACCTGAGCCTTCTCTCTCACCTGACTTCCACGATGGTACCTTAGCCTTCTCTCTCACCTGACTCCCACGATGGTACCTGAGCCTTCTCTCTCACTTGACTCCCACGATGGTACCTGAGCCCTCTCTCTCACCTGACTCCCACGCTGGTACCTGAGCCTTCTCTCTCACCTGACTCCCACGATGGTACCTGAGCCTTCTCTCTCACCTGACTCCCACGATGGTACCTGAGCCTTCTCTCTCACCTGACTCCCATGCTGGTACCTGAACTTTCTCTTCGACCCGACTCCCACTCTGGTACTTGAGCCTTCTCTCTGACCTGACTCTCACGCTGGTACCTGAGCCTTTTCTGTGACCTGATTCCCACAATAAACTACCAGAATAACCCACATTCAAAAGCATGGAAATAAAGTGAGATTCTTTTCAGCCTCACTGAAGACCCTCTTCAGTCGATACTAATTTAGATGGAGGAAAGGCGTTGTATACGTAGAGCAGGAAGGTATACACGGAAAAAAACGAAGGGTTTAAGAAATTTTACCAGCAACAGAGCATCAGTAGGCCTACTGCTCCATGTTCGGTGACTCGATCTACTCCCCCTCCTTTCAGCGTGGACATACGTCTACAACTCTATTGCTAAAGTAGTAATGTTCCATTTTTTTTGTTTCATATTTGTATTGAGCCTAAATTTATCAGATGTTGTGATAGGCCTACTATATTATTATGGAGGCCTCTGGAATAACTTTCTCTCATTTCTCAAGTGTCGTTAAAAGTTTGAAAAACTTTAGAAATCTAGTCAACAGAGATTCAACATTGTCACTGTCTTTCTGTCACACACACACACACACACACACACACACACACACACACACACACACACACACACACACACACACACTCACACACACACACACACACACACACACACACACACACACACACACACTCACTCAGCCAGAAGAGCTCATGCATGCAGTGCAAAGCTCCTGATCATGGGGGACTTTAACCACAAGGAGATCGATTGGGAGAACTTGGACCCACATGGGGCCAAGATACATGGAGGGCTAAGATGATGGAGGTGGTACTGGAGAACTTCATGTACCAACACGTAAGGGACACTACAAGAGAGAGAGGAGAGGATGAACCAGCAAGGCTGGACTTAGTATTCACCTTCAGTAGTGCAGATATCGAGGACATCACATATGAAAGACCCCTTGGGGCCAGTGACCATGTGGTTTTAAGCTTCGAATACACAGTAGAGCTACAATGGAGGGAGAAGCAGGAAGGCCAGGACGAATGAAGCCAAACTACAAGAAAGGGGACTACACAGGAATGAGAACTACCTGAACGGGTTCAGTGGGACAGAGAACTGGCAGGGAAGCCAGTTAATGAGATGATGGAATATGTAGCAACAAAATGCAAGGAGGCTGAGGAGAGGTTTGTACCCAAGGGTAACAGGAGTAATGAAAAAGCCAGGTGAGCCCATGGTTTACCCAAAGGTGCAGGGAGGCAAAAACCAAGTGTGCTAGGGAATGGAAGAAATATAGAAGGCAAAGGACCCAGGAGAATAAGGAGAACAGTCGTAGAGCCAGAAACGAATATGCACAGATAAGAAGGGAGGCCCAAAGACAATATGAAAATGACATAGCAGCGAAAGCCAAATCTGACCCGAAACTGTTGTACAGCCACATCAGGAGGAAAACAACAGTCAAGGACCAGGTAATCAGGCTAAGGAAGGAAGGAGGAGAGACAACAGGAAATGACCGTGAAGTATGTGAAGAACTCAACAAGAGATTCAAAGAAGTGTTCACAGAGGAGACAGAAGGGACTCCAGAAAGACGGAGAGGTGGGCACACCACCAAGTGCTGGACACAGTGCACACAACCGAGGAAGAAGTGAAGAGGCTTCTGAGTGAGCTAGATACCTCAAAGGCAATGGGGCCAGATAACATCTCCCCATGGTATTGAGAGAGGGAGCAGAGGCGCTATGTGTACCCCTAACAACAATATTCAATACATCTATCGAAACAGGGAGATTGCCTGAGGCATGGAAGACAGCAAATGTAGTCCCAATCTTTAAAAAAGGAGACAGACATGAAGCGTTTAAACTACAGACCAGTGTCACTGACATGTATAGTATGCAAAATCATGGAGAAGATTATCAGGAGAAGAGTGGTGGAACACCTAGAAAGGAATGATCTCATCAACAGCAGCCAGCATGGTTTCAGGGACGGGAAATCCTGTGTCACAAACCTACTGGAGTTCTATGACATGGTGACAGCAGTAAGACAAGAGAGAGAGGGTGGGTGGATTGCATTTTCTTGGACTGCAAGAAGGCGTTTGACACAGTTCCCCCACAAGAGATTGGTGCAAAAACTGGAGGACCAAGCAGGATAACAGGAAGGCACTACAATGGATCAGGGAATACTTGTCAGAAGACAGCAGCGAGTCATGGTACGTGGCGAGGTGTCAGAGTGGGCACCTGTGACCAGCGGGGTCCCGCAGGGTCAGTCCTAGGACCAGTGCTGTTTCTGGTATTTGTGAACGACATGACGGAAGGAATAGACTCTGAGGTGTCCCTGTTTGCAGATGACGTGAAGTTGATGAGAAGAATACACTCGATCGAAGACCAGGCAGAACTACAAAGGGATCTGGACAGGCTGCAGACCTGGTCCAGCAATTGGCTCCTGGAGTTCAATCCCACCAAGTGCAAAGTCATGAAGATTGGGAAGGGCAAAGAAGGCCGCAGACGAGTACAGTCTAGGGGTCAGAGACTACAAACCTCACTCAAGGAAAAAGATCTTGGGGTGAGTATAACACCAGGCACATCTCCTGAAGCGCACATCAACCAAATAACTGCTGCAGCATATGGGCGCCTAGCAAACCTCAGAACAGCATTCCGACATCTTAATAAGGAATCGTTCAGGACCCTGTACACCGTATATGTTAGGCCCATATTGGAGTATGCGGCACCAGTTTGGAACCCACACCTAGCCAAGCACGTAAAGAAACTAGAGAAAGTGCAAAGGTTTGCAACAAGACTAGTCCCAGAGCTAAGAGGTATGTCCTACGAGGAGAGGTTAAGGGAAATCAACCTGACGACACTGGAGGACAGGAGAGATAGGGGGACATGATAACGACAACAAAATACTGAGGGGAATTGACAAGGTGGACAAAGACAGGATGTTCCAGAGTTTGGACACAGCAACAAGGGGACACAGTTGGAAGCTAAAGACACAGATGAATCACAGGGATGTTAGGAAGTATTTCTTCAGCCACAGAGTAGTCAGTAAGTGGAATAGTTTGGAAGCGATGTAGTGGAGGCAGGATCCATACATAGCTTTAAGCAGAGGTATGATAAAGCTCACGCTCGGGGAGAGTGACCTAGTAGCGATCAGTGAAGAGGCGGGGCCAGGAGCTCGGACTCGACCCCCGCAACCTCAACTAGGTGAGTTCAACTAGGTGAGTAACACACACACACACATACACACGCACACACACACACGCACACACGCACACACACACACACACACACACACACTCACACACACACACACACACTCTCACACACACACACACACACACACACACACACACACACACACACACACACACACATCACACACACACACACACACACACACACACACACACACACACACACACACACACTCACACACACACACACACATACACACGCACACACACACACGCACACACGCACACACTCCACACACACACACACACAAACCACACACACACACACACACACACACACACACACACACACACACACACGCACACGCACACGCACACACACACACACACATACACACACACGTACACACACACACACACACACGTACACGCGCACACACGTACACACACACACACACACACACACACACACACACACACACACATACACACACACACACACACACACACACACACACACACACACACACATACACATGACCCAGGTGACAAATTTTCGGAGAATTGGGTGGTTTGCGAGTGGAAGGAAACGACCTGTCAAAGTAATTTTCAAGGAAGAATCAGTTCGAATCAGGATCCTGCAAAAGAAGGCACGACTGAGGGACAAACAGGGGTACCAGAGAGTATACCTCGATCGCGACAGAACACAAGAAGAAAGGACTACACTGAAAGAGAGGGTACAGAGACGCAAGGAGGAACGAAGGGCAATGATGAAGATGAGCAGGACCCAGACACAGGAAGAAGGGCAAACACATCCCCCAGAAACTCCCACAGAAAGACTCCAACCGCGACAATCCCAAAGCAACTGAGCAATCTAAACCAAAACCCACACACTTTTCCCTCTGCCACCAACCCCCACATCACAAACCTCACCTCAAAAGCTGCCCCTTATGGGCATTCAGACCCCACCCCCCTCATCACAAACCCCACCCACACCACAGCCCCCCATAGGCCCCCATCAAGGCTCTCACTCCCTCAACCCCAATATTCTCGCAGGACCACAGTGATAGAAAAGAAGCTGAAGGTTTGGTACACAAACGCAGACAGAATAACGAATAAATATGAGGAGTGGCACGAAAGAATCAGCGAGAAATCCACAGATATCATAGTAGTTACAGAAACGAAACTCGCTGAGACAATAACAGACACAATCTTCCCACCGGGATATCAAATCCTGAGGAATGATAGAAGGAGTATAGGGGGAGGAGGGGTTGCACTGCTCACAAAAAACCGATGGGGATTTGAAGAAATGAAAGGCATGGACGTGATTGGAGAAAGAGACTACGTAGTAGGTACAATTCAGTCTGGAGAACATAAAGTACTCATTGGAGTGATGTATAACCCACCACAGAACTGCAGGAGGCCAAGAGAGGAATACAAAGAAAACAACAGAGCAATGGTGGACACACTGGCTGAGGTGGCAAGAAGAGCTCACTCGAGCAGAGCAAAGTTACTGGTAATGGGCGATTTCAACCACAGGGAGATCGTCTGGGAAAACCTGGAGCCACATGGGGGTTCCGAAACATGGAGAGACAAGATGATGGATGTGGTACTTGAAAACCTCATGCATCAACATGTCAGGGACACTACCAGAGAGAGAGGGGAGGATGAGCCAGCAAGACTGGATCTTGTGTTTACCCTGAGCAATTCAGGCATTGAGGGCATCACTTACGAGAGGCCCCTTGGAGCTAGCGATCACGTGGCTTTGAGTTTTGATTATATAGTAGAGTTAGAAGTGGAGAAGGTAACAGGAATTGAATGGGAAAAGCCAAACTATAAAAGGGGGGACTACACAGGTATGAGTAACTTCCTGCAGGAGGTTCAGTGGGACAGAGAACTTGTAGAAAAATCAGTAAACGAGATGATGGAATATGTAGCAACAAAGTGCAAGGAGGCAGAGGAAAGGTTTGTTCCCAAGGGAAATAGAAATAATAGGAAGACCAAAGCAAGTCCTTGGTTTACCCGAAGGTGTAGGGAGGCAAAAACTAAGTGCAGCAGAGAATGGAAAAGGTATAGGAGGCAAAGGACCCAGGAAAATAAGGAGATTAGTAGAAGAGCCAGAAACGAGTGTGCACAGACAAGGAGGGAGGCCCAGGGACAGTTCGAAAACGACATAGCATCGAAAGTCAAGTCTGACCCGAAACTGCTGTATAGCCACATTAGGAGGAAGACAACAGTCAAAGACCAGGTGATATAGCTGAGGAAAGAAGGTGGAGAACTCACAAGAAACGATCAAGAGGTATGTGAGGAGCTCAACACGAGGTTTAAGGAAGTATTTACAGTGAAGACAGGAAGGCCTCTGGGGGGACAGACCAGATGGGGACACCAGCAAGGAATATACCAGCAAGTGTTGGATGACATAAATACAAATGAGGAGGAGGAGGTGAAGAAGCTGCTAAGAGACATCGATATCTCAAAGGCAATGGGACCGGACAACATCTCCCCGTGGGTCCTTAGAGAGGGAGCAGATATGCTGTGTGTGCCACTTACCACAATCTTCAACACATCCCTGGAAACTGGGCAACTACGTTAGGTATGGAAGACGGCAAATGTAGTTCCCATTTTTAAAAAAGGAGACAGAAAAGAGGCACTAAGCTATAGACCTGTGTCACTAACATGTATAGTATGCAAAGTTATGGAGAAGATTATCAGGAGGAGAGTGGTGGAGCACCTGGAACGGAACAAAAGTATAAACGCCAACCAGAACGGATTCATGGAAGACAAATCATGTGTCACAAACCTTCTGGAGTTTTATGATAAAGCAACATAAGTAAGACACGAGAGAGAGGGGTGGGTTGATTGCATCTTCTTGGACTGCAAGAAGGCCTTTGACGCAGTTCCTCACAAGAGATTAGTGCAGAAGCTAGAGGATCAGGCGCATATAACAGGAAGGGCACTGCAATGGATCAGAGAATACCTGACAGGGAGGCAACAGCGAGTCGTGGTACGCAATGAGGTATCACAGTGGGCACCTGTGACAAGCAGGGTCCCACAGGGGTCGGTCCTAGGACCAGTGCTATTTTTGGTATATGTGAACGACATGATGGAAGGGTTAGACTCAGAAGTGTCCCTCTTCACAGACGATGTGAAGTTAATGAGGAGAATTAAATCAGATGAGGATCAGGCAGGACTTCAAAGAGACCTGGACAGACAGGACACCTGGTCCAACAACTGGCTTCTCGAATTTAACCCCACCAAATGCAAAGTCATGAAGATCGGGGAAGGGCACAGAAGACCGCAAACGGAGTATAGGCTAGGTGGCCAAAGACTGCAAACCTCGCTCAAGGAGAAAGATTTTCGGGTGAGTATAACACCGAGCATGTCTCCGGAAGCACACATCAACCAGATAACTGCTGCAGCATATGGGCGCCTGGCAAACCTGAGAACAGCGTTCCGATACCTTAGCAAGGAATCGTTCAAGACACTGTACACCGTGTACGTCAAGCCCATATTGGAGTATACAGCACCTGTTTGGAACCCGCACTTGATCAAGCACGTCAAGAAATTAGAGAAAGTGCAAAGGTTTGCGACAAGGTTAGTTCCAGATCTAAGGGGAATGTCC
The DNA here is from genome assembly GCF_026875155.1 of Cherax quadricarinatus. NCBI lineage: Eukaryota > Metazoa > Arthropoda > Malacostraca > Decapoda > Parastacidae > Cherax > Cherax quadricarinatus. The sequence continues at coordinate 38,501,184 of NC_069407.1, read as the reverse complement.
TATGAAGAAAAGTTAAGGGAAATCGGCCTGACGACATTGGAGGACAGGAGGGTCAGGGGAGACATGATAACGACATATAAAATACTGCACCTAATAGACAAGGTGGACAAAGATAGGATGTTCCAAGGAGGGGACACAGAAACAAGAGGTCACAATTGGAAGTTGAAGACTCAGATGAGTCAAAGGGATGTTAGGAAGTATTTTTTCAGTCATAGAGTTGTCAGGTAGTGGAATGGCCTAGAAAGTGAGGTAGTGGAGGCGGGAACCATACATAGTTTTAAGACGAGGTTTGATAAAGTTCATGGAGCAGGGAGAGAGAGGACCCAGTAGCAACCAGTGAAGAAGGGCCAGGAACTAAGACTTGACCCCTGCAACCACAAATAGGTGAGTACAAATAAATGAGTACACACACACACACACTCGTACACAGAGTAGTTAAAAATCTCATCATATGACAGAATCGACCGCAACACTAGAACACAGATTGGTGACTGACGTGTCACCTGGAGACCCAGTTCACCTCATCCGTTGCTCATTCCCTCCCTCCCTTCCTTCCTTCCTTCCTGCCTCCTTGGTATCCTCCTTCCGACAGCTCAAGACTTCCCATTCCTACCTGCTGGAGGTGTGGGAGAAGCGGTGAGTAGACACAGCCATCGCGTCAACGCTGCAAAATCTTCTGTCAACTTTAGAGTTGAAACAACAGAGAACTGACCTGTGACAGACTTCCTCGATTTCCATACAAATGAAATCCTGGTCAGGCGCCGGCGACATCGGGAGAGAATAGGGACAGGGAAGGTGTTTAGGGGTCGGGGTAGTTGGTAGTTAGATGGGGGTGGGGTTGCTTTGGGCGTGGTTGCAGGGAGAAGCAATATATGTGTGGAAAAATTTTCTCCATGGAAGGGGGTATCGGCCCCCCTTCAGCCCTTTTCAGCCGTTTTCAGACCTGAGTGGCCCAGCCCTCTCTGAAAGGGTATTGGCGTCTTGCTTCTGCAACAACACTTTTAATTGGAAGCATATGACTAGTGTGTGTCATGATCACACCACGTCTTTGCAAGGTACCAGTGTTCCAACCAATGTGAGTTAACGAGAGTAATTAATCTCTATAACGCAACATTAAAGGTACAGGAAATCTCCTTACTCTATTCACATGTGAGACAATAATGAACTCTCAGTGATCGAAACATATCATGAAATCAAGCATTTGTGTTACAAATTGTTGCAGTTTGGCAAAGAGGGAAAAAACACTGGTGTCAGCGAATCCTTTATATGAGGGCAAATTAGGCTAGCGAGGGGAACTGCTGGTAGATTCCTTTTAGACTTCGTCGAGACAACTCGTGCGTTACGCTGTAATAACAAAGACACTGGTGATCGCGCATTTTGTTAATAAAAAATCTTAACGGACACAGCAGAACAATTACAGAGAAGTGTGATCAGCTTCTTTAGTGATATGACTGTGAACAATAGACAATCCTTGATGAACAGTGTGTAACAACGAGTGTTGCGAATTTCCCGACGGGAATGGAAGACAGTGCGACATTCTTCAAAGAACACGTCTGCTTCAGTCAAGACAGCGGATATCCGGATGCAGTTACGGGTCAGCTAAAAATACCCAGGTACGTCTGATAAACATGACATTGGTTAGGTCCGCTGTGCAGCGGATATCTACTTCATGTCTTATTTGACGGTACCATAATCCGGTTACCCGTGGACCTTAGAGCCCAAACCAGTTCGTATAACTTCGGCAATCAGTTTCTGAGATATGCCGAATAACACCCCCTAGGGGTAATTATGCTTACAACCAATTATATTCACAGCTCATATGCGGTTGCGGTTGCATCGTCGGCTCCAAGAACATTCTGGACGCGGCTGCAGAATGTTGAGACGTCATCAAGCTAAGTCCCATTACTGTTCACTTATTATATATATGCGTTTGCTTGTTTATATACTACAACCCCACAATATGGGATGATTGGGACGGGAAAGGTAGGGGGGTGGATCCTGCGGGATCCTCTAATGACAATTAGAGTCATCTCACTGCGTGACGTGAGTTGCATACTGTCGGCCGGATGTGTCGTGTAGAAAAGGACGGATGTGTGGTTTGGAATCGACCGGATGTGTGTGAAATCGACCGGATGTGCGGTTTGTAACCGACCGGATGTGTGGTATGAAAACGATCGGATGTGTGGTGTGAAATCGACCGGATATGTGGTGTGGAATCGACCGGATGTGTGGTGTGGAATCTACCGGATGTATAGTGTGGAATCGACCGGATGTGTGATGTGGAATCGACCGGATGTTTAGTGTGGAATCGACAGCTTATTTAAGATCAGTTGTGCAAAACGAAGTATCACGGAACATTTTTTGTAATTTTTGTTATATATAAACACTAAGATCATTGCTTATTATCAGTTGTGTTTCTTCAACTGACCCAGCGATCAGTTGTGTTGCATCAACTGAACCCGCGATCAGCTGTGTTGCATCAACTGAACCCGCGATCAGTTGTGTTGCATCAACTGAACCCGCGATCAGCTGTGTTGCATCAACTGAACCCGCGATCAGTTGTGTTGCATCAGCTAACCCCGCGATCAGTTGTGTTGCAATAACTGACCCCGCGATCAGTTGTGTTGCATCAACTGAACCCGCGATCAGTTGTGTTGCATCAACTGAACCCGCGATCAGTTGTGTTGCATCAGCTAACCCCGCGATCAGTTGTGTTGCAATAACTGACCCCGCGATCAGTTGTGTTGCATCAACTGAACCCGCTATCAGTTGTGTTGCATTAACTGACCCCGCGATCAGTTGTGTTGCATCAACTGACCCCGCGATCAGCTGTGTTGCATCAACTGAACCCGCTATCAGTTGTGTTGCATTAACTGACCCCGCGATCAGTTGTGTTGCATCAACTGACCCCGCGATCAGCTGTGTTGCATCAACTGAACCCGCGATCAGTTGTGTTGCATCAACTGAACCCGCTATCAGTTGTGTTGCATTAACTGACCCCGCGATCAGCTGTGTTGCATCAACTGAACCCGCGATCAGTTGTGTTGCATCAACTGAACCCGCGATCAGTTGTGTTGCATCAACTGACCCCGCGATCAGCTGTGTTGCATCAACCGAACCCGCGATCAGTTGTGTTGCATTAACCGAACCCGCGATCAGCTGTGTTGCATCAACTGAACCCGCTATCAGTTGTGTTGCATCAAGTGACCCCGCGATCAGCTGTGTTGCATCAACTGACCCCGCGATCAGTTGTGTTGCATCAACTGAACCCGCGATCAGTTGTGTTGCATCAACTGAACCCGCGATCAGTTGTGTTGCGTTAACTGACCCCGCGATCAGTTGTGTTGCATTAACTGACCCCGCGATCAGTTGTGTTACATCAACTGACCCCGCGATCAGTTGTGTTGCATCAACTGACCCCGCGATCAGTTGTGTTACATCAACTGACCCCGCGATCAGTTGTGTTGCATCAACTGACCCCGCGATCAGTTGTGTTACATCAACTGAACCCGCGATCAGTTGTGTTGCATCAACTGAACCCGCGATCAGTTGTGTTACATCAACTGAACCCGCGATCAGTTGTGTTGCATCAACTGACCCCGCGATCAGTTGTGTTGCATCAACTGAACCCGCGATCAGTTGTGTTGCATCAACTGACCCCGCGATCAGTTGTGTTACATCAACTGAACCCGCGATCAGTTGTGTTGCATCAACTGACCCCGCGATCAGTTGTGTTACATCAACTGAACCCGCGATCAGTTGTGTTGCATCAACTGAACCCGCGATCAGTTGTGTTGCATCAACTGAACCCGCGATC
>NC_069407.1:38464867-38489867 GCF_026875155.1 Cherax quadricarinatus | reverse complement strand
TCTTCTCTCTCTCCTCTCTCTGTCTCTCTCTCTGTCTATCTCTTGTCTCTTCTCTGTCTCTCTGTCTCTCTCTCTCTCTGTCTCTTTCATTCTCTCTCTGTCTCTCTGTCTCTCTGTCTCTGTCTGTCTGTCTGTCTGCTGTCTGTCTGTCTCTCTCTCTCCTCTCTCCTTCTCTCTCTCTCTCTCTCTCTCTGTCTCTCTCTCTCTCTCTCTCTTCTCTCTCTCTCTCTCTTCTCTCCCTCTCTCTTTTCTCTCTCTCTCTCTCTCTCTCTCTCTCTTTTTTTTTTTTTTTTTTTTTTTTTTTTTTACACATGGTTTGACAAGGTTAGGATCCTGCTTTATTGAAAAGCTTTTACAGGTTAAGGATTCCTAACTTTATTGAAAAGCTAAGAGCTGTTACCTACATCAGTCATTTGAAAGCATTTTTTATTGTTATGAGACATACAAGTGGGGAAACAGGATGAAGTTGGAGCCATCTGTGGGCCGCATTTTCATTTGATCAACTGACGTTATCTCGTTGACATCATTATGCTGAACGAATGTGTTCCATACTCGAGTCATCCTGGGTATGTATGATCTCAGATGGAGTGATGTTCTGGAAAAAGGGTACAGCCAGAGTGAAGTTGCTGCTTTCTGCCGTCTTGGGGCATAAAAGCTTGTTTCGCGCTGCCCTCGAAGTGGATCCAAGTTTTGGTATTTTGACAATATTGGCCTTGTACATAACAGTAAGGCCACCCACATCCCTCCCTATGTTGAAGGCTCTGCTGAAATGACAGATCCATCCAGGATGGGTCCAGGCGAGAGATGAGGACGTCTTGCTCTGTTTCTACTCTGTCAAGCAGTCGCAGATGAGAGGGGGGACAGGCAAACCAAAGAAAGTGGAGCATACTAAAGGGTTGGGAGCGTACTTGTGCCTCGTACAGTATCTTGCAACCCCTACTGTCAAGCAGATGCGAGATACGGCGAAGTGCTGTAAGCTTCCCGGCTGCCTTGTTTGCAAGATTTTTCAAACATGGTTCTTCATGGTTAGTTTGGAGGCAAAATTTCACCCAAGGATATCAACTTCTTCTCCAGGTGCCAACATCCTCCCATTCATCTTATACTGCACCAGCATTACCATCATGGTGCCTAGAGACGATCATCATTTGCGTTTTCTCAGGTGAAATGTTACTTGCCATCTATTTCCCCAAGCTGATATAGCTCTCAGCTGGTGATTGATGTAGCTTAGAGCAGCTGGCAATTTTTTCTCTTGGAAAAATTGAATGTCAGTGTGCAGTCGTCTGCATATGCATGGGGTTCTGGGATGAGATGAAGAAGGTCGTTGAAGTAGACATTCCATACAATGGTCCAGAAAGCTTCCCTTTTGGAACACTTGCCCCAGTAGGATGTCTTGCTGATTCCGTTCCATTGAGAACTACACTTAGAGATCTACCTGAAGGTAATCACTGAGGAGACATAGCGTTTGAGCCTGCAATTTCCAGTGCTTGAAGTTTTGCTAGAGGCCTGGTGCCACCCGGTCGAAAGCGCCAGCAAAGGGCCAGTGCTACCACACAGCTGACTTTGGATTCATCCAGTGACTGGTGCCATTTAGTGGAGAGGTTTAACAACAGATCAGCAGTAGAGTAACCTTTCCTGAAGCCATATTGACGATCACAAAGTAGTGAGTGATAGTCCAAGAACTCTGTCATTCTTGAGATTATTGTCTCAAAGATCTTACCAGTGATTGACAGGAGTGACACTGGCCTGTAGTTGCTGATTTCTGCTCTGCTCTTCTTTTTGTGAACAGGGACTACATTTGCCTCTTTCCATAGAGAGGGCTATTTACACTGTACTAGACAGTGCTGAAAGATGCGAGTTAGAGGTGCTGCTAGCTGGTCTGCACATCTTCTCAGCAATCTTGGGCTCAACTTGTCTGGGCCCACAGCCTTTTCTTGGTCAAGCGATTTAAGAAGGAAATGCACCTCCTCCTGCCGTATTGTCACCACTGACAGTTTTGACACAGTTCTTGCAGCTAGCCAAGGAGGGTCCCTTACTGAAACAGAAACTTGCATTTTGGTAGCAAAGTGTTCAGCAAAGAGGTCCGCCTTCTCTTGACTACTAGTAGAGGTGGTCCCATCCTGTCGATTTAGAGGTGGAATGAGTTCACCAGGCAGGTAACCTTGTCTGTCCTTGACCAGGGACCACCAGGTTTTGGAGCCTACCCAACCTGATGCTAGCTTTCTTTTAGTGTCCACTTCCCATTTAGCAATGGCCCACTTTTGAACATCACCCATATGCCTACAGGCTTGCCTGTACAAGTTCCTGTTATAGGTGGTAGGATGTCTCTTATACCTTCGCCATGCTTTGTGCTCTTTGTAGTCTTTGTACTCTCTCTCTCTGTCTCTGTCTGTCTGTCTGTCTCTCTCTCTCTCTCTCTCTCTCTCATTCACTAACTCTCTCTTTGTCTCTGTCTGTCTCTCTTTGTCTCTGTCTGTCTGTCTGTCTGTCTGTCTGTCTGTCTGTCTGTCTCTCTCTCTCTCTCTCATTCACTCACTCTCTCTCTGTCTCTCTCTTTCTCTCTTTGCCTCTGTCTCTGTCTCTGTCTCTGTCTGTCTCTCTCTCTCCTCTCTCTCTCTCTCTCTCTCTCTCTCTCTTCTCTCTCTCTCTCTCTCTCTCTCTCTCTCTCTCTTCCTCAAGTTAGGTTAAGGTTGCTAACTTTATTTACAAGCTAAGAACTGTTACCTACATCAGCTCTCTCTCTCACTTTTGATTTTCTTCTTTTTTTCTTTGCTAATGATGTTGTTGTTATAATTATTTAGGTTTCCTTCTTTATCCTCTTTTTATCATCTCTATTATATTTCAGAGACAGAAATTTTAAATTATAATATATATATATATATATATATATATATATATATATATATTTATATTATATATATATATAGAGAGAGAGAGAGAGGAGAGAGAGAGAGAAGCCATAGGTGGGTGGAAATCTTTACCTCAAGTACTTTCACACTTCTCAGTGCGTCATCAGGAGCTATGCAATGTTGCAAGGCTGCAACTTAAGGAGTGGGCATGTCGCCTCCTCCTGGCTGTCTTTGAATGTGGCTGGCGGTCAGCGTCACACCCACCACTTCCACTATCCCCCCATCCCCCCATCCCCCCATCCCCCCATCCTCCCATATGGTGTAAGAGGGTTTTGAGAAGTCAAGATTTTGAAATTAGATGATATAATAGTCTGCCCCAAGCTTTTTCTAACCATTTAGAACAGGTCCTGTGACTTGAGAAAATACGTTTCTCAGTGGCTATTATATATATGGATTGCTATTATTATGTGTAACCTTTTTAATTAATTAACAAAAGAAAGGAAATGAATGTGCTCTTTATCCGTTTAAATGTCCTGTTCCCGAATGTTCTCAGGGGTACTGAGACGTATCCTTTATATTGTCTACTATTCTTCTCAGCATCGATTATTATACCTTTGTTGGGATTCTTCTGTACCATTCCAATAACATTTTTATGATCCAGATTTCTACTTCTAATATCTTTTAACCCACTACCTATGTAATCAGGTAATCTTGTCAATGTATGGTGTAATCACATCTATATGTGTTATATAACCATACATTAACTGGCGTAGCATGGTGTTTTGGTGCGTAGACACTGGTCGAGCGTCACCAATCCATCATGAAACCACCTGACATAATGAACAATCCTGTGATTTTGTATAGCATTGTTGTTTAAGGTTGTTTACAATAGAGTCTACTAAATAACTGTCGAGCTTGTATAACTCATAATTTAAGTTATATACGGTATTCCTGTCATGTTTCAAGAGAGAAAGTTCAATAATGTTTCTTTCTATGAGAGAACTGTTTGGTACAATGATTTGGGCAGCATCCCATCCCGGTGCGTGATTACAGGAGCTAACGTGATTAAAGATAGCGTTCAACTCCTGCCCTGTCCTGACTGAATATTTATGTTGGGCTATTCTGCTTTCTAGAATTCTTCCTGCTTGACCTATATATGAGAGAGGACACTGAGTACATTAGACCTTGTAAACCCCACCAACTTAGTTCAATAGAGCTAAATGGTTCAGATATGTTGATGATATTTTGTGTCTTATGCCCAAAAATGTATATATACACCATTTCCCTGGCAAATTAAATAGCTTAGTCCATTCTATAAATTTTAATGTTGAATTTGAAGAAAATAACTTATTGCCTTTTCTAGATGTTTTAATTATTAAGGGTAATAATGAATTCAAATTTAAAATTTACAGAAAACCTACAAATAACTGTTCCTATGTCCACTATTATTCCTCGCATCAAGATAGAGTCAAACTGTCTGTTTTCTCATCAATGTTTTTGAGAGCTTTACGAATTTGTAGTCCTGAGTTCATAGATGACGAAATATCCAAAATTTATGAAATAGGTAATGATTTAAAATACCCAAGATATGTAATTGATAAATCTTTTAAAGTTGCTAGAAATACTTTTTACAATCCAAAAAGGGACAATCAGCCTTATTCAACTAAAAATATGTTGGTTCTCCCTTACCATGAAAACTTGGTTGATATGCCTTCTCTTCTTAAGACTTTTAATATTAAAGTTGTATTCAAAAATCTTGATACAGTAAAAAAAACTTTTGATAAAGAATTCCCCCCAAAATGCTGATGGATGTGTCTATAAAATTGTAAAATTGCGATAAAGTTTATTACAGTCAAACTGGTAAACATCTCGAACTAAGATTAAAACAACATAAATATAGCATTAGAACTGGACAAGATTCCGATGCTCTATTTATTCTTGTAAGAGATTTTAACCATCCAATTGATTTTCAAAAAGTTGAGAAAGTTGTATCAAGCAAGTCCATGGTCGAAAGGAATATAATTGAATCTTGTTTCATAAAAAGCAGTTTTGGCAATTATATGAATATTTCCTTTGGTTTATATAAATTAGATCCGTTTATAATTAATAGAATTTGGGAAGAATTTAATAATGCATTGGACAAATAATAATTTTTTAAATTTCTTATTTCTTGGGTAGAATAGTTTGTTGGTGGGTTGTATGAAGGACCTGCCTAGTTCGGCCGGCGGGCCTGCTGTCTCGCGTCAGGTGTTTCGTTGTTGTGGGATCTGATAGTGAGGTGTGGGCTACCCCTTTATATACCTTCCTATGATGCTTTACTTTCATCGTTCCTTAATAATGTGAGTAGTCACGAAATCGCTTGGAACTTCTCTATTCTTTCACAGTGGTTGTTTTGCATATATGTATATATATATATATATATATATATATATATATATATATATATTATATATATATATATAATTATATATATATATATATATATATATATATCGTAAAACATGATCAATTAGCAAGAACTTATTTAAAATAAAGTGCTTTCTAAAATTTTCCCTTAGTCGTTTTAAAATATATTTTTTCATTTACGTTAATGTAAAATATAATAATTTTTACCAAAAGCACCTTAGAAAACTTATCTAACCTTATTATAGCAAGCGCAATATAATTTAGCCTATCCCAACTAAATATATTTTAGATAAGTTTACAATAATTTAATAATAAACAAACACAATGAAATATAAGTTGAAAGCATTGGCAAAGTCCAATTTGATCAGGGCTTTTTCATCGGACATGTTATTGATGCATACTCATGCTGCGCGGGCAGCTGTTTCACAGCCTTGTTGAACACCAAAACTGAGCTGAGTTGGTTTCAACACTGCAGCAGCCTCTTGACTCACCCTTCTTACTGCAGCCTTGGTGACTTAGGCGCCGAAGGGTGTTACCCAATGCAATGGGCCTGATTCCTCCATCCTTTTTTCCAGAGGGCACACAGTGAGTGACTAAAGAATAGGGGTCTAATGGCCTCTGGGACACTGCCAGCCAGGCACATATTGGAAAATTTGGTGAGTTTAAACAACAACCTCTCTGAAACATCACCAAGTGCTGGATTGAGTATTTGCTTTAAGTGTTGTGGCCTTAAACTGGTGAAACCTCCTGCTGAGCCCTGTGGAAATGACATAGCAGCTTTATACACATCAGCATCCTGTAAGGTTAAATGTTCTTCACCTGATGTAATGTCAGGGAGGTCAATGTTGGTACTGGGAGCCCTGGGTGGATGTTTGTCTTTCAGGGCTTGTGCCGTACTGACATCCTTAGGGACGATGGTGTCCTCACTGGTTATAAGCCTCAGCGCTCCAATATAGATTATATATATATATATATATATATATATATATATATATATATATATATATATATATATATATATATATTATATATATATATATATATATATATATATATATATATATATATATATAACTTTATCAATAGCATTTTAACTTGATGAAAATAATAACACAGAGTCAGTCTTCCACCTTTTAAAAAAAGATGAAACACATTTACCATCATTTATTCAATCACTGTCTTCGCCGCAGAAGTGTTCTGGCACTCCGAAGTGTATCATAGGAAAAGAAAATTCAAGAAATTGGAGAAAAGGATTGAGGAAGAGATGAGGAAGATGAAGAGGTGAGAGCAATGAAGAAATGTGGAAGATGGAGATGTGAGACCAGCATTGAAGCGGTGAGCGCAGCAGTGAAGCGGTGAGCGCAGCAGTGAAGCGGTGAGCGCAGCAGTGAAGCGGTGAGCGCAGCAGTGAAGCGGCGAGCGCAGCAGTGAAGCGGTGAGCGCAGCAGTGAAGCGGTGAGCGCAGCAGTGAAGCGGTGAGCGCAGCAGTGAAGCGGCGAGCGCAGCAGTGAAGCGGTGAGCGCAGCAGTGAAGCGGTGAGCGCTGCTAGCAGTGAAGCGGTGAGCGCAGCAGTGACGCGGTGAGCGCAGCAGTGACGCGGTGCCGGAGCGTGTTTAATGTGGTCACTCAAGGATGCTGCCAGGTTGGATAATATTTAAATTCAGAATGGAGAAGCGAGATACCGGGCCAGACGGCAGAAAGATCAACAAGAGAAAGGCGGAAAGATGGAGAAAGTTTGAGAAAGACGGAGAGTGAGTAACACTTTCCCAATACAACACCACTTTCCAAAACTTTACCTTTTTTTAAAAAACTTCGGTAAAAAGCGAACGCTCTAGTATTGAATTATTTTTAATATTAAATCTAACAGGAGAACCTAACTTAACCTGATCTAACCTAGCTAAAACTAACCTAACCTAACCTAACTTAACCTGATCTAACCTAGCTAAAACTAACCTAACCTAACCTAACTTAACTTAACCTGATCTAACCTAGCTAAAACTAACCTAACCTAACCTAACCTTACATAACCTGACCTAACATAGCTTAAACTAACCTAACTTAACCTAACTTCAACCTAACCTAATCTCGACCTAACCTAACCTAAACAAACCTTAATCTCAACCCGACCTGACCTAACCTGACCAAACAGGACAAAAAAATAACAAAAATATTAAGTTTTCCTCTTGTATTTGTTCGGAAATAGTCGAAAGACAATTGGTAGAGAATTACACGCTGTAATTAGTGAACATGTTATTGAACACCTGTAATAAGGACGTGCATTTTCGAACGCGTTGCATTTCGTCTCTTTCCGCCAGATTAAAACTTCGACCCAATAAATCATATCAGGTGTTTTAGGTTAGGCTAAGTTAGGTTAGATTAGGTTAGGTTAAATTAGGTTATATTAGGTTAGGCTAGGTTAAAGTAGGCTAGGCTAGGTCAGATTAGGTTAGGATACGTTAGGTTAGGTTACGTTAGGCTAGATTAGGTTAGGTAAGATTAGGTTAGGTTAAATTAGGTTATATTAGGTTAAGCTAGGTTAGATTAGGCTAGGCTAGGTTAGATTAGGTTAGGATACGTTAGGTTAGGTTAGGTTAGGCTAGATTAGGTTAGGTTAGGTTAGGCTAGGCTAAGTTATATTAGGTTAGGTTAGGTTAGATTATGTTAGGTTAGGCTAGGCTAGACTAGGTTAGGTTAGATTAGGCTAGAGTAGGTTAGATTAGGTTACGTTAGGCTAGGCTAGACTAGGTTAGGTTAGATTAGGCTAGAGTAGGTTAGATTAGGTTACGTTAGGCTAGGCTAGACTAGGTTAGGTTAGATTAGGTTAGATTAGGTTAGCTTAGGCTAGGCTAGACTAGGTTAGGTTAGATTAGGCTAGAGTAGGTTAGATTAGGTTAGGTTAGGTTAGGTTAGGTAAGATTATTTTAAATTAGGTAAGGCTGGGTTAGGTTAGATTAGGTTGGGTTAGGTTAAGCTGGGTTGGGTTAGGTTAGGTTAGGTTTGGTTAGGTTAGGTTAGGTTAGGTTAGGTTAGGTTAGGTTAGGTTAGGTTAGGTTAGATTAAGTATTGAAACAGCATCAAAAGGCAGCTGATCTCCGGCATCTCGTGAAGTGTAAACAAATATACTATATGGTTATAACTATTACCAGTGGAAGGCCTCGGTCAGATGACCAAAATCTTCAACGGTGGGTCATCATATGACTAAGACCTGCGTCAGGAAACACTTGTCCTGTTTCCTTGACGAACCTTACCTAACCTGAGTGTAAACATTACTGGAGATGGAAACAAGATGACAATAAATTAGGGAACAGATAGATGTCTGAACCCATGCCAAGTGAGTGTTAAAACTCACAGGCTGTGAATGAGTTCAAACTCCATCCGGTCCGTTGTTTGTTTACGATTTCGTGAATCATGATGACGATAACTTTCGGGGCAGAAGAGAGCTGGATGCCCAGATTCAACAGTTTTGGAAATTTTATCCTTGATCAGACCGGAAAGTTTTCATCTATGTTGAGTACTTACTCTGTTGCAACCCCTGAATGGGTTGCAATGATTATTATGTATATATATATAATTATTATCTTTTCATATAATTTTATATTGCTTATATTTGCGATAATAGCTAAATCGTAAATGTATTGCTTTATATTGTTATTTGATTTGTTAGGTAGGATGTAACATATTATGTGCTCAGTTCAAGTCTTGATTGTCTAACTACTGTAATTATCGCTCTTTGCTCGTTATACTGCCGGCTTCTGTTTCTCACTGGGCAGCGACCCACGGAGCTATCAAGTGATCGAGGGGGGGGGGTCCTCACCTCGCCTGAAGTATTCAGTCTGGTCGAGACTCTCTTGGTGGTTGGATAGATTGTCTGTCTCATTATTCTTGTTAGTTCTGTAGAACTCTGTTCACAGAACCTTGTATAGACTTAGTGATTTTCGACGTTGTACTGAGGTTGTGTGTCGCATAGACACTTTGAGCATCTCAGGTCCTGAGCTGAAGCTTCTGACCTAACGTTGTACTGGTTTCTGTGTATTGTCACAGTCGGGTATTTTCTTATGCTGAACTTAGATTCAGTATTATGGGAGTTTTATGACTTTTGTGGAGGATCTGCTGATGGTCCCTGCTTAGTGTCGTTACATTATCTCCTTGTTCCTGATTCTGTGTCGCAGTTGCTTGTTGTATTGCTATTGGGCTTAGCATTCTTTTTATTGTTCGAGCAGACTGTTCTGGTTGCCAATCGGTCAAGAAGTTAGTTTATGTGAGGACTTTGTCAGTCACTTGTTTAAGTCTAGTCGAGTCTTGAGACATAACGAACTACTTAGAGCACTTACACACATACACACTTACTTGTATATATTTGTAATATCTTATTAAATGTTAATGTACCAGACGGTACTTAAGAATTATAAATGTGATATGTGCTTTCAGCACAATAATACTATTGTTTACGAGAGAAGTGATTTTATTTTGATTACTGTGATTAATTTAATTTAATTTAATTTGATAATATACCTCTAGACAACTTAATGATTAATAAATTTATTAAATTTTAATTTCTCTAGTTAGTAGCCTACCAGTTGTAATCCTGAAGCACTATTGAATCATACAGTAGCCTACCAGTTGTAATCCTGAAGCACTATTGAATCATACTGAATTATAATGGATAATTGGAAAAGGATACTTACTACTTGTTACGAAAACCCAGTAACAGGCTGGATGCTAGAAGGGCAGTTCTTTCTAGTATTCACTGGAGATCTCTAAGCTTTTAGAATCGCGTTTTTTGTAACACCCACCCACACCCACTCATGCACCCGTCCAGCCCATATTTAAAGGTACCCAAAGTTCTTGCCTTCGCGACGTTAACTGGGGAAGCTTGTGCCACGAATCTACAACTGCGCTGTCAAACTCTATTGTCACGCATTTAAAGTCTAAATTACTCCAGCTTGAGTCCATTGTTTGGAGTCCTGTCGTTCTTCGATATTTTCAACACACTTTGTATATACTTTGTATTTATTCATGTTTTCTATATGCTCATTTCAGTCAGATCTCCCCTAATTCTGCTTTTTTCCTAAAAAGTGCAAATTCACTGCCTTCAGTCTATTTATTATGAAATCAACTTCGTCATTCATCTCTGTATATTTTCCAGCGCATTTGTTTCCATTCTTTAATATGGAGACCAAATCTGAGCAGCATAATCTAACTGAAGTCTAACCAAAGATATATAAAGTTGAAGGACAACCAGAGAACTTCTATTTATACTTCTTGATATGATGCTAAGAATTCTTTTAGCTTTATTGCGAACACTTATGCACTGTTGCCTTAACGTTAGATTCCTACATCTTTATCGCATTCTCTTCAGTCCAATACAAAGGAGAACTGTGAAGATCAGAAGGAGTTTGAGGTAATCAATCCTTCAGCGATGTAATCAGTCCAATAAGTCTAACTGAACACTTGTGTGATGAATGGTTTAGAAAAGCGACAAGTTGAAGAATTGAGACACTTATGCAACACATGGGAATCTTTATTGAAGAAACGTTTCGCCACACAGTGGCTTTATCAGTCCAATAAAGATTCTCATGTGTTGCATAAGTGTCTCAATTCTTCAACTTGTCGGTTTTCAAAACCATTCATCATATCTGTCAGACACTGCAACATCATGGGATCTTGATACAAAGACTTCAACGCTTGCCCAACCTTTGGACGACGACCTACTTACACTAGTGGCAGGTCCCACTGTGATCCCGCCTCCTCCTGCTTCACCTCATCTCACTGCAGTACATAAGCCACCTCTCTGGCCCTATGCTGCATTTCCTACAAGAGTGACGGACTGAACACATCGATTCCAGGTTGAGGGACTGATTACCTCAAACTTCTCCTCTCCTTACCCATTTCTACTTTGTATTGGACTGATGAAGCCACTGTGTGGCGAAACGTTTCTTCAATAAAGATTCCCATGTGTTGCATAAGTGTCTCAATTCTTCTAACTGAACACTGATGGTCCTGACATGGTCATCCAGTGAACACATTCCAGCACGACAGAGCTATGTTAAGTATGTAATCTCCTGAACAAAACCTGGCAGACTGGGAAACATAGAAGAGATACTTCATGGTACACCAGTAAGTCAACACATGTTCAAATATAAATCTCAGGGCTTGAATCAGAGAAGGTCTCTGTGAGATGACCAGAGGCTCCAGCTGTGAGTCATCATATGTCTAAGACCCACGTCAGGAAACACTTGTCCTGTTTCCTGACAAACTTTACCTAACCTAGTTTGTAAAATGTACAGACGTTAGCAGCATGGGTGAGAGCACTTAAAGCTTAATAATTTACAAAATAAAATACCTATAACTGAAACATTATTAATTTGTTATGTTGGTGATTATTCTCAGTCAGGAATTCAATGGATAATTATTTTTTTTTTCATAAATTTTCCTACTCGTATCACTGGTTCTTGCCCTTCACTCTATGGTGATTTCCTGGGCCCAGAGACATAGTTACTTATAGCATAGAATTGATGTTAGCTATGGTATGTATATGTTTCATCATGTACTTACAGAAATAAATATTATTGTTGTTGTTGTTGTTATTAATATTGTTATTTTATTATTATTATTATTATTATTATTATTATTATTATTATTATTATTATTATAGTTATTATTATTATTATTATTATTATTATTATTATTATATTATTATATTATTATATTATTATTTATTATTATTATTATTATTATTATTATTATTATTATTATTATTATTATTATTATAGTTATTATTACTATTATTATTATTATTATTATTATTATTATTATTATTATTATTATTATTATTATAGTTTATTATTACTATTATTATTATTTATTATTATTATTATTATTATTATTATTATTATTTATTATTATTATTATTATTATTATAGTTATTATTACTATTATTATTATTATTATTATTATTATTATTATTACTATTATAGTTATTATTACTATTATTATTATTATTATTGTTATTATTATAGTTATTATTATTATTATTATTATTATTATTATTATTATTATTATTATTGTTATTATTACTATATTATTATTATTATTATTATTATTATTATTATTATTATTATTATTATTATTATTATTATTATTATTATTATCATTATCATCATCATCATCATCATCATCATCATCATCATCATCATTATTATTATTATTGTTATTACTTGCTGACGGCTTGCAGTAACGACACGTCACGCCAAGAAGCTTAACAGGTCGAGGGGAATGAAAAATTTACAATTTTTATCCTTCCGTAAGCCTATGTTTAACCTTGTGTTTTCCAGAGCCATCTGCCGACTCCCCCAAGCCTAAATATCTAAATACATTCACTTCTTCTACTCTGTTTTTCAACAATGATTGCAGCCCAGGAAATACCTTCACCAGTCACTTCCGTAGTTATGAATTAGACACATGCGCAGAGCCTGGGAATCTCTTTCCAGTGGCCTTATCGCTAAAATACACGGAGATATCAACAAAACTGTTGAAATATAAAGAGCAGACAGTAGGAGGTAATCAGTCCCTCAGCCTATGAGCAGGTAACGAGTACCGCAGTTTTGAAGACTCCTAAGCACAGACAGGATGAAGGGTGCCTCAGTACCCGCTCGTTTCGTGGTTTGTTTACGTTCGTGTTATAGCGATTTAGTGAGGCACAGTGCACATATAAAGAGCAACTCAAGGTGCATGGGTATAAATTGTTTTTATAGTAAAGATATTACTAGAGGAAGGCTTTTAAAAGAGCCGAGATAATATAGCAGCTCTTTGCCTGTGGAATACTGTTAAACTAGCCTGAGCTATAATCCTCTGGAATCCTCTAGTGTAAAGAATATGAAAATAAATGTGAAAGAGATAGAGAGGAAGAGTAAATTGGGCAGATAAACCAAGATGAAGGGATGCAGAGGGAAAGATAGAGGGAGAGAGAAAGAGATAATAACAAGAAGACAATACGGAGTGGAACACAAAGCAAGACACGCGAGACGACAGATCAAGCAACACACAACATACACACAAACCATACCAGATGGGGTAATCAGTCCCTCAGCCTTAGAGTTAGTGTTCACAGCATCGTGGTGGAGGAGAATCTGGAGCAAAGGCAAGAAGTTTGGCGGTTATATAGACGTCAGTGGATATGGACGTGCAGCAGACAAGGGCATAGTCACTGGTAGGCGGGATTCCCCAGTGGAAGTAGGTCCTTCCCAGAGAGATGGGTTAGTTGTAGGAGCCGTGAAGAAGGTCTTGTAGATGTCCTCTGAACCAAGATTCCATGATGTTGCAGTGTCTGACAAGTTGTGCAAGAAAGGTATAAAATACCGACAATACGAAAGCTAAGACACATGTGCAACATCTGGGTATCTTTATTGTAGACGTTTCGCTAACCAGTGGCTTTATCAATACAAATTCAAGGACATAATTAGAAGACAGTAGAACTAGTTCTACTGTCTTCCAAAGGGATGTTACTGTCTTCAGAGGGATGTTAGGAAGTATTTCTTCAGCCACAGAGTTGTTAGTAAGTGGAATAGTCAGGCAAGTGATACAGTGGAGGCAGGAACCATACATAGTTTTAAGACGAGGTATGATAAAGCTTATGGAACAGGAATAGGGAGGACCCAGTAACGGTCATTGAAGAGGCGGGGCTAGGAGCTGAGCCTCGACCCCTGCAACCACAAATTGGTGAGTACACACACACACTCACAACAGCGAGTCATGGTACGTGGCGAGGTGTCAGAGTGGGCGCCGGTAACGAGCGGGGTGCCGCAGGGACCAGTCATAGGACCAGTGCTGTTTCTGGTATTTGCGAACGACATGACGGAAGGAATAGACTCTGAAGTGTCCCTGTTTGCAGAAGATGTGAAGTTGATGAGAATTCAATCGGTCGAGGACAAGGCTGAACTACAGAGGAATCTAGACAGGCTGCAGGCCTGGGTCAGCAACTGCCTCCTGGAATTCAACCCCACCAAGTGCAAAATCATGAAGATTGGAGAAGGGCAAAGAAGACCACAGACGGAGTGCAATCTAGGGGGCCAGAGCCTACAAACCTCACACATGGAAAAAGATTTTGTGGTGAGCATAACACCGGGCACATCTCCTGAGGCGCACATTAACCATATAACTGCAGCAGCACACGGGCGCCTGGCAAACCTAAGAACAGCATTCCGACATCTCAATAAGGAGTCATTCAGGACCTAGTACACTGTGTACGATAGGCCCATATTGGAGTATGCAACGCCATTTTGGAACCCTCATCTAGCCAAGTATTTAAGGAAATTAGAGAAAGTGCAAAGGTTTGCAACAAGACTAGTCCCGGAGCTAAGAGGTATGTCCAACTAGGAGAGGTTAAGGGAAATCGACTTGACGACACCGGGAGACAGGAGAAATAGGGGGATATGATAACGACATACAAAATACTGAGAAGAATCGACAAGGTGCACAGAAACAGGATGTTCCAGAGATGAGACACAGCAACAAGGGGACACAGTTGGAAGTTGAAGACTCAGATGAACCACAGGGATGTTAGGTAATATTTCTTGACACAGAGTTGTCAGGAAGTGGAATAGTCTAGGTAGTGATGTAGTGGAGGCAGGAACCATACATAGTTTTAAGAAGAGGCATGATAAAGTTCATGGAGCAGGAGAGAGTGGACCTAGTGGCGACTAGTGAAGAGGCGGGGCCAGGAGCTATGAATAGACCCCTGCGACGACAATTAGGTGAGTACACACACTCATACACACTTCCCTCCTTCCATCTCCCATCCCAAACACTCCTCTTCCTCCTCCTCTTCTTCTTCCTCTTCCTCCCCCTCTTCTTCCTCCTCCGGCAATATAAATCACCTACTCTGAGCGCTGATAATTACTCCATGAAGCTAAAATGTTACGACTCAGATTATCAAGCATATTATTAGTGGTTATTACCATTGTTATTATTGTTAGTGTTATTATTATTATCATTATTATTATTATTATTATTATTATTATTATTATTATTATTATTATTATTGCTATTATTATTATTATTATTATTATTATTATTATTATTATTATTATTATTATTATTATTGCTATTATTATTATTATTATTATTATTATTATTATTAATTAATATTATTATTATTATTATTATTGCTATTATTATTATTATTATTATTATTATTATTATTATTATTATTATTATTATTATTATTATTATTATTATTATTATTATGCTATTATTATTATTATTATTATTATTATTATTATTATTATTATTATTATTATTATTGCTATTATTATTATTATTATTATTATTATTATTATTATTATTATTTATTGTTATTATTGCTATTATTATTATTATTATTATTATTATTATTATTATTATTATTATTATTATTAGTACACAATTTTTATTATGAATACATTGTAAAAAGTAAGTCACGCTGTTGTTGCTGTAGAGAGATGCGGTCAAATACAAAAATACAACAGCTGGGGGTTTAAACAACTGCAGGGGGGAATTAATACAACGGCTTAGTGTTAATACAACATTAAGGGAAGGGGTCAAATTCAACAGCGGAAGGTGTTGAATTAATGCAACAGGAGAGGGACTTATACAACTAGAAAAGAGATTTAATACAACAACAAGAGAAGGTGATCACTAATTCAACAACAAGAGAAAAAGTGTAATACAACAACAAGAGGTGTAATACAACAACAAGAGAAGAGGTGTACTACAACAAGTGATGTAATACAATAACAAGAGGTGTAATTCAGCAACAAGAGAACAGGTGTAATACAACAACAAGAGAAGAGGTGTAATACAACAAGAAAAGAGGTGCAATACAACAACAATCTGAAGAAGTGTAATACAACAACAAGAGCAGGTGTTCAATAATACAACAAGAGAAGATGTGTAATACAACAAGAGGTGTAATACAACAAGAGCAGGTGTTCAATAATATAACAACAAGAGAAGCAATGAAATGCAACAACATGAGAAGGTGCAAACGTTACTAAACGTTGACGTTGCTTTTACTTTCGTTCAGTAACGCAGAGAGAACTTCATCCTAAGGATATCGAATTTATCCAGTAATGTTCGTTTCTGAGTTCGTGAATATTTCTTGTCGAACAGTAGGTAAATATTTCGGTCGTTCTACAGTCTGTGAGTCAGTTAGTCAGTTAGTCAGTTTGTCAGTTCGTATGCAAGTTAACCAGTTAGTTAGTTAGCTAATCTGTCAGTTGGCCAGTCAGTTTGTCAATTAGCCAGTTAGTCAGTCAGACAGGTAGTTAGTCAGTCAGACAGGTAGTTAGTCAGTCATTCAGGTAGTTGGTCAGTCAGTCAGTCAGTCAGTCAGTCAGTCATTCGGTCATTTAGTCAGTAAGTCAGTTAGTCAGTCAATTAGCCAGTCAGTTATTCAGTCAATCATCTAGTCAGTCAGTCAGCTAGTCAGTTAGTCAGTCAGTTAGTTAGCTAGTTAATCAGTTTGCCAGTTTGCAAGTCAATCATCAAGTCAGTTAGTCTTTCAGTTAGTCACCCAGTCAGTCAGTAAATTAGCCAGTCAGTCAGCCAGTAAGTTAGCCAGTCAGTCAGTCACTCTGTAGTCGAGTCACTCTGTCAACCAGTAAGTTATCCAGATAACAAAGTTGTTTAACTTGGGATATCAGTGATAAGAAGAAGAAAGAAAAAAATATTTAAAAATACGAAAAAAATAAAATTCAAGACGAAAATAACGAAGATAATTGAAAGTTTGTGAGAGGAAAAAACTGACCTAAATATGCAAATACAATATACCTTCTGAAATTGGAAAGTTGAGATGGCAAGAGTGGAAATGGACCTGGTGAATGAAAATGGGATTAGGGAGTGAAATGGGGGTCAAAGAGAAAAAATGGGAAGATACACTCAAAACTGTATATATATATATATATATATATATATATATATATATTATATATATATATATATATATATATATATATATATATATATATATATATATATATATATATATACATATATATGTATATATATATATATATATATATATATATATATATATATATATATATATATATATATATATATATATATATATATATATATATATATTATATATATATATATACGTATGTTCTATTGCATTTCATTTAGAGGTCCATTTTGCACTCTCTTATGGTCCCTAATTTAATACCTTTCTAGTGGGATTCCAAGGCCATTTACAGTTGACAGAAACCATGCTCTTTAGTGGCCCTTTCCCCATTTTAATGGCTCCTCATGACAAAGGCATTTACTCGTTCAACCTCCTTTTATAAATGGTTCTTCATTCCCTTTAATGGTTCCTTTAACCCCTGACCATTTTTCCTGAGTGGCCCTGCTTCCTCCAGTGGTTCATGGTTCCAGTGTATGTGTGTCTTGTACTGGGTTCTCTTATCGCTAGGCTCTAAAGCAGTGTCCGACAGATAGCATCTCCTGCTAGGATCCCAAGCTAAGCTTCTTAATCGGCGGCGCCCTGCCAGCTGGGACTCCTAGCCAGTTGTGAATCCTAGTCATTCTGGTCTCCGTGTTGCGTCCTCTATCCAAAAATGAACCATAACAGTGTAGTCTCCTAGGTACTGGGGCTTCCAAGTTAGCATGAAAGTGCAGCCAGTTAGCACTTGTAACCACCTGGGTCTCCTAGCCATCCGGGTAGTCTGACTATAATCTCCTAGGCCTACGGGGTCTCCTGGCCAGAAGAGAGATGGAGAGCTACCTCGAGAAGAAGCAAAGAGATGAACAGCTCCTTGAAGAATCCCTTCTCCTTTATATTCGAGTTTCTCCTTTGCTCCTTCCGTTCGTTCCCCTTCTCTTCTCTTCCCTCTTTCCCCAGCCCTCCTCTCCCTTCTCCTCACTTGCTCCCCTCACCCCTCAATCTCCACTGCGAATAAACAAAGAAATATTGGCTCAACTTGTAGACGAGAATGTTAAAAATGTATGTTATTATCAGCAGGGAGTGAGGGAAAACAGATTGAGAGAGAGGGAGGGAGGATGGATACTATGAAGAAGATAGGGAAGAAGAGGGGAGGTGGCAGAAGAGGGAGAATCGTAAGTTAGAAGGAGGGAGACGATAAATGAGGGAGGGAAGGATGGAGCAGGAATGTGATTGAGAGATGAGAATGATGGAGGGAGGAAGAAGGTGAGTGAGGGAGATGACTAGGAGAGAGTGGAGTTGATGGTTGTGATGGTGGTGATTGTGGAGGTGGTGATGCTTGTGATGCTGGTGGTGCTAGTGGCTTCACTCGCGGTAGCAGCACCGATAACGCTTATTAAGCCACATAGAGAGACAGGTAGAAACACAATCCTCGGACACACTAAAGGCCTGGCTAGACAGATGGCTCCTGGAACATAACTCTAGGAAGTGCAGTGTTTCGAAAAGCGTGGGGAGGGTGAGAGAAAACCGGAAGTGAAGTACAGTCTGAGAGGGGATGCAAAGAATCTGCATATTTCAAACCAACAGAAGGACCTCAGGATCAGCTTAGTACTGAGACTATCACTGAGGACGATAACCAACATAATATTCAACGAAGAGTCTTTCAGAGCTGACATTTTTTTCAGAGAATTCATAAAGCTTTCAGCACTATCTGATGCATATGCAAAGAAAGTAGAGAAAAAATACAGAAGTCTGCAACCTAACTAGTCCCTGGGTTGAGAGGGGTGACCTGCAAGGAGATTATTATTATTATAATCAAGGGGGAAGCGCTAAACCCGGAGGATTATACAGCGCCTGGGGGGGATGTGGAAGGCATTCAGGCTTAATTCGGGGAACTGGAGCACAGATCCAATTCCCTAAATCAAGAGACCCTCACCAACATCAAGGAACCTTCCTTGATGGGACCTGCAAGGAGAGGGTAAAAGACCTTGGCACAATAAAGGTTCAAGGAACAACAGGAACAGACTAAAGCAGAATTTGTGGACAAAGTGATATAGGTGGAAGTGAAAGATAAGATCATTAATTAAATATATATATCTATATCTATATATATATATATATATATATATATATATATATATATATATATATATATATATATATATATATATATATATATATATATAATATAGAGAGAGAGAGAGAGAGAGAGAGAGAGAGAGAGTTCCGACAACTTTTTTGTGTTACTGTGTGGACGATAATTTACTAAGCAAGTATATTAAAATATCTAATTAGTTCCCCACCACGTTGTTCATGGTGGAAAATTTACCTAAAGCAGAGATTAAGAGAAACCTTAGAGCGTATTTACACAGAGGTATACAATACACCTGTGTATATTTATATGAAAGTTGCAAAATGTGCAAGTTTTTCACTTTAACAATAAATAAATAACAGTTACTATAATACGTTTAAATATAGCCACCGAAAAGAGAGTATATGCTGTTGGCAAGAGGTTGAAAGATAAAGAATCTAGTACAAAGTGGGAGTTGTCACAGTTGCTTTTTGCTGATGACACTGTGCTTTTGGGAGAATCTGAAGAAAAGTTGCAGAGGTTGGTGGATGAGTTTGGTAGGGTACGTAAAAGAAGAAAATTAAAAGTAAATATAGGGAAGAGTAAGGTGATGAGGATAACAAAAAAAGAATATAGATAACGGAAGATTGGATATCAGATTGGAGGGAGAGAGTATGGAGGAGGTGAATGTATGCAGATATTTAGGAGTGGACGTGTCAGCGGATGGGTCTATGAAGGATGAGGTGAATCATAGAACTAACGAAGGGAAAAAGGTTAGTGGTGCACTGAGGAGTCTGTGGAGACAAAAAAGTTTATCTATGAAAGCAAAGAGGATATAGTTATACCAACGCTCTTGTATACGTGTGAGGCATGGGTTGTGAATGTTGCAGCATGGAGAAGGCTGGAGGCAGTGATGTCATGTCTGAGGGCAATGTGTGGTGTGAATATAATGCAGGGAATCGGTATTTTGGAGATTAGAAGGAGGTGTGGGATTACCAAAACTGTTATCCAGAGGGCTGAGGAAGGGTTACTGAGATTGTTTGGACATGTACAGACTTAGAGAGTATATAAATCTGTCGTGGAGGGAAGGCGGGGTTGGGATCTGCCTAGGAAAGGTTGGAGGGAGCGGGTAAAGGAGGTTTTGTGTGCGAGGGGCTTAGGGCGTGCATGAGCGTGTTAGGAGTGAATGGGGACAAATGGTTTTTAGGACTTGACGTGCTGTTGGAGTGTAAGCAAGGTAACATTTATGAAGGGATTCAGGGAAACCGGCAGGCCGGACTTGAGTCTTGGAGATGGGAAGTACAGTGTCTGCACTCTGAAGGAGGGGTGTTGATCTTGCAGTTTTATAACTGTAGTGTAAGTGCACCTCTGGCAAGACAGTGATGGAGTGAGTGATGATGATTTTTTTCTTTTTCGGGCCACCCTGCCTTGGTGGGAAGTGACCGATGTGTTACCTGGAGTTTACTTGGATAGGGTTTCGGGGTCAACGCCCCCTCGGCCCGATCTGAGACCGGGTGTGTTGTTTACTGTGGGGGCCATGTACAGTGTACAGTATGTGATAGCGTATAGCATAGGATGGATAATGAAAACCTTCAAAACTAGGGACGCCAAGCCCATGATGATTCTCTTCAAATCACTTGTTCTCTCTAGACTGGCGATATTGCAGACCTGGAGAGTGTACAAAGAACTTTCACGGCACATATAAGCACGATAAGGCACCTAAATTACTGGGAACGGTTGAAGGTCCTTGATCTGTATTCCCTGGAACACAAGCGAGAGAAATACATGATAATATACACTTGGAAGGTCCTGGAGGGATTGGTACCAAAAGTGCACACAAAAATCACTCCCTATGAAAGCAAAAGACTCGGCAGAAGATGCAACATTCCGCCGATGAAAAGCAGAGGCGCCACGAGTACACTGAGAGACAACACAATAAGTGTCCGGGACCCAAGACTGTTCAACTGCCTCCCAGACCACATAAGGGGGATTACCAATAGACCCCTGGCTGTCTTTAAGAAGGCACTGGACAGGCACCTAAAGTCAGTACCTGACCAACCGGGATGTGATTCGTACGTTAGCTTGCGTGTGGGCAGTAGTAACAGCCTGTACCCGCTCCACCCAATCTTTCCTAGGCCGACCCCTACCCGCCTTTCCTCCACTACAGATTTATACACTCTCGAAGTCATTTTATATTATTTCATCCTCTCTACATGTCCGAACCACCTCAACAACCTTTCCTCGGCCCTCTGGATAATAGTCTTGGTAATCCCACACCTCTTCCTAATTTTCAAACTACGAATTCACTGCATTATATTCACACCACATATTGCCCTTAGACACGACATCTCCACTGCCACCAGCCTTCTTGTTGCATCATTTACCGCCCATGCATCACACCCATATAAGTTCGTTGGTATAACTATACTCTCATACATTCTCCTCCTTGCTTCCATGGACAAAGTTATTTGTCTACCCAGACTCCTAAGTGCACCACTCACCTTTTTCCCTTCATCAATTCTATGATTCACTCCACCTTTCAGCTCACACGTCCACTCCTAAATATCTGAATAAATTCACACACACACACAAACACACACACACACACATCACACACACACATACACACACACACACACACACACACACACACACACACACACACACACACACACACACACACACACACACACACACACACACACACACACACACACACACGCACACAAGGGGACGGAAGCGGCCTCCCAAAGTAATTTTCAAGGTAGAATCAACTCGAACCATGATCCTGCAGGAGAAAGCAAGGCTGAAAGACAAACTGGAATTCCAGAGTGTGTACCTCAACCGAGAATGAACACAGGGGGAAAGGAGGATACTGAAAGAGAGAGTGCAAAAACGAAAGGAGGAATGGGAGGAAGTGACAAAGAGAAGCAGAATAACGCGGACACAGATGGAAGGGCAAACACACACCCCCAGAAACACCCACAGAAGGACTCCAACCACAACAACCCCAAGGCAACTGAACAATCTAAGCCAACAATCACACACCGATCCCTCTGTCCCCACCCTCCACACAACGAATCCCAACCCTACAGCAAACCCCTATGGGAACTCTGCCCCCACCACAACCCCCCACAGGCCCCCCCAGGGCTCCTGCTCTCCCAACCCCAATATCCTCTCAGGACCACAGTTTTGGAACAGAAGTTGAAGGCTTGGTACACGTATGCAGGCAGAATAACGAACAAATATGAGGAGTGGCATGAAAGAATCAATTAGAAGTCCCCAGACATAATAGCAGTCACAGAAACGAAACTCACTGAGACAATAACAGATGCAATCTTCCCACCAGGATATCAGATCCTGAGGAAAGACATAAGGAGCAGAGGGGGAGGAGGGGTTGCTCTGCTCGTAAAACACCGATGGAAATTTGAGGAAATGAGAGGCATGGATAAGATTGGAGAAAGAGAATACATAGTAGGTACACTTCAGTCTGGGGAGCACAAGGTAGTCATTGCAGTGATGTATAATCCACCACAGAACTGCAGGAGGCCAAGAGAGGAATATGAAGAGAGAGTAACAGAGCAATGGTGGACACACTGGCTGAGGTGGCAAGAAGAGCTCACTCGAGCAAAGCAAAATTACTGTTTATGGGCGATTTCAATCACATGGAGATCGACTGGGAAAACCTGGAGCCACATGGAGGTCCTGAAACATGGAGAGCCAAGATGATGGATGTGGTACTGGAAAACCTCATGCATCAACATGTTAAGGATACTACCAGGGAGAGAGGGGAGGATGAACCAGCAGGACTGGACCATGTGCTCACTCTGAGCAGTTCAGGCATTGAGGGCATCACATATGAGAGTCCCCTAGGAGCTAGTGAAAACGTGGTTCTGTGCTTTGAATACATAGTAGAGTTACTAGTGGAGAGGGTAACAGGAGTTGAATGGGAAAAGCCAAACTATAAATGGGAAGACTACATTGGTTTGAGGAACTTCCTGCAAGAGGCTCAGTGGGATAGAGAACTGGTAGGAAAGTCGGTAAAAGAAATGATGGAATACGTAACAACAAAATGCAAGGAGGCAGAGGAAAGGTTTGTTCCCAAGTGCAACAGAAATAATGGGAAGACCAGAACGAGCCCCTGGTTTACCCGACGGTGTAAGGAGGCAAAAACCAAGTGCAATAGAGAATGGAAAAAGTACAGAAGGCAGAGAACACATGAAAATAGGGAGATTAGTCGAAGAGCCAGGAACGAGTATGCACAGACAAGGAGGGAGGTCCAGCGACAGTATGAAAATAACATAGATCAAAAAAAGTAAAGGTCTGTTTTGACACCCCCACACACCACACCCCCACCACCCCAAACACACACACACCCCACACCACACAAAACAACACCACACACAAAACACACCACACACCAAAACAAGCACACGAGAGCAATAGAGCGAGGGTTGGGAACACTGGCTAGAGGGGCCCAAAAGGCTAAATGCATGGGGGCCAAAGCCCCTTTGTTAAAGGGTTTAAATTTTAAAACCAAAAAGGAGACCCTTTGGGAAAAAACTTGGACCCACAGGGGGGCCCAAAGAAAAGGAAAGGGGTGGGGATGAGGGGGTGGTAGGGAGAATTCTTTGTCCCAAACCCACAAAAAGGGGGAAAATAAAAAGAGGAGGGAGGGGAATAAACCCAAGAAAAGGCGGGAAATTTGTATTCCCCTTCAGTAGTGCGATATCGGGGGACTTTAAACCTTTTTAAAAGCCCCCTTTGGGGGCCAGTAAACCAGGGTGGTTTTAAGTTGGGAATACACGTAGAGCTACAAGTGGGGGGAAAAAAAGGGCGGGAAGGCCAGGCCCGAATGAAACCAAACTACAAGAAAGGGGATACAAGGGAATGGGAAAAATTCCCCGAACGGGGTTCAGTGGGACAGAGAAACTGGCAAAAGGGGAAACCGTTAAGGAGATGATGGAAAAATGTTGCAACAAAATGCAAGGAGGTGGGGGGGAGAGGTTTGTCCCAAAGGGGAACAGGGGTAATGAAAAAGCCAGGATGAGGCCCCCTGGTTTACCCAAATGGGGCAGGGAGGCAAAAAAAACCGTGTGCTAGGGGAAAGGAAAAAAATATAGAAAAGGGAAAGGGGCCCAGGGGAAAAATAAGGAAAAACGTTTAGGGGCCGGGAAAAGAATTTGCAATTAAAAAAGGGAGGCCCAAAGGGGCAAAATGAAAAAGGGCATAGAGCGCAAGCCAAATTGGGCCCGAAAAACGTTGTACAGCCCCCATCAGGAGGAAAAACAAACAGTAAAAGGGCCAGGTAATCAGGGGGTAAGGAAGGAAAAGGGGGAGGACCCAAAAGGAAATGGGCAGTGAAATATGTGAAAAATCAAAAAAGATTTGGTTTAAGAAATGTTCAAAAGGAGACAGAAGGGGCTCCAGAAAGACGGAAAGGTGGGGCCCCCCACCCAAATGTTTAAACCCGTGCACACAACCGAGGAAAAAGGAGAAAAAAGGGGGGCCCCTTTGAGTGAGCTAGATACCTCAAAGGCAATGGGGGGGCCCGGTTTAACATCTCCCCATGGGTATTGAGAGGGGAAGGGAGAGGCGCTTTGGGGTTTCCCCCAACAACCCAAAAACAATACATTCTATCGAAACAGGGAGATTGCCTGAGGGATGGAAGACAGCAAAAGTAGTCCCCCAAATTTTTAAAAAAAGGGGGACAGGGGCATGAAGCAATTTAAAAATAAAAGACAGTGTTCCCGCCCT
>NC_069407.1:38425831-38464367 GCF_026875155.1 Cherax quadricarinatus | reverse complement strand
AGAAGCCCTATCCATGTACCTAATCTGGCTATCCCAACAACAACAATGTTTTTACCTTCCTTGGCGTCGTCCGTAGTGATGCTCCGAGTAGTCGACTCACATTCGCCAGGTAGCATTACACCACTTGTAGAATTCGTCATGACGTTCTCGATGGCCTTCGTTGGGGTTTCTAGGGATGTCTCACTCACGTCTGCCAATGCTTCCTTGGTGCTCGTTGTGGCATTCCCAGTAGAACACTCACATTCGTCAGGTAGCACCGAGAATGAGTTGGAAGTTTCCACGGCAGTCTTCTGGTTTCTCGTTGTTTCTGCCTCTCCAACCGTTTTCTTGATCTTCAGCTTGGTTCCATGTTGCCCGGCCACTGACCAAGCTCCCCTCTTAACCTGGGGACTCACAACAGGAGGATTACTACGAATCCTCTTGTTCTCCTCCGTTAATCGCCGTATCTCCAGTTTAGCAACTCTGAGTTCTTCTCTCAGCTGCTGGTAAAGCTGCTCAAGAGAGGGCATCCTGGTTCAGATTCACAGAGAGCACACAAACAGGTCTTCACAGAGCTAAGTACACGAGGAGGAGCTTAGCACACCTTTGGCTAATCTTTTCAACATATCACTACAAACTGGCATGGTGCCAGATAAGTGGAAAATGGCAAATGTGATACCTATTTTCAAAATAGGTGACAGGTCCTTAGCTTCGAACTATAGACCAATAAGCCTAACCTCCATAGTGGGAAAATTTATGGAATCAATAATTGCCGAGGCAGTTCGTAGCCACCTTGAAAAGCATAAATTAATCAACGAATCTCAGCATGGTTTTACAAAGGGGCGTTCCTGCCTTACGAATTTATTAACTTATTTCACTAAGGTATTTGAGGAGGTAGATCATGGTAATGAATATGATATTGTGTATATGGACTTCAGTAAGGCTTTTGACAGGGTCCCACATCAGAGACTATTGAGGAAAATTAAAGCACATGGAATAGGAGGAGAAATTTTTTCCTGGATAGAGGCATGGTTGACAAATAGGCAGCAGAGAGTTTGCATAAATGGGGAGAAATCAGACTGGGGAAGCGTTACGAGCGGTGTTCCACAGGGGTCAGTGTTGGGCCCCCTGCTGTTCACAATCTACATAAACGACATAGATGAGGGCATAAAGAGCGACATCGGCAAGTTTGCCGATGACACCAAAATAGGCCGTCGAATTCATTCTGACGAGGACATTCGAGCACTCCAGGACGATTTGAATAGACTGATGCAGTGGTCAGAGAAGTGGCAGATGCAGTTTAATATAGACAAATGCAAAGTTCTAAATGTTGGACAGGACAAAAACCATGCCACATATAAACTATATAATGTAGATCTTAATATTACGATAAAGATTTAGGAGTTCTGGTTAGCAGTAATCTGAAACCAAGACAACAGTGCATAAGTGTTCGCAATAAAGCTAATAGAATCCTTGGCTTCATATAAAGAAGCATAAATAATAGGAGTCCTCAGGTTGTTCTTCAACTCTATACATCCTTGGTTAGGCCTCATTTAGATTATGCTGCACAGTTTTGGTCACCGTATTACAGGATGGATATAAATTCTCTGGAAAATGTACAAAGGAGGATGACAAAGTTGATCCCATGTATCAGAAACCTTCCCTATGAGGATAGACTAAGGGCCCTTAATCTGCACTCTCTAGAAAGACGAAGAATTAGGGGGGATATGATTGAAGTGTATAAATGGAAGACAGGAATAAATAAAGGGGATGTAAATAGTGTGCTGAAAATATCTAGCCTAGACAGGACTCGCAGCAATGTTTTAATTTTGGAAAAATTCGTTTTTTTCAGGAAGGTTTAAGGAAAGTACTGGTTGTAAGAGTTTTGTGGATGAGTGGAAAAAACCCCCGATCATTTTAAGAGGCCAAAGTTTGGTAGCAAAAAAAGGGGTTGGATAAATACATGATGGATGTGGGGGGGGTGTGATTTGGGGCCGAAGCTTGTTTACCAGGTGGGGTTGCCGTGTTCCCCCCCCTAGCAATTGACCTGACCTGACTATTTTGGGTGCTTTGGCTTAGCCGGTAGGAGACTTGGGACCTCCCCTCGCAGGGGCCAGAGGGCCTTCTGCAGTTTCCTTTCGTTTTATGTTCTTATGGGGTCTTGCCCAAATCCGGGAGGAAACATGGACCGCCCTCTTGGGGTCAGTAGGCCTGTTGCAGTGTTTTTTTCTTTCTTTGTTCTTAAATGCTTGTAGAAGAGAACTCGTTCTTTTTTTTAACGTCGATAAATACATTTTTAAATATTACAAGACGACCGACTTAAAACCTAACGAAGAAACAACGAAAGAGAGACTAACGAAAAGACAACGAGAAGATACTAAGAAGAAATTAAAAATGTTTATTTTAAACCCATCGGCGGTAACTTGTGTTATTTTTCCGTGGTTGGTTTTAGGGAGACTTCTTGAGGGTTTTATTATACCCCTTGGATGTAATGCTTGTATAATTTTAGGTAACTATTAAAATTTAAGTGGTAAGTTTTGGTAGTTAGTAAAGTAAGGTTTAAAGTGACCGAAACTTACGTATTTTCCGGGGAAATGGAAAACTATTATTTTTTACAGAAGAGTCAAGCTCCGTTGTGAGCTTGACTGTAAAAAAAACTGTGTTTCGTGTTGGGGGTGTCAGTGAAATGTACATGGACTACTGGCTATGTTTTCCTCTCTCCTTCCCTCTTTTTTCTCCCCTTTCCCCTCCCTCTTCCTCTCTCTCTCTCTCCTTTTTTTTTTTTTTTTTTTTTTTTTTTTTTTTTTTTACACAGGGTCTGACAAGTTAAGGATCCCTAGCTTTATTGACAGCTATTTACAGGTTAAGGATTCCTAACTTTATTGGCAAGCTAAGAGCTGTTACCTACATCAGCTCATTTGAAAGCATTTTTATTGTTATGAACATACAAGTAGGGAACAGGATGAAGTTGGAGCCATCTGTGGCCAGCATTTTCATTTGATCAACTGACTTTATCTCGTTGACATCATTATGCTGTACGAATGTGTTCCATACTCGAGTCATCCTGGGTATGTATGATCTCAGATGGAGTGATGTACTGGAGAAGGGTACAGCCAGAGTGAAGTTGCTGCTTTCTGCCCGTCTTGTGGCATAAAAGCTTGTTTCACGCTGTCCTCGAAGTGGATCCAAGTGTGGTATTTTGACAATATTGGCCTTGTACATAACAGTAAGGCCACCCACATCCCACCTATGTTGAAGGCTCTGCTGAAATGACAGATCTATCCAGGATGGGTCCAGGCGAGAGATGAGACGTCTTGCTCTGTTCTCTACTCTGTCAAGCAGTCGCAGATGAGAGGGGGGCAGGCAAACCAAGAAAGTGGAGCATACTCAATGGTGTGAGCGTACTTGTGCCTCGTACAGGATCTTGCAAACCCACTGTCAAGCAGATGCGAGATACGGCGAAGTGCTGTAAGCTTCCTGGCTGCCTTGTTTTGCAAGATTTACAACATGGTTTCTTCATGGTTAGTTTGGAGTCAAATTTCACCCCAAGGATATCAACTTCTTCTCCAGGTGCCAACATCGTCCCATTCATCCTTACTACTGCACCAGCATTACCATCATGGTGCCTAGAGACGATCATCATTTGCGTTTTCTCAGGTGCAAATGTTACTTGCCATCTATTTCCCCAAGCTGATATAGCTCTCAGCTGGTGATTGATGTAGCTTAGAGCAGCTGGCCTTTCTTCTCTTGGATAAGTGAATGTCAGTGTACAGTCGTCTGCATATGCATGTGATTCTGGGATGAGATGAAGAAGGACCCAGCACGCTTGCTTGTGGAACACTTGCCCCAATAGGATGCCTTGCTGATTCCGTTCCATTGAGGACTACACTTAGAGATCTACCATGAAGGTAATCACTGAGGAGACATAGCGTAGAGCCTGCAATTCCCAGTGCTTGAAGTTTTGCTAAGAGGCCCTGGTGCCACACCCGGTCGAAAGCGCCAGCAATGTCCAGTGCTACCACACAGCTGACTTTCGATTCATCCAGTGACTGGTGCCACTTAGTGGAGAGGTTTAACAACAGATCAGCAGCAGAGTAACCTTTCCTGAAGCCATATTGACGATCACAAAGTAGTGAGTGGTAGTCAAAAAACTCTGTCATTTGTCTTGAGATTATTGTCTCAAGGATCTTACCAGTGATTGACAGGAGTGACACTGGTCTGTAGTTGCTGATTTCTGCTCTGCTCTTCTTTTTGTGGACAGGGACTACATTTGCCTCTTTCCATAGAGAGGGCTATTTACACTGTACTAGGCAGTGCTGAAAGATGCGAGTTAGAGGTGCTGCTAGCTGGTCTGCACATCTTCTCAACAATCTTGGGCTCAACTTGTCTGGGCCCACAGCCTTTTCTTGGTCAAGCGATTTAAGAAGGAAATGCAGATCCTCCTGCCTTATTGTCACCACTGACAGTTTTGACACAGTTCTTGCAGCTAGCCTAGGAGGGTCCCTTGCTGGATCAGGAACTTGCATTTTGGTAGCAAAGTGTTCAGCAAAGAGGTCCGCCTTCTCTTGACTACTAGTAGAGGTGGTCCCATCCTGTCGATTTAGAGGTGGAATGAGTTCATCAGGCAGATAACCTTGTCTGTCCTTGACCAGGGACCACCAGGTTTTGGAGCCTACCCTACCTGATGCTAACTTTCTTTTAGTGTCCACCTCCCATTTAGCAATGGCCCACTTTTGAACATCACCCATATGCCTACAGGCTTGCATGTGCAAGTTCCTGTTATAGGTGGTAGGATGTCTCTTATACCTTCGCCATGCTTTGTACTTAGCAGTAGCAGCCTCTCTACAACGAAAGCCAAACCAAGGCTGATCTGTAGGCTTTGTCACATATTGCCGGTGAGGAATGTGTTCTTGTTGTAGATTAAGGATGTGTCCAGTGAAGGCTTTCACTTGGTTGTCAAGATCCCCTTGGAGAAGAGCATTCCAGTCGGTGGTGGCGAGCTCAGAGCAAAGGGCTGGCCAAGTACCTCTTTCCCATATCCAGGTTGTGCGTGTGGACTCCTCACCTCGTTCTGTTGGGATCTTAATTAAGTGTGGTAAAAACAGCCTTGTGGTCAGACAATCCAACGTACCCGAGGGGTTGACAAGTGACTATGCCTTCTGCCAGATCACTCACTACTGGGTCAAGGGTGGAGCCAGAGATATGAGTAGGGAAATCAACAAAGTTTCTCATGTCAAACACTGCAAGAAGGTCATCAAAGTCCCTCTGTATAAGGTGCTGGTTGAGGTCACCAACAATTATAATATGTCTCTCTCTCTCTCTCTCTCTCTCTCTCTCTCTCTCTCTCTCTCTCTCTCTCTCTCTCTCTCTCTCTCACTCACTCTTTCTCTCTCATCATCCTTAAATCCCGTGTTTAACAACATTGCTTATGCTAATAATAATAATAATAATAATTATTATCATTTTAATCATTATTTTTATTATTATTATTTATTTCTTCTGCTCAACAGTGCTGCTCAACAGATCTGCGAAACTTGAGCCGCCCTTCTCATCTTCTGATCAAACGCAATCACCTCGCATAACCAAGGCGCTGTACGAGCCCTACGGGTTTAGAGCTGATGGAATGGCAAGAAAGCTGCCCTGGCAGCTGAGGGGTAGCTCCCTGGGCTCACAACAGTAGGATCCGGGCTCAATCCGGGTAGGAGGGGAGACTATGGGCAAGCTTCCTCGTACTTGTTGTTCCTATTTACATAATAGTAAATAGGTACCTGGGAATTAGTCGACTGTTCTTGATATCACCCTGAGCAGCAGTAAAAACAGCAGTAGATAGGTGCAACCAGGACCCATAGATAGGTCCATCCAGGACCCAGACTAGGATGGTATACCATAAATAGGTCTAGCCAAGTCAAAGACCATCGGTGGTATACCATAGAGAGGTCCAGCCAGGATCCAGACTAGGATGGTATACCATAGATAGGTCCAGTCAGGTCGAAGACCAGGGAGGTATACTATAGATAGGTGTAGTCAGATCATGGACCAGGCTGGGTCAAAATAAATACTCAACTGTGGGGAAGGCGGGAATGTTGGAAATACACTGCCACACTGATCCCTGTGTATTAATTAATTAATACACCCAGGTAATACACTGTCACCTCACTGGGTGTGTATTAATATTGCACCCAGTGTGTATTAATATCCCGCTGCTGGCTGCCTGTAAGTAATACAGAGAGAGAGAGAGAGAGAGGAAGCGAGAGGCTGACAGTCTATCAGCAGCAACGGCACTGTCAGCAGTACAGTTGACGCCAGCCCAGTGATCCCCTGACACCTGGTCAACACAATTAATTGACAGAGACACGTGGATGAGGAAGACACGCGGATGAAGATAAATGGATGAGGGGAAGACATATGGATGAAGATCACACGGCAGACTAGCACAGGAAATGGAGATAGAGTAGGGAGAGAGCGGAAGAAGAAAGTGGTGAGTAGAAGTATCTGAGAGAAAGCCCCCGAGGTGAAAGGAAGCTAAATGAGAAAGTTAAATGAAGGGAAATGTGAACATTCAGGTGTAGGGGGTGGGGAAGGGGTGGGGAAAGGGGTGGGGAAGGGGGTGGGGAAGGGGGGTGGGGAAGGGGGTGGGGAAGGGGGTGGGGGAAGGGGGTGGGGAAGGGGGTGGGGGAAGGGGGTGGGGAAGTTCAAGGAACATTGACAGAAGAAGCCTGACAGGCGCAGCAAACAGTGCTTAAGAGAGTCAGGTGACCAGTAACGCAGAGCGCGTTCTTAGAGTGTTTGTGTGAGAGAGCTCTCAGCTGTCACTCCCTCTCTAGTGTTCAGGGTGAGAGAACTCTCAGCTGTCACTCCCTCTCTAGTGTTCAGAGTGAGAGAACTCTCAGCTGTCACTCCCTCTCTAGTGTTCAGGGTGAGAGAACTCTCAGCTGTCACTCCCTCTCTAGTGTTCAGAGTGAGAGAACTCTCAGCTGTCACTCCCTCTCTAGCGTTCAGAGTGAGAGAACTCTCAGCTGTCACTCCCTCTCCAGTGTTCAGAGTGAGAGAACTCTCAGTTGTCACTCCCTCTTTAGCGTTCAGAGATAGAGAACTCACAGCTGTCACTCCCTCTCCAGTGTCCAGAGTGAGAGAACTCTCAGCTGTCACCCCCTCTCCAGTGTTCAGAGTGAGAGAACTCTCAGCTGTCACTCCCTCTCCAGTGTTCAGAGTGAGAGAACTCTCAGCTGTCACTCCCGCTCGTGTTCAGAGTGAGAGAACTCTCAGCTGCCACTTCCTCTCTAGCGTTCAGAGTGAGATAACTCTCAGCTGTCACTCCCTCTCCAGTGTTCAGAGTGAGAGAACTCTCAGCTGTCACTCCCTCTCCAGTGTTCAGATTGAGAGAACTCTCAGCTGTCACTCCCTCTCCAGTGTTCAGAGTGAGAGAACTCTCAGCTGTCACTCCCTCTCCAGTGTTCAGATTGAGAGAACTCTCAGCTGTCACTCCCTCTCCAGTGTTCAGAGTGAGAGAACTTTCAGCTGTCACTTCCGCTCCAGTGTTCAGAGTGAGAGAACTCTCAGCTGCCACTTCCTCTCTAGCGTTCAGAGTGAGATAACTCTCAGCTGTCACTCCCTCTCCAGTGTTCAGAGTGAGAGAACTCTCAGCTGTCACTCCCTCTCCAGTGTTCAGATTGAGAGAACTCTCAGCTGTCACTCCCTCTCCAGTGTTCAGAGTGAGAGAACTTTCAGCTGTCACTTCCGCTCCAGTGTTCAGAGTGAGAGAACCTGTCAGTTCTCACTTCCTCTCCAGTCCTCAGAGTGAGAGAACTCTCAGCTGTCACTTCCTCTCCAGTGTTCAGAGTGAGAGAACTCTCAGCTGTCACTCCCTCTCCAGTGTTCAGAGTGAGAGAACACTCAGCTGTCGCTCCCTTTCCGGTGTTCAGAGTGAGAGAACTCTCAGCTGTCACTCCCTCTCCGGTGTCCAGAGTGAGAGAACTCTCAACTGTCACTCCATCACCAGTGTTCAGAGTAAGAGTACTCTTACCTGTCACTCCCTCTCCGGTGTTCAGAGTGAGATAACTCTCAGCTGTCACTCCCTCTCCAGTGTTCAGAGTGAGAGAACTCTCAGCTGTCACTCCCTCTCCAGTGTTCAGATTGAGAGAACTCTCAGCTGTCACTCCCTCTCCAGTGTTCAGAGTGAGAGAACTTTCAGCTGTCACTTCCGCTCCAGTGTTCAGAGTGAGAGAACCTGTCAGTTCTCACTCCCTCTCCAGTGCTCAGAGTGAGAGAACTCTCAGCTGTCACTTCCGCTCCAGTGTTCAGAGTGAGAGAACCTGTCAGTTCTCACTTCCTCTCCAGTGTTCAGAGTGAGAGAACTCTCAGCTGTCACTTCCTCTCCAGTGTTCAGAGTGAGAGAACTCTCAGCTGTCACTCCCTCTCCAGTGTTCAGAGTGAGAGAACTCTCAGCTGTCACTCCCTTTCCGGTGTTCAGAGTGAGAGAACTCTCAGCTGTCACTCCCTCTCCGGTGTTCAGAGTGAGAGAACTCTCAACTGTCACTCCGTCACCAGTGTTCAGAGTAAGAGTACTCTTACCTGTCACTCCCTCTCCGGTGTTCAGAGTGAGAGAACTCTCAGCTGTCACTCCCTCTCCGGTGTTCAGAGTGAGAGAACTTTTAGCTGTCACTCCCTCTCCAGTGTTCAGAGTGAGAGAACTCTCAGTTGTCACTCCCTCTCCGGTGTTCATAGTGAGAGAACTCTCAGCTGTCACTCCCTCTCCAGTGTTCAGAGTGAGAGAACCTGTCAGTTCTCACTCCCTCTCCAGTGCTCAGAGTGAGAGAACTCTCAGCTGTCACTTCCGCTCCAGTGTTCAGAGTGAGAGAACCTGTCAGTTCTCACTTCCTCTCCAGTGTTCAGAGTGAGAGAACTCTCAGCTGTCACTTCCTCTCCAGTGTTCAGAGTGAGAGAACTCTCAGCTGTCACTCCCTCTCCGGTGTTCAGAGTGAGAGAACTCTCAGCTGTCACTCCCTCTCTAGTTTTCAGAGTGACAGAACTCTCAGCATTCACTCCCTCTCCAGTGTTCAGTGTGAGAGAACTCTCAGCTGAAACTCCCTCTCTAGTGTTCAGAGTGAGAGAACTCTCAGCTGTCACTCTTTCTATAGTGTTCAGAGTGAGAGAACTCTCAGCTGTCACTCCCTCTCCAGTGTTCAGAGTGAGAGAACCTGTCAGTTCTCACTTCCTCTCCAGTGTTCAGAGTGAGAGAACTCTCAGCTGTCACTCCCTCTCCAGTGTTCAGAGTGAGAGAACCTGTCAGTTCTCACTTCCTCTCCAGTGTTCAGAGTGAGAGAACCTGTCAGTTCTCACTTCCTCTCCGGTGTTCAGAGTGAGAGAACTCTCTGCTGTCACTCTTTCTATAGTGTTCATAGTGAGAGAACTCTCAGCTGTCACTCCCTCTCCAGTGTTCAGAGTGAGAGAACCTGTCAGTTCTCACTTCCTCTCCAGTGTTCAGAGTGAGAGAACTCTCAGCTGTCACTCCCTCTCCAGTGTTCAGAGTGAGAGAACCTGTCAGTTCTCACTTCCTCTCCAGTGTTCAGAGTGAGGGAACTCTCAGCTGTCACTCCCGCTCCAGAGTTCAGCGTGAGAGAACCTGTCAGTTCTTACTTCCTCTCCAGTGTTCAGAGTGAGAGAATTTTCAGCTGTCACTTCCTCTCCGGTGTTCAGAGTGATAGAACTCTCAACTCTCACTCCATCACCAGTGCTCAGAGTAAGAGAACTCTTACTTGTCACTCCCTCTCCCGTGTTCAGAATTAGAGAACTCTCAGTTGTCACTCCCTCTCCGGTGTTCAGAGTGAGAGAACTCTCAGCTGTCACTCCCTCTCCAGTGTTCAGAGTGAGAGAACTCTCAGCTGTCACTCCCTCTCTAGTTTTCAGAGTGACAGAACTCTCAGCAGTCACTCCCTCTCCGGTGTTCATAGTGAGAGAACTCCCAGCTGTCACTCCCTCTCCAGTGCTCAGAGTGAGAGAACCTGTCAGTTCTCACTCCCTCTCCAGTGTTCAGAGTGAGAGAACTCTCAGCTGTCACTCCCTCTCCAGTGTTCAGAGTGAGAGAACTCTCAGCTGTCACTCCCTCTCTAGTTCTCAGAGTGACAGAACTCTCAGCAGTCACTCCCTCTCCGGTGTTCATAGTGAAAGAACTCCCAGCTGTCACTCCCTCTCCAGTGCTCAGAGTGAGAGAACCTGTCAGTTCTCACTCCCTCTATAGTGTTCAGAGTGAAAGAACTCTGAGTTGTCACTCCCTCTATAGTGTTCAGAGTGAGAGAACTCTCAGCTGTCACTCCCTCTCCGGTATTCAGAGTGAGAGAACTCTTAGCTGTCACTCCGTCTATTGTTTTTAGAGTGAGAGAACTCTCAGCTGTCATTCACTCTTCAGTGTTCAGCGTGAGAGAACCTGTCAGTTCTCACTCCCTCTCCAGTGTTCAGAGTGAGAGAACTCTTAGCTGCCACCCCCTCTCCAGTGTTCAGAGTGAGAGAACTCTTAGCTGTCACTTCCGCTCCAGTGTTCAGAGTGAGAGAACCTGTCAGTTCTCACTTCCTCTCCAGTGTTCAGAGTGAGAGAACTCTCAGCTGTCACTTCCTCTCCAGTGTTCAGAGTGAGAGAACTCTCAGCTGTCACTCCCTCTCCAGTGTTCAGAGTGAGAGAACTCTCAGCTGTCACTCCCTTTCCGGTGTTCAGAGTGAGAGAACTCTCAGCTGTCACTCCCTCTCCGGTGTTCAGAGTGAGAGAACTCTCAACTGTCACTCCGTCACCAGTGTTCAGAGTAAGAGTACTCTTACCTGTCACTCCCTCTCCGGTGTTCAGAGTGAGAGAACTCTCAGCTGTCACTCCCTCTCCGGTGTTCAGAGTGAGAGAACTTTTAGCTGTCACTCCCTCTCCAGTGTTCAGAGTGAGAGAACTCTCAGTTGTCACTCCCTCTCCGGTGTTCATAGTGAGAGAACTCTCAGCTGTCACTCCCTCTCCAGTATTCAAAATGAAAGAACTCTCAGCTGTCACTCCCTCTCTAGTTTTCAGAGTGACAGAACTCTCAGCATTCACTCCCTCTCCAGTGTTCATAGTGAGAGAACTCTCAGCTGAAACTCCCTCTCTAGTGTTCAGAGTGAGAGAACTCTCAGCTGTCACTCTTTCTATAGTGTTCAGAGTGAGAGAACTCTCAGCTGTCACTCCCTCTCCAGTGTTCAGAATGAGAGAACCTGTCAGTTCTCACTTCCTCTCCAGTGTTCAGAGTGCGAGAACTCTCAGCTGTCACTCCCTCTCCAGTGTTCAGAGTGAGAGAACCTGTCAGTTCTAACTTCCTCTCCAGTGTTCAGAGTGAGAGAACCTGTCAGTTCTCACTTCCTCTCCGGTGTTCAGAGTGAGAGAACTCTCTGCTGTCACTCTTTCTATAGTGTTCATAGTGAGAGAACTCTCAGCTGTCACTCCCTCTCCAGTGTTCAGAGTGAGAGAACCTGTCAGTTCTCACTTCCTCTCCAGTGTTCAGAGTGAGAGAACTCTCAGCTGTCACTCCCTCTCCAGTGTTCAGAGTGAGAGAACCTGTCAGTTCTCACTTCCTCTCCAGTGTTCAGAGTGAGAGAACTCTCAGCTGTCACTCCCGCTCCAGAGTTCAGCGTGAGAGAACCTGTCAGTTCTTACTTCCTCTCCAGTGTTCAGAGTGAGAGAATTTTCAGCTGTCACTTCCTCTCCGGTGTTCAGAGTGATAGAACTCTCACTCTCACTCCATCACCAGTGCTCAGAGTAAGAGAACTCTTACTTGTCACTCCCTCTCCCGTGTTCAGAATTAGAGAACTCTCAGTTGTCACTCCCTCTCCGGTGTTCAGTGTGAGAGAACTCTCAGCTGTCACTCCCTCTCCAGTGTTCAGAGTGAGAGAACTCTCAGCTGTCACTCCCTCTCTAGTTTTCAGAGTGACAGAACTCTCAGCAGTCACTCCCTCTCCGGTGTTCATAGTGAGAGAACTCCCAGCTGTCACTCCCTCTCCAGTGCTCAGAGTGAGAGAACCTGTCAGTTCTCACTCCCTCTCCAGTGTTCAGAGTGAGAGAACTCTCAGCTGTCACTCCCTCTCCAGTGTTCAGAGTGAGAGAACTCTCAGCTGTCACTCCCTCTCTAGTTTTCAGAGTGACAGAACTCTCAGCAGTCACTCCCTCTCCGGTGTTCATAGTGAAAGAACTCCCAGCTGTCACTCCCTCTCCAGTGCTCAGAGTGAGAGAACCTGTCAGTTCTCACTCCCTCTATAGTGTTCAGAGTGAAAGAACTCTGAGTTGTCACTCCCTCTATAGTGTTCAGAGTGAGAGAACTCTCAGCTGTCACTCCCTCTCCGGTATTCAGAGTGAGAGAACTCTTAGCTGTCACTCCGTCTATTGTTTTTAGAGTGAGAGAACTCTCAGCTGTCATTCACTCTTCAGTGTTCAGCGTGAGAGAACCTGTCAGTTCTCACTCCCTCTCCAGTGTTCAGAGTGAGAGAACTCTTAGCTGCCACCCCCTCTCCAGTGTTCAGAGTGAGAGAACTCTTAGCTGTCACTCCGTCTCCAGTGTTCAAAGTGAGAGAACTCTTACACTCCCTCTCCAGTGTTCAGAGTGAGAGAACTCTTAGCTTTCACTGCGTCTCCAGTGTTCAGGGTGAGAGAACTGTTAGCTTTCACTCCGTCTCCAGTGTTCAGAGTGAGAAACCTGTAAATCACTGGTATTATCAACTCTCTCTCTCCTGGCCACTGTGTGAGCGCTGCCTCTTCGCTCATCCATAAAGTTACCTTGGTGTCATTGCTCTCGTAGCGTATTCAACTGAACTGAAGCTTCTGTTGTTGTAGTTCACGTATGTAGCAGCATACACTGTTGGTGTTCCCGATGTCACAGCTTTCGTAATGTACTCATCTGAACTGTAGCTTCTCTTGTTGTTGTTGTTGTAGTTTACGTGTGTAGCATACACTGTTGTTGTTCCAAGAAATATCTTGAACTGAGACGAGTTTAAAATTCTTTTCTTCTTTTCTTTCTGTGCATTTGAAAATTTTATTTGAGAGAATCTCTGTGTAATACTTTGTGTTGTCGTTTTACGGTTACTGTTTTTTCTTCAACTCTTGAAGCGTTTCTGTAATATTATTTTATATATATATATATTATATATATATATATATATATATATATATATATATATATATATATATATAATATATATATATATATATATATATATATATATATATATATATATATATATATATATATGAAGGGTGTGAAAGGGAGGAGAGTAGTGTGGTGCGAGGGTAGGGGAGGAAATGGGGTGTTGGTTGTAATAGCCCCATAATGAACCATTACAGAGGCCCATTACGTTACTCAGCGGAGATTCTGGCTGCTTGAAAGAGAGAGCTGAGGGAAGGAAGGATAAGAGGAAGAGTGAAGGAAGGAACAGAGGTAGAAGGAGGAACCATGGTCACTGCTGTGACCACTCAGGGCAAACAGGTTGACATGACGGGAAGTGTGTCGACTACACCCCGCGGTCACAATTGAAGATTAAACTCCAAGCGACGTTTCGGTCCCTCCCAAATCAGAACGGAGCGATACATCTTCCAGAAAATCTACCTCAGTAAGGTGCTGCCTCGTCTAGACTAGTTCCAGCGGGAGTCGACTCGCTGCTAAGACAGGGTCGATGCACTCTCTTCTCCTCTAGTGGATCTTGGACGCTCGACCCTCTACCGTCTTAACAAAATAAAATTTCCAGCCGGATCTTTCTTGAGAGTCATGTTACACACGCACGACTAAGTGCAGCTACCAGAGCTGGTTAATCTGGTTTCTATAGAAATTTGCTTTGCAAGCTGAATATAGACAGTGATGAACGCATGAAGATAAAAGATTTTTATTCTCGTAATGCCTATTTTTTTTAATTTATAGTTAATAGTATTGTTAGTAGCAGCAGTCGTAGTAGAAGCAATGGTAGTAGTAGTTGTAGTAGTAGTCGTAGTAGAGGCAATATTAATAGCAGTCGTAGTAGAAACAATAGTAGTAGTAGTAGTAACAGTAGTCATAGTAGAAGCAATAGTAATAGTAGTAGTAATAGCAGTCGTAGTAGAAGCAATAGTAGTAGTAGTAGTTGTTGTAGTATTTTACGGTTTCTAGTACATCACCCATTTTATTTTTTTTGCCGACAAAGTGGCTGTGAGGAGTGGATATGAGGGAGAGAGCCTTCTGCTTTACTATTCTCACAGAAAAGTAAAACTGAAGCATTGATTGATCTAGAGTAGTTTAGTGGTTTTTTTTAGGAGATTCTTTGGATAATGACGGTAAAGGGTTCACCATCTAGGTAGTCTGTGTTTACTTTCCATCACAGCCTGTGTTCTCTCCATCACTGTGTTCTCTAAATCACTGTGTTCTCTCCAACACTGTGTTCTCCCCATCACTGTGTTTTCTCCAACACCATCTTCTCCCTATCACTATATTCTCTCCATCATTCTGTTCTCTCCAATACTGTGTTCTCTCCAACACTGTGTTGTTTCCATCACTGTGTTCTCTCCATCTTAACCTTCCTGAAGATCTCTATTGATTAATGTTCTCCACTTTTATTCCAAAACAATTTTGGAAGGAATATTTCAGTGTCACCAGCTAGAGGCTGTGGTTTACCAGCGGTGCGTCGAAACTGAGAGAGAGAGAGAGAGAGAGAGAGAGAGAGAGAGAGAGAGAGAGAGAGAGAGAGAGAGAGAGAGAGAGAGAGAGAGAGAGTCTGTGTATTGTAAACAGCGGATGAAACGGAAGAAAGAATTTTTTGGAAAAATATTTATCACGAATATTTATCACGCAGAATGTTGGGCGAGGGCTCTCAGCCTTCCCCTTAGGTAATTCCCTTCTTTTGACAAGGAGGAAAAATATAATTACCCCAGCACCTCTCTCCTTCCCCTCCCAACCTGACCTACACTGTCAACCAGTTCCGTGATAATGATTTTATTAGTGAGTTCTCGAAGGACGAGCCCTGTGTGGAAGAAATGTGTGACTGGGAGAATGTGCGTTCATTCAGAGATGAATGAAAGCACTCGACAGTTCCGTGTCACGAGCAAATACTCCCACCGCAACGTGAAGAGTGTTTGTGTGTCAGCAACATTTTTGGCAATGGATATACGTGACACAGCGAAGTGTTGCCCCGCATCTCTTTCCTTGCTGCTGTCTCTACCTTCTGTGCAGCTGTTGCTGACAGAGCACCCCTTAGGTCACCCTCACCCTGGAGCTTGTTTCTTGTGTTCGACTCCAGTGACAAAAAGACAAGAAAAAGTTCGACTCACTCAGGTAGGCTGGGAAAAATGGGATCAGCACACGTAGAACATTGTTTTCCCAGTCCAGGAAAACCGGGGCACGTTCTCACCCTGAATTTACTTGGGTTCACGAAGCCAAATTCATCTTTCTCTGAGGAGTTGTGTTTGAGGTCCAGGAAGTCTTCCTTGAGCTCTGCAAGAACGTCAATTTAAGGCATTTGAATGGATGTCCTGACAGGGAGATGGTAATTTTAACTCTTTATCGGGCAGGTATGGAATGTATGTCTGGGAATTACCGTTG
Source organism: Cherax quadricarinatus (assembly GCF_026875155.1). Taxonomy (NCBI): domain Eukaryota; kingdom Metazoa; phylum Arthropoda; class Malacostraca; order Decapoda; family Parastacidae; genus Cherax; species Cherax quadricarinatus. The sequence continues at coordinate 38,448,828 of NC_069407.1, read as the reverse complement.
GAGCTCACCAGTGAGGAAGTCAAGGTGCTCCGTGATCTCTGTCTTGAGTCCCTGGCTGATGGCACTAGTAATAGTACCCTAGAACTATTGTCAGGGGCGGTTCTACTGTGAAACTAATGAAGCTTAAACTTTAGGGCCCCTAATGCCGGAGGGGCCCAAAAAGCGACTTTAGTCCACATTGCTCAAAAAATTTGGGTCTACTGTATGAGTTTTTTTTAAATATTAATATTAATAATATAGTGTAATTCAATGCGAAATAAGTGTTTAAATGAAAATTAAAAGGCTATTAAAATATCATGTAGGCCTAACCGTTGCTGGTCCGCCACTGGCTATTGCGCTTCCTCACTAAGCCCACTGAAGGGTGAACATGTTCTATGACTGCTAGCAGACTTACGTGTGTGTGGAACAACAAAGCTTGGTGTTGTACGTGGATGGTATACAATACGGACAAGATGAAAATTAGACACATGTACAACACCTGGGTATCTTTATTGTAGACGTTTCGCTAACCAGTGGTTTTATCAATACAAATTCAAGGACATAAATGGAAGACAGTAGAACTATATACAAAAGATAAGGTAATTAGTCCGTCAGCCTTGGAGTTGGTGTGACGAGCACTGGTGTTCAACATTCATGTTTTCAAACAGTTCACGGGAAAGGTGCGTGTTCAAGGCTGGATCTTCGATTAAGCTGACCTATGTTGGTTTCTAAATGAGCAGGCAGTGCTGCTGGTACTGTCTTGGAAGCAAATGTGAATCATGCCGTGCATCTCAACCAATATAAGGTTATTATGTTTGGCAAGTGCCAAGAGTCTAGATCGAGACTCCATCATTCCTGGGGCACCGTCTGTACACACATCGATTACATCCCTCCATAGCAGTCCTTCCTTTTCAAAGAAAACTTAAATTACTTCCATTACATCCTCTCCTTTTGCTGTCGTGGTCAATGGACGACAAAACAAGTCGTCAACTCTGTTGTCTGGACCATCAACAGAGCGGACAAAAACGAGAAGCTGATAATGATTTGACTCATCGAACTGGCTATTTAATTAGTTGAGCCAAATGATATGGCAATAGTACCTTGATGAGTTTATTTTGGCAATCGCTTGCTTTAGAGGGTACTGACCCATTCCTTCTGTCTGTGACTTGATTGTGTTATTAAACAGCGAGACTGGCTTTACTTGGTTAACATCGTCATCGTTGAGAAGTTTTGCAACATCAAGGATTAATGGCTTGATCAAAGATTTTCTAATTGTATGGGTCTTTTTTTAATCCTTGGCTACATGCAGAACAGATACATATGTCACATACGTGGTAGCCTTTGGCGTCAGTTGGATGGATCCATTGACATCCAGCCTTTGTATTTTCAAACCATAAGGTTTCTGCTTTAAAAAATGCGAGATCTTCTAAAAGTAATCTTGAATAATTTTTTCAAGGTGCAGCTTTAGCTAAAATTGCTTCATGGAATTTTTGCCGGTATATTAGACAGTGAAGTAGTTCTGTGCCAGCCTCCACAATGTACGAGATTAAATAACTGAGGTGATCTTCCTGGCAGCATCTCTATCTCCTGACAGTGACCCGTTACTTTTAATTATCAAAGTTGCTACGCACAACACACACACACACACACACACACACACACACACACACACACACACACACACACACCACACACACACACACACACACACACACACACACACACACGCACACACACACACACACACACACACACACACACACACACACACACACACACATACACACACACCACACATACACACACACACACACACACACACACACACACACACACACATACACACACACACACACACACACACACACACACACACACACACACACACACACACACACACACACACACACACACACACACACACACACACCACACACACACCAACAAACATAGCAACTACCACTATCACTCTTTACTCATCCACACCCATACGTCAACCTCAACTGCTCATCTCCCTCAAATTCCACATTCAGATAACTTCCCCTCACACTCGCATAACTTCCCCTCATACATAACTTCCACTCACACTCACATAACTTCCCCTCGCACTTACATAACTTCCCTTCACACCCATATAACTTCTCATCACACTCACCTAACTTGCCCCTCACACTCACATAACTTCCCCTCACACTCACATAACTTCCCCTTACACTCACATAACTTCCCCTTACACTCACATAACTTCCCTTTACACTCATACAACTTCCTCTCACATTCACATAACTTCCCCTTACACTCACATAACTTTCCCTCACACTCACATAACTTCCCATCACACTCACATAACTTCCCCTTATACTCATATAACTTCCCTTCACACTCGAGTAAATTCTTTTCACACTCACATAACTTCCCCACAAACCCACATAACTTCCCCTCACACTCATAACTTCTCTTCACACCCACATGATTTTCCCTCACACTCACATAACTTCCCCTCAAACTCACATAACTTCCCCTCACACTCACATAACTTCCCCTCACACTCACATAACTTCCCCTCACACTCACTTAACTTCCCCTCACTACTCACATAACTTCCCATCACACTCACATAACTTCCCCCTCACACCCACATAACTTCCCTCACACTCACATAGCTTCCTCTTACACTCGCATAACTTTCCCTCACGATCACATAACTTCCCCTCACACTCACATAACTTCCCCTTACACTCACATAACTTCCACTCATGGTCACATAACTTCACATCACACTCACATAACTTCCCACTCACACCCACATAATTTCCCCTCACAATCGTATAACTTCCCATCACACTCGCATAACTTCCCCTCACACTCACTTAACTTCTCCTCACAATCACATAAATTCCCATCACTCATAACTTCCCCTCACACTCACATAACTTCCCATCACACTCGCATAACTTCCCCTCACACTCACTTAACTTCCCTCACAATCACATAAATTCCCATCACACATAACTTCTCCTCACACTCACATAACTTTCCATCACACTCACATAACTTTCCCTCACACTCACTAAACTTCCCCTCACACTCACACTACTTCAGCTCACACTCACATAGCTTCCTCTTACACTCGCATAACTTTCCCTCACGATCACATAACTTCCCCTCACATTAGCATAACTTGCTCCTCACACTATCATAAGTTCCCCCTCACACTCACATAACTTCCCCTTACACTCACATAACTTCCCCTCACGGTCACATAACTTCCCTCACACTCACTTAACTTCCCCTCACACTCGCATAACTCCCATCACACTCACATAACTTCCCCCGCGCTCAAGTAATTTCCCCTCACACTCTCATAACTTCCCATCACCGTTGCGTAACTTCTCCTCACACTCAAATGACTTTCCCTCACACTCATAAGAACATAAGAACATAAGAACGATGGAACACTGCAGAAGGCCTACTGGCCCATGCGAGGCAGGTCCAAGTCTCCTACCGGCTTAAGCCAATGCACCCAACCTAGTCAGGTCAGGTCACATTGACTTAAGGGAGGAACACGGCAACCGACCTGGTAGCACAAGCTATCAGGTCTAACTCACACCCACCCACATCTACTCATGTATTTATCCAACCTATTTTTAAAGCTACACAACGTTCTGGCCTCTATAACGGTACTTGGGAGTTTGTTCCACTCATCCACAACTCTATTACCAAACCAGTACTTTCCTATATCCTTCCTGAATCTGAATTTTTCCAACTTAAAACCATTGCTGCGAGTCCTGTCTAGGCTAGATATTTTCAGCACACTATTTACATCCCCTTTATTTATTCCTGTCTTCCATTTATACACCTCAATCATATCCCCCCTAATTCTACGTCTTTCTAGAGAGTGCTGTTTCAGGGCCCTTAGTCTATCCTCATAGGGAAGGTTTCTGATACATGGGATCAACTTTGTCATCCTCCTTTGTACATTTTCCAGAGAATTTATATCCATTCTGTAATACGGTGACCAAAACTGTGCAGCATAATCTAAATGAGGCCTAACCAAGGATGTATAGAGTTGAAGAACAACCTGAGGACTCCTATTATTTATGCTTCTTGATATGAAGCCAAGGATTCTATTAGCTTTATTGCGAACACTTATGCACTGTTGTCTTGGTTTCAGATTACTGCTAACCAGAACTCCTAAATCTTTTTCGCAATCCGTAATATTAAGATCTACATTATTTAGTTTATATGTGGCATGGTTATTGTCCTGTCCAACATTTAGAACTTTGCATTTGTCTATATTAAACTGCATCTGCCACTTCTCCGACCACTGCATCAGTCTATTCAAATCTTCCTGGAGTGCTCGAATGTCCTCGTCAGAATGAATTCGACGGCCTATTTTGGTGTCATCGGCAAACTTGCCGATGTCGCTCTTTATGCCCTCATCTATGTCGTTTATGTAGATTGTGAACAGCAGGGGGCCCAACACTGACCCCTGTGGAACACCGCTCGTGACGCTTCCCCACTCTGATTTCTCCCCATTTATGCAAACTCTCTGCTTCCTATTTGTCAACCATGCCTCTATCCAGGAAAAAATCTCTCCTCCTATTCCATGTGCTTTAATTTTCCTCAATAGTCTCTGATGTGGGACCCTGTCAAAAGCCTTACTGAAGTCCATATACACAATATCATATTCATTACCATGATCTACCTCCTCAAATACCTTAGTGAAAAAAGTTAATAAATTCGTAAGGCAGGAACACCCCTTTGTAAAACCATGCTGAGATAATAAATAGTGCACAGTTTATTATCGTCCTGTTCTACATAATTTATCATTACTGGAATATCGCTGGTATCCTCCTGTGTAAAAACTGAGAGGAAGTATGTGTTAAAAAATTCTACACATTTCCTTATCACTGTCAGTGAGCTGACCCGAGGAACTTTTGAGTGGGCCTATCTTGTCCCTGATCTTACTTCTGTATACCTGAAAGAATCCTTTTGGGTTAGTCTTCGATTCTCTTGCAACTTTAACCTCATAATCTCTTTTTGCTTTTCTAATTCCCTTTTTTATTTCTCTCTTTAACTGAATATATCGATTTCTCAATTGCCCCTCCCCTCTTTTGATTTGCCTATATATGCCTCTCTTTTGACCAATCAGATATTTTAATCTATTGTTCATCCATTTAGGATCATTTTTGTTTGATCTGATTTCCCTATTTGGAACATAATTTGACTGAGCAGCTAGAACTATGCCCTGGAAAGCATCATATCGGCAACCATCACCACCTACCTGACCCTTAGTCAGGTCATTCCAGTTCAGCCCACCTAAGTAATTTTTCAGTCCTATGAAATCAGCCAAGCGAAAGTCAGGGACGGAGAATTGATTGTCATTATTAGGGGAATTCCATGATATATTAAAACTGAGTGATTTGTGATCACTTTCCCCAAGCTCATCATTAACCTCAAGATTATTAATTAGTGTTTCCCTACTGGCAAGAACCAAGTCAAGGAGGTTATTTCCCCTAGTTGGCTCTGTCACAAACTGTTTTAAAAAACAATCCTGGATCGTATCAAGAAAGTCACCTGACTCTAAATTTCCTGTCAAATTGCTCCAGTCAATCTGTCTATAGTTGAAATCTCCCATTAGCACAACATTTTCGTATGTAGATGCCTTACGAATTTCGTCCCATAGAAGTTTACTGCACTCCCTATCAAGATTTGGGGCCCTGTAAATCACACCCAAAATTAGTTTTTCTCGGCCCTCGAGAAGCTGTAACGAAACAGATTCAGTGGCTGACGCTTCTAATTTAATATCTTGTCTAACAGAACAATTTAAATTGTCTCTGACATACATCGCTACTCCACCACCTTTCCTGTTGACCCTGTCAGTGTGGAATAATTTATAGCCTTGTATGTGACATTCAGAGGGCATCTCTCTATCTTTCAGATTGAGCCAGGTCTCTGTTATAGCAATAATATCTATGTTTCCTGCACTTGCAATTAATCTTAGCTCATCTATCTTATTTCTTACACTCCTGCTATTAGTATAGTAAACCTTAAGGGAGCTAGTCCCTTGGTGCCCTCTGCTGTCCCCCTTTGTTTGCTGACCTGATCTATTGTCTTTATTGATAACTTCATGCTGAATGCCTTTTATATATTTACTGTTTCCAACCCAAGTGTTGCAACCTGCTTGTTTCCCACACACACCCATACCTCTATCTTCCATCAGTTTAAAATCATAGGCGTTTCACCAATGGCCTTCTCAATCGAGTCTGCAAGTGCTACCACCCTAGCCCCAGAGAGATGTACCCCATCCCTTGCATACATATCATGTTTGCCATAAAAGTTGTTCCAGTTGTCAATGAATGGGATTGCAAGTTCCTTGCAGTATCTGTCTAGCCAGCAATTTACACCAATTGCCCTAGACAACCATTCATTTCCTACTCCCCTTCTAGGCAAGATGCTACATATGATTGGGATCCCTCCCTTAGACTTAATGAAATCTATAGCTGAACCTGTACTTATCTAGCAGCTCTTCTCTCCTACCCTTCCAATATCATTTCCACCAGCACTGAGACAGATAATGGACTTGTTTCCCATTACCTGACATGATATTATCCAGCCTGTTGACAATGTCCCCAACACCAGCTCCAGGAAAGCACACTCTATCTCTCATCTTCTTATTCCTATTACAAAAAGCACGGTCAATATATCTTACCTGAGAGTCACCAACCACAAGAATGCGCTTACCTCCATTAGCAGGGGCAGTAGTACCCTTACCTTCACTGGCCACTGAAGTACATTCATCCTGAAGAACAGAGAAGCGATTTCCTACCTTCAGATCTTCACTCTTAACTTTCCTTACTCTGATGCGCCTTCCATTACTGTGAACCACTCGCCACTTGTAGCAGGTGCTGGACTGCACCTCACGGTAACGGTAAACAATATGATGTTCAATGAGGACAAATTCCAACTACTCCGTTATGGAAAACTGGAGGAGATAATAACTGGAACAGAGTATACTACTGACTCCGGCCATACAATAGAGCGGAAAAATAATGTAAGGGACCTGGGAGTAGTAATGTCTGAGGATCCACTTTCAAGGATCACAACAGTGCCACGATCGCACGTGCAAAGAAAATGATAGGATGGATAATGAGAACTTTCAAAACGAGAGATGCCAAGCCCATGATGATCCTTTTCAAATCACTTGTTCTCTCTAGGCTGGAATACTGCTGTACATTAACATCTCCATACAAAGCAGGTGAAATCGTAGATCTAGAGAGTGTACAGAGATCCTTTACTGCACGTATAAGTTCTGTCAAGCACCTTAACTACTGGGAACGCTTGGAAGCACTTGACTTGTACTCGTTGGAACGCAGGAGGGAGAGATATATCATAATCTACACTTGGAAAATCTTGGAAGGAATGGTCCCAAATCTGCACACAGAAATCACTCCCTACGAAAGTAAAAGACTGGGCAGGCGATGCAAAATGCCGCCAATAAAAAGTAGGGGCGCCATTGGTACACTAAGAGAAAACACCATAAGTGTCCGGGGCCCAAAACTGTTCAACAGCCTCCCACCAAGCATTAGGGGAATTGCCAATAAACCCCTGGCTGCCTTCAAGAGAGAGCTGGACAGATACCTAAAGTCAGTGCCGGATCAGCCGGGCTGTGGCTCGTACGTCGGACTGCGTGCGGCCAGCAGTAACAGCCTAGTTGATCAGGCCCTGATCCATCGGGAGGCCTGGTCATGGACCGGGCCGCGGGGGCGTTGATCCCCGGAATAACCTCCAGGTAACCTCCAGGTAACTGCTGGTAGCCGTTGCTACCTCCCCAACTACAGCCTCCTCACAGCGAGAGACAGACTGCACCTCACTGCTAGAAGCCTCATTCCCCACAACTCCAGCCACCTCACACTCTCTCCCAGACCCATTGAGGTGGACCTTCAGCCTCCTAATCTCCTGGAGAAGCAAGACCTCCTCCTTCAACTCTCCAACCTCAATTTTTAAAACACTGCAGAAGCAAGCCATGCTTTGTAACCGTCCACACTAATCCCCAAAGCAGCTCAGGGTCGGTGACCTCACTTGACGACTGACCACTGACTCACACTCACATTACTTCCCCTCATATTTGCATAACTTCCCCTCACACTCAAATAACTTCCCATCACACTCACATAACTTGGTGTTGGCGGGTAGGGAACACCTGGTGTAAGTGGGTAGGGAATACGTGGTGTAGGAGGGTAGGGAACACTTAGTGTAGGTGGGGATAGAACACCTGGTGTAAGTGAGTAGGGAACACTTGCTGTAGGAGGGTAGGGAACACTTGGTGTAGGTGAGTAGAGTACACTTATTGGAGGTTGGTAGGGAGCACTTGGTGTAGGTGGGTAGGGAATAGCTGGAGTATGTGGGTAGAGAACACTTGGTGTAGGTGGGCAGGGAACACTTGGTGTATGTAGGTAGGGAACACTTGGTGTAGGTGGGTAGTGAACACTTGGTGTAGGTGGGTAGAGAACACTTAGTGTAGGTGGGCAGGGAACACTTGGTGTAGGTGGGTAGAGTACACTTGCTGGAGGTGGGTAAGGAACACTTTGAGTAGGTAGGTAGACATTAATTGGTGTATATGGGTAGAGAACACTTGGTGTAGGTGGGTAGTGAACATTTGGTGTAGGTGGGTAGGGAACACTTGGTGTAGTTTGGTAGAGAACACTTGGTGTAGGTGGGTAGGGAACGCATGGTGTAGGTGGGTAGGGAACACTTGGTGTAGGTGGGTAGGGAACACTTGGTGTAGGTGGGTAGGCTACCACTTGGTGTGGAGTGGTACGGAAACTAGTGTAGGGGGTAGAGAACACTTGGTGTAGGTGAGTAGGAACACTTGGTTCGGTTGTAAATGGGTAGGAACACTTGGTGTAGGTTGGTTAAGGAACTCTTGGGTTGGTGGGTAGAGACCACTTTGATGTAGGTGTGCAGAGAAACTTGGATGTAGGTGGGTAACAGACACTTGGGGAGTAGGTGGGTAGGGAACACTTGGTGTAGGTGGGTAGGGAACACTTGGTGTAGGTGGGTAGAGAACACTTGGTGTAGGTGGGTAAAGATCACTTGGTGTAGGTGGGTAGAAAACACTTGGTGTAGGTGGGAAGAGAACACTTGGTGTAAGTGGGTAGAGAACACTTGGTGTAGGTGGGTAAGGAACACTTGGTGTAGGTGGGTAGAGAACACTTGGTGTAGGTGGGTAAGGAACACTTGGTATAGGTGGGTAGAGAACACTTGGTGTAGATGGGTAAGGTACCTTGATTGTAGACGGTGAGGTAGGAGAAACACTTGGTGTAGCGTGGGTAAGGAACACTTGGTGTATGGTGGGTAAGGAACACTTGGTATAGGTGGGTAGAGAACACTTGGTGTAGGTGGGTAAGGAACACTTGATGTAGGTGGGTAGAGAACACTTGGTGTAGGTGGGTAAGGAACACTTGGTGTAGGTGGGTAAGGAACACTTGGTATAGGTGGGTAGAGAACACTTGGTGTAGGTGGGTAAGGAACACTTGATGTAGGTGGGTAGAGAACACTTGGTGTAGGTGGGTAACGGAAAACACTTTGGTGTAGGTGGGGTAAGGAAAACACTTGGTTAGGTGGTACAACTCTTGGCTGGTCTACTCTCTGTGTGTATTCATAGACTGACCGTCACACTTGTCACTTTAATGGAATGTTAAATCACTACACGTGCACTGCAGTGCACTGCAGTGCACGTCTCCGCTTCACGACACTGCTCCTTCATTGTCTTGCAATTGAAACCTGGATCTGTCAAGCAAATTTTAAGTTTTTCATTTTCTAGTTAGGATCGGAAACACACACCACACACACCACACACACACACAACACACACACACACACACACACACACACACACACACACACACAGACGAGAGAGTAGTGTGTACATTAAACAGCAAATATGACCGAAATCATTGATTTTAAGGGAAGAAAGAAACTAAAACAGCACATGGTTGAACCACAGGATCCAACCCCCGTGAAACACACAATGTAGTTGAAACACGTAGACGTAATTACGCACTTCAAGCATTCTGAACAGATATATGAAATTCCTCAAGAGTTTAGTTCTACGTCAATAACATTCTGAAAGTCTGTCAGACAAATATTCATACAGCATTTGTTGTTGGCTTAGTGAGGAATTTACGTAAATAATATACGAAGGTGGAGTGGCAGTATATACAGGTGGAGTTGGTAGTTACTACAGGTGGAGTGTAGTATACTACAGGAGAGTTGGTTAGTATACTTAAGGTGGAGTCGGGTGTATAATACAGGAGGAGTGTGGTAGTATACTACAGGTGGAGTGGCAGTATACAGACAGGTGGATAGGTGGTAGTATTACTCTACAGGGAGGAGTGGCAGTTTACTACAGGTGGGTGGTAGTAAAACTACAGGTGGAGTGGGTAGAGTGATTTAGTCATACTAAGGTGGAGTGGTTGTATATACAGGTGGCAGTTGGTAGTATACTACAGGAGGAGTGGTATATACTAAAGCGTGGACAGTGGCAGTATACTACAGGTGGAGTGGTAGTATACTACAGGTGGAGTGGTAGTATACTACAGGTGGAGTGGTAGTATACTACAGGAGGAGTGGTAGTATACTACAGGTGGAGTGGAAGTATACTACAGGTGGGTGGTATTAGTATACTTACAGGTGGAAGTGGTAGTATACAACAGGTGGAGTGGTAGTATCTAAAGGAGGAGTGGTAGTCTACTACAGGTGGAGTGGAAGTATATCTACAGGTGGAGTTGTAGTATACTACAGGTGGCAGAGTGCCCGTATACTTACCAGGTGGAGTGGTAGTATATACAGGTGGAGTGGCAGTATACTACAGAACGAGTTTGCGGTAGTGGTAGTTTATACAGGTGGAGTCCGGTAGTATATACAGGGGAGTGGCAGTATACTTAAAGGAGGAGTGGCAGAGATACTACAGGTGGAGTGGTAGTATTACTTCAGGAGGAGTAGTAGTATACTAAGGTGGAGTGGCAGTATAACTACAGGTGGAGATCGGATGTGGTAGTTACTACAGGATGAGTGCAGTATACTACAGGTAGGGAAGTGGTAGTATACTACAGGTGGAAGTTCGGTAGTATACTTAAGGTGCGAGGTGGTTGTTATACGCAGGTGGTGTGGTTGGATACTAAGGGAGGAGTGGTAGTATACTACAGGTGGAGTGGCAGTATACTTCAGGTGGAGTGGTAGTATACTACTGTGGAGTGGTGTATACTAAGGTGGATGGAGTGGTTAGGTATACTACAGGAGGAGTGGTAGTATACTACAGGTGAGTGGGAAGTATACTCAGGTGGAGTGGTAGTATACTACCAGGTGGCAAAGTGGGCAGTATACTACAGGTGGCAAGTGGTAGTATACTACAGGGGTGGAGTGGCAGTTTACTACAGGTGGAGTGGTAGTATACTACAGGGTGTGGAGTGGTAGTATAACTACAGGAGGAGTGGCAGTATTTCTACAGGAGGAGTGGCAGTATACTAAGGTGGAGGCGGTAGTATCTACAGGGTGGCAGTAGACTACAGGTGGAGTGGCCAGTATAGTAACAGGTGGAGTGGCATTATACTACAGGTGGGAGTGGACAGTATACTTGCCGGTGGAGTGGCAGTTTAACTACTGTGAGAGTGCAGTATACTACAGGTCGAGTGGCAGTTATACGACAGGTTTGGAAGTTGCAGTATACTACTAGGTGGAGTGGTAGTATACTACAGGAGGAGAGTGGTAGGATACTTACAGGTGGAGTGGAAGTTTATACTACAGGTGGGAGTGGTAGTATATACAGGTGGAGTGGTAGTATACTAAGGAGGAGTGGCAGTATATACAGGGTTGGAGTGGTAGATATACTACAGGAATGTGCAAGTATACTACAGGTAAAGTGCAGTATAGTACAGGTGGAAGTGGCGTTTATACTACAGGTGGAGTGGCAGGTTATACTGACCGGTGGAGTTGGCAGTATAATACAGGTGGAGTGGCAGTATACTACAGGTCGAGTGGCAGTATAATACAGGTCGGAGTGGCAGTATACTACAGGTGGAGTAGAGTATTACTACAGGTGGGAGTGGCAGTATACTGCGGTGGCAGTGGCAGTATATACAGGTGGTAGTGGCAGTTTTGTATACTGGCGGTGGAAGTGGCAGTATAATACAAGGTGGAGTTGCAGTATTGTACAGTGGGGGTCGAGTGGCCAGTATTCTACAGGTGGAGTGGCAGTTTACTACAGGTGCTAGTGGCCAGTATACTGCAGGTCGAGTGGCAGTATACTCACGTGTTGGCAGTGGGCCAGTATACTACAGGTGGAGTGGCAGTATATACAGGTGGAGTGGCAGATACTACAGGTCGAGTGGCAGTATACGTGGTGGAGTGGCAGTATACTACAGGTGGAGTGGCAGTTACTACAGGTGGATGGCAGTATACTACAGGTTCGAGTGGCAGTATACTACAGTGGAGTGCAGTATACTACAGGTGGAGTTGGGCAGTATGCTACGGTGGTTGTGGCAGTATACTAATGTCGAGTGGCAGTATACTACAGGTGGAGTGGCACAGTATCTTTACTACAGGTGGATGGCAGTATACTTACAGGTGGCCAGTGGCGTATACTACAGGTGGAAGTGGCAGTATATACTACAGTCGTAGTGGCAGATACAAAGGTCGTTGGCAGTATACTACAGGTCGAGAGTGGAGTATTACTAAGGTGGGAGTGGCAGTATAACTAAAGGTGGAGTGGCCGTATACTTACAGTTGGGAGTTGGCCAGCATACTACAGGTGGGTGTGGCAGTATACTACAGGTGGACGTGGCTGTATATACTAAAGGTGTTGTGGCACAGGTTATCTAAAGGTTGTAGTGGCAGTATACTGCCGGTGGCAAGTTGCAATATACTACAGGTGGAGTGGCAGTATACTACGGGTGGATGTGGCAGTATACTACAGGTAGAGTAGCTGTATACTACAGGTGGGAGTGGCAGTATACTGCCGGTGGCAGTCGCAGTGGGTTCAGTATAAATTGTAGTTGCTTAGTGGGTTGTTATTAGGGTTGGTGGTTTTATACTTCAGGTGGCAGTGGCCCAGAATACTACAAGGTGTTCAAGTGGCCGTATGCTACAGGTGAGTTGCAGTATACTACAGGTGGAGTGGCGGTATACTACAGGTGGAGTGGCAGTATACTACAGGAGGAGTGGCAGTATACTACAGGTGGAGTGGCAGTATACTACAGGTGGAGTGGCAGTATACTACAGGTGGAGTGGCAGTATACTACAGGTGGAGTCATAGTATACTACAAGTGGAGTGGCAGTATACTACAGGTGGAGTGGCAGTATACTACAGGTGGAGTGGCAGTATACTACTGGTGGAGTGGCAGTATACTACAGGTGGAGTGGCAGTATACTACAGGTGGAGTGGCAGTATACTACAGGTGGAGTTGCAGTATGCTGCAGGTGGAGTGGCAGTATACTACAGGTGGAGTGGTAGTATACTACAAGTGGAGTGGCAGTATACTGTCGATGGAGTGACAGTATACTGCAGGTGGAGTGGCAGTATACTGCCGGTGGAGTGGCAGCATACTACAGGTGGAGTGGCAGTATACTACAATTGGAGTAGCAGTATACTGCAGATGGATTGGCAGTATAATGCAGGTGGACTGGCAGTATACTACAGGTGAAATGGAAGTATACTGCCGGTGGAGTGCCCGTATACTGTAGGTGGATTGGCAGTATACTACAGCCGGAGCTGCAGTATATTGCAGGAGGGGTTTCAGTATACTGCAGGTGGAGTGGCAGTATACTACAGATGGAATGCAAGTATACTGCACATGGAGTGGCAGTATACTGCAGGTGGAGTGGCAGTATACTGCATGTGGAGTGGCAGTATACTGCAGGTGGAATGGCAGTATACTGCCAATGGAGTGGCAGCATAGTACAGGTGGAGTGGCACTATACTGCAGGTGGAGTGGCAGTATACTGCAGGTGGAGTGGCAGTTTACTGCAGGTGGAGTAGGGGTATAATACAGATGGAGTGGAATTATTCTACAGGTGGAGTGGCAGTATAATGAAGGTGGAGTGGCAGTATACTGCCAGTGGAGTGGCAGCATACTACAGGTGGAGTGGGAGTACACTGCAGTTGGAGGGGCAGTATACTGCAGGTGGAATGGCAGTATACTACAGGTGGAGTGGCAGTATACTGCAGATGGAGTGGCAGTATGCTGCAGGTGGGGTTTCAGTATACTACAGGTGGAGTGGCAGTATACTGCAGGTTGAGTGGCAGTATGCTGCAGGTGGGGTTTCAGTATACTACAGGTGGAGTGGCAGGTTACTAAAAGTGGAGTGACAGTATAGTACAGGTGGAGAGGCAGTATCCTGTAGGTAGAGTGGCAGTATACACCAAGTGAAGTGGCAGTATACAGCAGGTGGAGTGGAAGTATACAGGAAGTGGAGTGACATTAAACTGCAGGTGGAGTGGCAGTATACAGGTGGAGCCACAGTATACAGGAGCTGGAGAGACAGTATACAGCAGTTGGGTTGTCAGTATACAGCAAGTGGCGAGACAGTATACAGCAGGTGGAGTGGAAGTAAACAGCAGGTGGATTGACAGTATAATGCAAGTGGAGTGGCAGTATACAGGAGGTGGAGTGGCAGTATACAGGTGGAGTGTCAGTATGCATTAGCTAGAGTGGCGGTATAGAGCAGGTAAAGTGGTAGTATACAGCAGGTGGAGTGACAGTATACAGCAGGTGGAGTGACAGTATATAGAAGGTGGAGTGACAGTATACTGCAGGTGGAGTGGCAGTATACAGGAGGTAGAGTGGCAGTATACAGGTGGAGTGAAAGTATACAGGAGCTGGAGTGGCAGTATACAGCAGGTAAAGTGGTAGTATACAGCAGGTGGAGTGACAGTATACAGCAGGTGGATTGACAGTATACAGCAGGTGGAGTGGTAGTATACAGCAGGTGGAGTGACAGTTTACAGAATGTGGAGTGACAGTAAACAGAAGGTGGAGTGACAATATGCAGCAGCTGGAGTGAAAGTATACAGCAGGTGGAGTGACAGTATACTGCATGTGGAGTGGCAGTATACATGAGGTGGATTGGCAGTATACAGGTTGAGTGACAGTATACAGCAGGTGGAGTGGCAGTATACAGCAGTTGGAGTGGCAGTATATAGCAGGTGGAGTGACAGTATACAGCAGTTGGAGTGGCAGTATATAGCAGGTGGAGTGACAGTATACAGCAGGTGGAATGGTTGTATACAGCAGGAGGAAAATCAGTATACTGCACCAGGTGTATTCATCATCAGTGTATCAAATTCAGTAATCCAGGTGTCTCTTAATTATATAACCTACCCACTCTCCCAGCTAGCCAGGCAGCCACCCACCTACCCACTCTCCCAGCTAGCCAGGCAGCCACCCACCTACCCACTCTCCCAGCTAGCCGGCCAGCCACCCACCTACCCACTCTCCCAGCTAGCCAGCCAGCCACCCACCTACCCACTCTCCCAGCTAGCCGGCCAGCCACCCACCTACCCACTCTCCCAGCTAGCCAGCCAGCCACCCACCTACCCACTCTCCCAGCTAGCCGGCCAGCCACCCACCTACCCACTCTCCCAGCTAGCCAGCCAGCCAGCCACCTACCCACTCTCCCAGCTAGCCAGGCAGCCACCCACCCACTCTCTCAGCCATCCAGCAATACACCCACTCTCCCAGCTAGCCGGCCAGCCAGCCACTCACTCAGCCATCCAGCAACACACCCACTCTCCCAGCTAGCCGGCCAGCCAGCCACTCACTCTCTCAGCCATCCAGCCACACACCCACTCTCCCAGCTAGCCAGGCAGCCACCCACCCACTCTCTCAGCCATCCAGCAACACACCCACTCTCCCAGCTAGCCGGCCAGCCAGCCACTCACTCTCTCAGCCATCCAGCCACACACCCACTCTCCCAGCTAGCCAGCCAGCCAGCCACCTACCCACTCTCTCAGCCATCCAGCCACACACCCACTCTCCCAGCTAGCCAGCCAGCCACCCACCCACCCACTCTCTCAGCTATCCAGTCACCCAACCCCACCCACTCTCTCAGTCATCCACCCACCCGCCTCATCCATTCTCTGAGCCAGCCACCCACGCACTCCCCGCCCACTCTCTCAGGCATCCAGCCACCCACCCACCCACTCTCTCAGCTTGCCACCCAGACACAAGAGGAGTAAAAAAAAACTGAAATCCCGTGTGAGATTAGCGACGCCAGGGAAGGTGAGCTTGGTGCTCTCTAAGGTGAGCTTTGGTCTTACAGCGGCTCAGAGCTTGATGAGTATCCATTGATGTTTTTATTAGAGATGCTGGGTGCTCGCTCGCAAAGACACACACGCACACACGCACCAGCTAAGAGACGGGGCCAGGAGCTTTGACTCTACCACTGCATCCACAAATAGGTGAGTACATAAACAAAAGCACACAACTTAAAGAAATATAAGAAAAATGCCTTTGTTTACAATACGGTACTCACTTAGTTGTACTCACCTAGTTGAGGTTGCGGGGGTCGAGTCTAAGCTCCTGGACCCGTATCTTCACTGGTCGCCACTAGGTCACTCTCCCTGAACCATGAGCTTTATCGTACCTCTGCTTAAAGCTATGTATGGATCCTGCCTCCACTACATCTCTTCCCAAACTATTCCACTTCCTGACTACTCTGTGGCTGAAGAAATACTTCCTAACATCCCTGTGATTCAACTGTGTCTTCAGCTTCCAACTGTGTCTTCAGCTTCCAACTGTGTCCCCTTGTTGCTGTGTCCAGTCTCTGGAACATCTTGTCTTTGTCCACCTTGTCAATTCCTCAGTATTTTGTAAGTCGTTATCATGTCCCCCCTATCTCTCCTGTCCTCCAGTGCCGTCAGGTTCATTTCCCTTAACCTCTCCTCGTAGGACATACCTCCTCTTAGCTCTGGGACTAGTCTTGTGGCAAACCTTTGCACTTTCTCTAGTTTCTTTACATGCTTGGCTAGGTGTGGGTTCCAAATTGGTGCCGCATACTCCAACATAGGCGTAACGTACACGGTGTACAGGGTCCTGAACGACTCCTTATTATGATGTCGGAATGCTGTTCTGAGGTTTCCCAGGCGCCCATATGCTGCAGCAGTTATTTGGTTGATGTGCGCTTCAGGAGATGCGCCTGGTGTTATACTCACCCCAAGATCTTTTTCCTTGAGTGAGGTTTGTAGTCTCTGGCCCCCTAGACTTTACTCCGTCTGCGGCCTTCTTTGCCCTTCCCTAATCTTCATGACTTTGCACTTGGTGGGATTGAACTCCAGGAGCCAATTGCTGGACCAGGTCTGCAGCCTGTCCAGATCCCTTTGTAGTTCTGCCTGGTCTTCGATCGAAAGAATTCTTCTCATCAACTTCCTTCTGTCATGTCGTTCACAAATACCAGAAACAGCACTGGTCCTAGGACTGACCCCTGTGGGACCCCGCTGGTCACAGTTGCCCACTCTGACACCTCGCCACGTACCATTACTCGCTGCTGTCTTCCTGACAAATATTCCCTGATCCATTGTAGTGCCTTCCCTGTTATCTCTGCTTGGTCGTCCAGTTTTTGTACTAATCTCTTGTGTGGAACTGTGTCAAATGCCTTCTTGCAGTCCAAGAAAATGCACTCCACCCACCCCTCTCTCTCTTGTCTTACTGCTGTCACCATGTCATAGAACTCCAGTAGGTTTGTGACTCAGGATTTCCCGTCCCTGAAACCATGCTGGGTGCTGTTGATGAGATAGTTCCTTTCTAGGTGTTCCACCACTCTTCTCCTGACAATCTTCTCCGTGACTTTGCATACTATACATGTCAGTGACACTGGTCTGTAGTTTAATGCTTCATGTCAGTCTCCTTTTTAAAGATTGGGACTACATTTGCTGTCTTCCATGCCTCAGGCAATCTCCCTGTTTCGATAGATGTATTGAATATTGTTGTTAGGGGTACACATAGCGCCTCTGCTCCCTCTCTCAGGACCCATGGAGAGATGTTATCTGGTCCCATTGCCTTTGAGGTATCTAGCTCACTCAGAAGCCTCTTCACTTCTTCCTCAGTTGTGTGTACCGTGTCCCGCACCTGGTGATGTGCCACACCTCTCCGTCCCTCTGGAGCCCCTTCTGTCTCCTCTGTGAACACTTCTTTGAATCTATTGTTGAGTTTCTCACATACTTCACGGTCATTTCTTGTTGTATCTCCTCCTTCCTTCCTTAGCCTGATTACCTGGTCCTTGACTGTTGTTTTCCTCCTGATGTGGCTGTATAACAGCTTCGGGTCATATTTGGCTTTTTCTGCTATGCCGTTTTCATGTTGTCTTTGGGCCTCCCTTCTTATCTGTGCATATTCGTTTCTGGCTCTACGACTGCTCTCCTTATTCTCCTGGGTATTTGCCTTCTATATTTCTTCCATTCCCTAGCACACTTGGTTTTTGCCTCCCTGCACCTTTGGGTGAACCATGGGCTCATCCTGGCTTTTTCATTATTCCTGTTTCCCTTGGGTACAAACCTCTCTTCAGCCTCCTTGCACATTGTTGCTACATATTCCATCATCTCATTAACTGGCTTCCCTGCCAGTTCTCTGTCCCACTGAACCTCGTTCAGGAAGTTCCTCATTCCCGTGTAGTCCCCTTTCCTGTAGTTTGGTTTCATTTGTCCTGGCCTTCCTGCTTCCCCCTCCACTTGTAGCTCTACTGTGTATTCGAAGCTCAAAACCACATGATCGCTGACCCCAAGGGGTCTTTCATATGTGATGTCCTCAATATCTGCACTGATCAAGGTGAATACTAAGTCCAGTCTTGCTGGCTCATCCTCTCCTCTCTCTCTTGTAGTGTCCCTTACGTGTTGGTTTTCCAGTACCACCACCATTATCTTAGCCCTCCATGTATCTTGGCCCCCATGTGGCTCCAAGTTCTCCCAGTCGATCTCCTTGTGGTGAAAGTCGCCCATGATCAGGAGCTTTGCCCTGCATGCATGAGCTCTTCTGGCCACTGCAGCCAGTGTGTCAACCATCGCTCTATTGCTCTCGTCATACTCATGCCCTGGTCTCCTGCTGTTCTGTGGTGGGTTATACATCACTGCAATTACCACCTTAGGACCTCCAGAGTGAAGCGTTCCTGCTATGTAATCACTTTCTTCTCCGCTGTCTCCTCCCTCCAGCTCATCAAAATTCCATCGGTGTTTGATCAGCAGTGTCACTCCTCCACCCCCCTGTTCCTTCTGTCGTCACGGCCACGCTAGCTGGAGATTCGTCTGTAAAAACTTGCATTTGTGGTCACAGAGGTGCCTGTGCTAACCTTCCTATGGTGTAGAAATATACCTAGTTGGATGAATCTTATTGTGGCTAGCTGGTCTAGTGGGTAACGCGACGGGCTGGAGTTTTGAGACTCTATGACCGCGGGTTCAATCCCGGCCGGGGGTATGGTCTGTTCTCACCTAGTGTGTGTGTATGTGTGTGTGTATGCGTGCATTTATGTAAGCAGTCCTTATTTCCCTCGTATGTACTACATATGTTTTGCATATGTACCCTATCTCTTGGTTCCCACTGTACTGTCTTGTGCCTAAAATTACGTTCAATTCTGTATGCTAGGCTTCGCTAGGCTACCTCTCATTCTAGGCTGTCTATCATTAACTGTTTAACTCTCCTAAACCTCAATAGATTCTATTAAATGCCAGTAAATGCTGCTTATTCTAATTCTGATAGCTCGAGGAGAGTGACCCCCCAATTTCCAGCTAGAGACTGGTGCTGACCCCATGCAACTCAAACTAGGTGGATATTATGTGCAGCTGGCAGTGGAGTAATGTTATCGTCCGTCCTGGGTCCCAGTAGTTGAAAATGCTTGATGCTTCTCTGTAATTTTTCCACTAACTTCCTGTAGGCACTGTAGTCTCTAGCTCATCTAGCTTTTTTTTCACTCACTCACTGTATTTACTGACACATTTATACATATCTCTTATCTCCCTGGTCTTGAGTCGCTCTTATTCTTCAAATACCCCACTGCGTTATTATGGCAACACTATTTAGGGCTGATACAACCGTTCACCTTCTTTCCACCAGACCCCACATAGTAACTGTCACTATTTACTAAATTGCTTTTCTGTGATCACTTATATTTCCTTTTCTCGGGGCTTAAGTGATTATATTCACTCTTATGCGGGCACACGCCTATATCCCACACTCTATTCCTTATGGTACAGTCAGAAATTACCACCAAAACACGAGCTCAAACCGCGTGACTCCTCCACGAGTGTGTGTGTGTGTGTGTGTGTGTGTGTGTGTGTGTGTGTGTGTGTGTGTATGTGAGTGCATGTGTGTGTGTGTGTGTGTGTGTGTGTGTGTGTGTGTGTGTGCGTGTGTATGTGAGTGTGTGTGTGTGTGTGTGTGTGTGTGTGTGTGTGTGTGTGTGTGTGTGTATGTGAGTGTATGTGTGTGTGTGTGTGTGTGTGTGTGTGTGTATGTGAGTGTGTGTGTGTGTGTGTGTGTGTGTGTGTGTGTGTGTGTGTGTGTGTGTGTGTGTGTGTGTGTGTGTGTGTGTACTCACCTATTTGTACTCACCTATTTGTGGTTGCAGGGGTCAAGTCTTAGCTCCTGGCCCCGCCTCTTCACTGGTTGCTACTGGGTCCTCTCTCTCCCTGCTCCATGAGCTTTATCAAACCTCGTCTTCAAACTATGTATGGTTCCCGCCTCCACTACGTCTCTTTCTAGGCTATTCCACTGCATGACAACTCTATGGCTGACGAAATACTTCCTAATATCTCTCTGACTCATCTGTGTGTGTCTGTGTGTGTGTTTGTATGTGAGTGTGTGTGTGTGTGTGTGTGTGTGTGTGTGTGTGTGTGTGTGTGTGTGTGTGTGTGGGGTGTGTGTGTGTGTGTGTGTGTGTGTGTGTGTGTGTGTGTGTGTGTGTGTGTGTGTATGTGTATGTTTGTGTAAATCGTCTCAGATATCATTGATAATACAGTACAAAGCTACATTCACCTTGGAGCGCCTTTGTACGCTCTTGCCTTGCGTAATTGCGTTATTTATGGATCACCTCGAACTGACAAAGCTTTCTTGCTTGCGAGTATTACGCACTCCAGCCATCATACACCTTTGCATATACGCACTTTTTTCCCTTTGCTCATACGCAAATTCCCCCAAACAAGTCTTGATTACCTACTTCTCTTTCCTTCGCTCTTTGGTTTATATACGTAATATGTCTCGCATATAAATTACATTAAATCTGTCTGCTTTAGCTTAGATATGCTAGATCAACCAGGCTGTGATGGATAAGTGGGCCAGCGGGACCGCCAGCAGCAACAGCCTGGTGGAACAGGCAAGCACCAGAGGAGACTGGCCCAGATCAGGGCAGGACAACTCTGGAAAACCATGAAACACATTTATACACAGTCCTCCGCACGTGCAACAAGGACAACAAACAGAGGATTAGAAAAAATAAACAAGGAATGAAGGAAGGGAAAACGAAATGAATTTCACGCTCGTTAATTCTCATGACAAGAAGAACAACGAGTGAGTTGTAATATATATATCATAAAGGGAGACTCCCGTTAGGAATTTATGTCGTTTTTCACTCATTGTTTCCCGGCTTCTCTCTTTACGGAATACCGACACGACGAGGAATTTGGGTAATATAGGAACGACCAGGTGAAGAGGCCTGGTCTGAGACCGGGCCGAGGGGGGGCGGTGGGCCCTCAGGAAGCAACTACAGGTAACGTGGTGTCTGTCGTTGGAACAGGAGAAGTTAGTGTGAGTGGGAAGGGCGGGGGTGGGTGTGTTTGTGTGTGAGTCATGGTGGGTGTGTTGATGTGTGAGTCAGAGTGGGTGTGTTGATGTGTGAGTCAGTGTGGGTGTGTTGATGTGTGAGTCAGTGTGGGTGTGTTTATGTGTGAGTCAGTGTGGGTGTGTTGATGTGTGAGTCAGTGTGGGTGTGTTGATGTGTGAGTCAGTGTGGGTATGTTGGTGTGTGAGTCAGTGTGGGTGTTTATGTGTGAGTCAGGGTGGGTGTGTTGATGTGTGAGTCAGTGTGGGTGTGTTGATGTGTGAGTCAGTGTGGGTATGTTGGTGTGTGAGTCAGTGTGGGTGTGTTGATGTGTGAGTCATGGTGGGTGTGTTGATGTGTGAGTCAGTGTGGGTGTGTTTGTGTGTGAGTCAGTGTGGGTGTGTTGATGTGTGAGTCAGTGTGGGTGTGTTTGTGTATGAGTCAGTGTGGGTGTGTTGATGTGTGAGTCATGATGGGTGTGTTGATGTGTGAGTCATGGTGGGTGTGTTGATGTGTAAGTCAGTGTGGGTGTGTTTATGTGTGAGTCAGGGTGGGTGTGTTGATGTGTGAGTCAGTGTGGGTGTGTTGATGTGTGAGTCAGTGTGGGTGTGTTGATGTGTGAGTCATGGTGGGTGTGTTGATGTGTGAGTCAGTGTGGGTGTGTTTGTGTGTGAGTCAGTGTGGGTGTGTTGATGTGTGAGTCAGTGTGGGTGTGTTGATGTGTGAGTCAGTGTGGGTATGTTGGTGTGTGACTCATGTTGGGTGTGTTGATGTGTGAGTCAGTGTGGGTGTGTAGATGTGTGAGTCAGGGTGGTGTGTTGATGTGTGAGTCAGTGTGGGTGTGTTGATGTGTGAGTCAGTTTTTTGTGTGTAGATGTGTGAGTCAGGGTGGGTGTGTTGATGTGTGAGTCAGTGTGGGTGTGTAGATGTGTGAGTCAGGGTGAGTGTGTTGATGTGTGAGTCAGTGTGGGTGTGTTGGTGTGTGAGTCAGGGTTGGTGTGTTGGTGTGTGAGTCAGTGTGGGCATGTTGGTGTGTGAGTCATGGTGGGTGTGTTGGTGTGTGAGTCAGGGTGGGTGTGTTGGTGTGTGAGTCAGTGTGGGTGTGTTGGTGTGTGAGTCAGGGTGGGTGTGTTGGTGTGTGAGTCAGGGTGGGTGTGTTGGTGTGTGAGTCAGGTGGGTGTGTTGGTGTGTGAGTCAAGGTGGGTGTGTTGGTG
>NC_069407.1:38393331-38423331 GCF_026875155.1 Cherax quadricarinatus | reverse complement strand
TCACCTCTCATCAACCATCCATCCTAACCACTGGCCCACCAACCAACCATCCTAACCACCGACCCACCAACTAACCATCGTAACCACTGACCCCCAACCAACCATCCTAACTACCGACCCACTAATTAACCATCCTAACCACTGGCCCACCAACCAACCATCCTAACCACCGACCCACCAACTAACCATCGTAACCACTGGCCCACCAACCAACCATCCTAACTACCGACCCACTAATTAACCATCCTAACCACTGACCCACCAACCAACCATCCTAGCAACTGACCCACCAACAAACCATCTTAACAACTGACCCACCAACCAACCATCCTAACTACTGACCCACCAACCAACCATCCTAACTACTGACCCACCAACCATCCATCCTAACCACCGACCCACCAACCAACCATCCTAACCACCGACCCACCAACCAATCATCCTAACCACCGATCCACCAACCAACCATCCTGTTACATGCAAAGAGTATGTAATCTTTATTCGGAGCATGTTAACACTCTCACATAGACTGCCTCACCAACCAGTGAACCAGGTGCTAAGGGTCTGACGATCCAACGGGGCCCCATCGTCAGATCAGTATCTAGGTGCAGCTAATCACATGTTGATCTGGCAACTGTGAAGGTGATGTGGTTACCACTCACCTTTTCATTCTACCGCTGGTTGAAACACGGTGGTCTGCTCTCTCTTGGCTGCTTTTCTGCCTTGATTACTGTGGCGTGCACTAATACATAGCATACATAGTGTACATTCTTCTGTTTATACTTGGTGAAGGATAATATAATTCAAATTTTTCTGCTGTGTTTGTTTTGCTCCCTTTACATCCATGATAACAGGCCTTTGCGTACCTGGGTTGTAATATGGGGGGCTGTCCGGGAGCTGGAGCTGGACTTAGAGCAGGAGCTGAGACTAGAGTTGAAGTTGGAGCAGGAAGCAATATCGTAGATAGCTGGCTATCTGGCATTGCGTCAGCTTTGCCAATGCTTCACCAGTTTTGCATGTCAACTTTGCATTCGTTTTGCTATGGTCAGCCTTGCTATTGTGTTATCATAGATAGCTTGTTGTTTTGCATGTCAAATTTGCGTTTGCTTCACTATAGTCAGCCTTACTATTCTGTGAGTATTCTACAGTTGGTTTTGCTATGGCGTGTCAGCCTTGCTATTGTACGTATGTGTGTATTCTGCATTCGGCTTTGTTGCGTGTCAGCCTTGCTATAGTGTGAATATTCTGTAGTCGTACAGTGCATAGTTGAGCGTGTATTGCAAATAGCATGTTATGTTGGGGTTAATGCCGCCTAGACGAGTCAGATGGTTAGTGTCTGAATACACTCTATGAAACTTGTCTAAGTTTTCTCTACAGCGTTGTTGGCGAATTGCTCATTCAATCGGCATTGAGTATGAACGCACCCTTACTGCTGTGCAGCTTCGTAACCTTTTAAGCATCAAACTTTGAGCAGAGGAGATGGCACATCAAACTCCTTCTCCCTCTCATACAGGACCAAAGTGTAAATCTTCACTGTGGCTCCTGCCAGAAGCGGGAAAAGACACAACCCCTGAGCAAAACCAGCAGCCTGAAGCGAAGAGGTTGCCTGAAGGTGAGTCAGTTTCATTGGCACTTGGGTTGGCAAAAATCAATCCTGGGCTAACCAGGGAGCAGCAAACCTATGCTAAGGAAGAGTTTGATAGAGAAAAGGAGAGGAGGCAGTTTACTCAAGCTGTAAATGACTTTAGTTTGCAAAAAGTAATACAGCTTGTTCCTCGTTTCATCGAAACTGAGCCTGAACAATTTTTCGAAACTTTCGAAAACCAGCCTCGAGCCTTGAGGTGGCCTGAACAGCATTGGGCATCTTTGGTGCATACAACATTGTTTGGTAAGGCACAGGAATTTACATCAGTGTTAAATGATGCTGACTTTAGTAACTATAATGTGGTGAAGTCCATGGTTCTTGGTGCTTATCAATGTCTCACAAAATCGTAATGACACGATTGCAAACAAACCATACCACGGGCGGGGATAGAACCCGCGATCACAGAGTCTCAAAACTCTATGATTGCCGGTTCTATCCCCACCCGTGGTATGGCTTATCAATGTATTCTTGCCAAGTACAGAAAGGAATTCAAATTAGGTAGACGACAGCTGGATCAGTCCTTTATTGACTTTTTAAGACAGCAGACCAAAGCCTTTTCAAGTTGGTACAAGGCAAGTGGTGTCGCTGACTTCGCAGAGGTGGTACAGGTAATATTGGTGGATAGTCTGCTGGAGTCTGTTGAACCAGAGGTTTGAGTCTTTCTGCAGGATCATGTGTTAACCACTGCATTGGAGGCAGCCAGGTTGGCTGATACTTTTGAAACCAATCGCTCATTGTCCGAGCGGTCACATCTCTCTTTTAACATCCTGGCGTGAGCAGAGACCATCAACGAAAAGTTCCTGATTGGAGGATAAAGTGTCAGCATGAAATAGAACGACGACGTCAGCCAACTGAGTCACCTGGTAAGCCACACTACTCACCCTTGGTCAATCTGGTGAGCGACAAACTACTCAACATGGTGTATCCAGACATCAGTACCCAGAGCAGCACCAGCCACAACGTCATCAAGGAACTAAGGTCAAAAATGATGTCGTTTGCTTCCAATGTAATAAATCAGGCCACATCAGACCTAACTGCCCAAATAAACCCCCAACCATTGGGGAAAATTTATAATGTCATGTCCCAGAAAGAAGTAGAGAAAGGGATTGCCCCATATAATAGTAATTGTCAAATATCCCTTCAAGAAAATTCAAATAACATATTGCTCACTTATAAGAGAGGGAGTACTTTCCCTTTCTGAGCACACCTCATTACAATCCTCCGGTTTTTTAGAAGCTTTTGGAGGAGCAGTGTTTTCTGTCCCCTTACATAAAATATATGTGCAGAGCAGGTATTACACTGGATATTTAACTGTAGGTGTTTCTGATAGATTTCCTATGAAAGATGCAGTGTTATTACTGGGTAATACCATTACCACTTCTAGTACATGTCCAGAACCAATAATGATTAATTCTTCTCCGATTTTGGCCATAACTCGGGCAAAATCCCAAGGGATCTTTGATGAGAATGCTAATCTTTCCTTGGACGACTCTGATCTCGGAATAGCCAATTTGTTTTACGAGAAAAACTCTCCAGGGCCTCGCAAATTTAGTGAACAGACCCAGATCAAGCCTTCTTATTCCAGGGTTGCAGGATTGCCAGATGTCTTTGTTTCCATGCCCGAGGAACTGTCCTTCCGAGAGGAACAGCGAAAAGACCCTTCATTAAATTTCGCTTTTCAGGCAGCCATGAGTAAATCCTTCTCAGATCACCCAGTCAAATATAAAATTAAAAACGACTTCTTAATCTGCACTGAGACTGGTAAGGAGATAGAAGGGAGGCAACAGTCAGACAGGTTAGTAGTTCCAAAAACGTTTAGACCTCAAATATTAAATATAGCTCATAACTCTTCATTAGGAGGCCACTTAGGAATTACTAAAACCCTATATAGAATATTAAAAGAATTCTTTTGGTCAAAGTTA
Organism: Cherax quadricarinatus; assembly: GCF_026875155.1. Taxonomy (NCBI): domain Eukaryota; kingdom Metazoa; phylum Arthropoda; class Malacostraca; order Decapoda; family Parastacidae; genus Cherax; species Cherax quadricarinatus. The sequence goes on along the minus strand of NC_069407.1, from coordinate 38,419,764 downwards.
AGGCTGTTGTAGAGAATGTCAGCAAGTAGAAAAACCTGGACACCCCATTAAACCTGCACCTCTCCATCCTATACCTGCCTATACCTTCCTATGCCATCCTATACCTTTTGCAGATTTAATTATAGATTGTGTAGGTCCACTACCTAAATCCTAGTCTGGGAATCAGTAATTATTTACCATTATGGATAGACTAACTAGATACCCAGAAGCAATTCCAATGCGCAGTATCAATACTAAAGCAATTCTTAAAGCTTTAACTAAGTTTATCTCTTGCTTGGGCATTCCTAAACCTATTGAAAGTGATCAAGGTACGAACTTTACTGCCAAAGCATTTAGGGAAGCATTAACTAGGCTTGGGATAATTCACAACTTATCCACTGCCTATCATCCTCGGTCCCAAGGCGCCTTAGAAAGATTCCATCATACATTAACAATCATTACGAGAACTTTTTGTAAGTATTTTCCTACAGACTGGGATGAATCATTATCTTTGTTGCTGTTTTCAATAAGAGAAACTGTGCAAGAGTCAACAGGGTATAGTCCGTTTGAGCTGATCTTTGGGCACAATGTATGAGTTCCTCTTCGGGTGCTCAAGGATGGATGGATGGGAGAAGACGCTTGCTCAGCAGTCTACAACCCTTCTTCAAGGTTGCAGGTGGCTAAGGCTAACTTAAGGCAGCTCAAAACACAATGAAACAGAAGTATGACAGGAATTCAAAGTTTCTCTCCTTCCATCCAAGGAGACAAGGTGTTGGTACAGGAACCTATACCTGGCTATATTTGAAAGCTAGATTTATGGGATTTATACAAATTGTAAGTAAATTATCTGATGTAAATTATGTGGTGTCTCCCCTTGACAAGACATCAAAAACTAAAACCTACCACATTAATCAAATTAAAGCATTTAATACACCAGATAAAGTCCCAATAATGACTCTATACTATGCCTCTGTAGATGACCCTGACTCTTAGCACTGTGTTTCTGAGATTATTGCAAAACTTCCCAATTCGGTCCTCCTCAAGGACTCCAGCCCTTCAATGGTGGGGCTGTCTAAGAATCAAGTAACAAGTGTAACTGCGCTTCTGCAGTCTTACCCTGATATCTTTACGGATGTTCCAAAAAAATGTGCACTAGGATATCGTGATGTAGATGTTGGAAACTCTAAACCTATTAAACTCTCCCCCTACAGAGCTAATCCTGAAAAACAGAGGTAGACTTTCTGTTGGAGCATGGGTTAGTGGAGGAGTCATCTAGTCCATGGGCTTCACCGTGCATCCTTGTTAAGAAAGTTGATGGAGGTTTTCGAGTGCGTACAGACTACCGTAAGGTGAATGAGGTCACAATTACAGATGCTTATCCTCTGCCACGTCTGGATGACGTAATTAACTTTATGGGTAAGACTACTTTTGTGCCCAAGTTAGACCTCCTTAAAGGTTACTCTCAGGTACGTTTGACAGATAAGGCGAAGGAAATCTCTGCCTTCGTAATTCCAGGAGGTCATTGCCAATATACAGCTACCCCCTTAAGAATGAAAAACTCGCCCTCATCATTTCAGAAACTGATCCATCAGGCTATTAAAGGACTTGAAGGCACGGCAGCTTATCTAGATGACATAGTTATTGTGTCGGATACTTGGGACTAACGCCTGTTTAGGCTTAAGGCTCTCTTTAAGACCTTCCAGAGTTTCCACTTAACTGTTAACTTATCTAAGTCTTCCTTTGGCCAGGCTACTGTTAATTTTTAGGGCCATGAAGTAGATAGTGGCAAAGTGGCCCCTAAATTTGCTAAAATTCTTGCCATTAAAAATTATCCAGTACCTCATGATAGGAAATCCCTCCAACGTTTCTTAGGTAGGGTAGGATTTTATAGAAGATTCTGTAAAAAAAAATTGCAGATATTATAGCCCCTCTAACCTCACTTACCAGTCCCAAAGTCATCTTTAAGTGGACCTCAGAATGTCAACAGGCTATTAGTAAAGCCAAATTACTCCTTTGTACTGCACCTATTCTCTTATCTCCTGATTTCTCCAAATCCTTTACATTACAGGTTGATGCTTGTGAGCATGGGGTAGGGGCAGTACTTCTGCATTCTGGGGACGATGGGTTACAGCCTGTGGCTTACTACTCCATCAAATACCAGCTACACCAGAGGGCCTACTCCATAATTGAAAAGGAACCCCTCACTCTAACACTGGCTTTGGAGCATTTTGAAGTATATGTGGGCCAGACCTCTCAGGTGATCACAGTCTATAGTGACCATAATCCTCTGCTCTACCTACAACATATGAAGAACCATAACACAAGACTCACGAGGTGGTGCATCAGACTGCAACCGTACAACGTTAAAATTTGTCACATCGCCGGAAAAGAAAATATGCTGGTTGATTCTTTATCCCAGATAAATTAGGTTAGGATGTGTTAGGGACTTTGGGTAAACAAATGTATAGCTCTTTTTTCCCCCTTTTGTATATAATGAATATTAATTATTATTTTATTTTTTTATTAACACATCGGCCGATTCCCACCATGGCAGGGTGGCCCGAAAAAGAAAAACTTTCATCATCATTCACTCCATCACTGTCATGCTAGAGGGTTGCTTTACACTACAGTTTAAACTACAACATTAACACCCCTCCTTCAGAGTGCAGACACAAGGACTCAAGTCTGGCCTACCGGTTTCTCTGAATCCCTTCAAATATGTTACTTTGCTCACACTCCAACAGTACGTGAAGTATTAAAAAGCATTTGTCTTCATTCACTCCTATCAAATATGCTCACGCATGCTTGCTGGAAGTGAGGGGATATTTTGCTACCGACCGCAGGTATCTTGGACCTACGTTTTCCCTACTATCTGCTGTCTCGCTCTAAGTTTAGAGTTTGGCTTTATGTCACGATAAAAGCTGAGCTTTATCTAATGAGTTGGATGGTTGAGAGGAAAAGCGGTTCCATTATACTGTGCCATGGTGGCACTTTTACCCATTGAGGTGGAAGCCTAGTCCTGAGCCCTCTTGGGGTGGGGGTGTTGCATGCATAGAGTATGTAATCTTTATTTGGAGCATGTTAACACACTCACATAGGCTGCCTCACCAACCAGCAAACCAGATGCTAAAGGTCTGACGACCCAACGGGTCCCCATGGTCAGATCAGTATCTAGGTTCAGCCAATCACATGTGGATCTGGCAATCGTGAAGTTGGCGTGGTTACTACTCACCTTTTCACCCTTGTCATTTTTACTCTACCGCTGGTTGAAGCACGGTGGTCTGCTCTCTCTTGGCTGCTGTTCTGCCTTGATTACTATGGTGTGCACTAATACCTATTTCTGTAAATAGTGTATATAGTGTACATACTTTTGTTTATACTTGGTGAAGGATAATATAATTCAATGTTTTTCTGCTGTGTTTGTTTTGCTCCCTTTACACCCAGGATAACAGGCCTTTGAGTACCTGGGTTGTAATACATCCTAACCACCGACCCACCAACCAGCAATCCTAACCACTGACCCACCAACGAATCATCATAACCACTGACCCACCAACCATTCTAACCACAGACCCACGAACCAACCATCCTAGCCACCGACCCACCAACCAATAATCCTACTCACTGACCCACGAACCAACCATTCTAACCACCAACCCACCAACCAACCATTCTAACCACTGACCCACCAAACAACCATTCTAACCACCAACCCACCAATCAATCACCAGCCAACCACTCAAACTGAGAAGAAAAAAGCTCTTCAGTGATTGTCACACTGACTTCCCCACCTACAGCAACTGAAACAAAGGTCAAACGTAACAGAGGAGAAGCTGGAGGAGATCATGTAAAGATTATACACGAAGATGAAGGCTTAGACTGGTAGATTACATGCTGAAATATCAACAGAAGAAACTGACTGTTTGATGAAGAAACAATATCCCTCACCAGCATCAAAGGTAAAACAATGAAATAAGGTAAAATAATGCTATACCATTTCTGGATGTAAATCTTGAAATGGTATAGCAAAAATGACATCCACACACTCCATTAAATATACCAACCTTCCGTTGCTACCCCTGAATGGGTCACAATGTATATAATATATATTACCTTTTCACATAATTTTATATTGCTTATATTTGCGATAATAGCTAAATCATAAATATATTGCTTTATAATATTATTTGACTTAGTTACTTTTATTAGGTAGGATGTAACATTTATATATTATTATTCAGTGCTCATAGTTCAAGTCTTGATTGTCTAACTACTGTAATTATCGCTCGTTGCTCGTTACTCTGCCGGCTTCTGTGTTGCTGGGCAGCAGCACCACGGAGCAATCACGTGATCGAGGGGGGTGTTCACATCTCGCCTGGAGTAGTCAGTCTGGGTTAGACTCTCTTGGTGGTTGGATGTATTCCTGACAAGACGTGCCTAACTCTCCCTTAATGGCCCTTGTTGGAAGATCGTCTCTGTCACTTACTTGTTGTTGTTTCTGTAGAACTCTGTTCACAGAACATTGCCTAGACTTAGTGATTTTCGACGTTATATTGAGGTTGTGTGTCGCATAGACACTCTGAGCAACCCAGGTCCTGAGCTGTAGCTTCTGACCTAATTTGTACTGGTATCTGTGTACTGTCACAGTTGGGGATTTTCTTATGCTGAACTTAGATTCAATAGTATGGGAGTTTTGTGACTTTTGTGGAGGATCTGCTGATGGTCCCTACTTAGTGTCGTTATATTATCTCCATGTTCCTGATTCTGTGTCGCAGTTGCTTGTTATATTGCTATTGGGCTTAGCAGTCGTTTTATTGTTCAAGCAAGCTGTTCTGATTGCCAGGTGGTCAAGAAGTTAGTTAATGTGAGGACTTTGTCAGTCACTGGTTTAAGTCTACTCGAGTCTTGAGACATAGCGAACTACTTAGAGCACTTACACACATAAACAGAAACTTGTTTATATATTGTATTATTAAATGTTAATATACCAGACGGTACTTAAGACGTATAAATGTGATATGTGCCTTCAGTACAATACTACTGTACACGAGAGAAGTGATTATTATTATTATTTTGATATATTTAATTTAATTTGATAATATACTCCTAGACATCTTTATTAATAAACTTATTAAATTTTAATTTCTTTAGTTAATAGCCTACCAGTTGTAATCCTGAAGCACTAATAATTCTTATTGAATTCTAATGGATAATTGGACAAGGATACTGACTACTTGTTACGAAAACCCAGTAACAGGCTGGATGCTAGAAAAGCAGTCCTTTCTAGTATTCACTGGAGATCTCTATGCTTATTAGAAATCGCGTTTTTTGTAACACCTTCTAAGAGGGACATATCACTATTGAAATCTTTTAGCCTATCAGCCTGTCTCCATCTATCACAAGAAAACAAAATTTTGAATGGCCTATGTGCCATTGTGCATAGGGCGCCCTTGTATGCAACTAGACCCACCAATCTTGCGCAAGACACATTACACAAGCGTTGAAAATTTAAAGCCGATCTAGAGTAATTAAAGAAAATTTGTGAGAGAGCAAACGAAAATGTTTCTGAAAATATTGCGAGAAACAGGAAAGTCTCTCCTCGTTAATCCTAAAAAACCATGAAACAGGATTTTAGTTTCTCCATTTTTTTCTCATTTTTATTCTGTTTCAAATTCTCTACGATCCTATAAGAAAGAATATTTAATTCGGATTTTCTTAAAATCTGTGATAAAATTGACAAAAAAAAATTCAGATTGGCATCCAGCCAGCCCAGAATTAATACAAAAATACTGCCTATTAAGATGCACCAGCATTTAGGGTTTGAAGCTGATCAGGAGAGGCATTCTCGAGATATTATATGAGGAAATAATTTGGTTAATAACATTGAGAGACTTAAATTTACACAACTTAGTAGACTTTATTAAAGCTGTGCTTTAATAAAGTTTCAAGCCGATTAATCAATACATTTTCCAGAAATTGATCTGATCCCAACAATTCCACTTTTTTGTTATTTCAGTAAAATTTCAGAGTTGCAGCTGCTCAGACTCAACTTATGAGGCGTCTTACTTCTTCATGAATACATCGTTAATAATAGTTTGAAGTCAGTCAGAAGAAGCATTCTTTAGTTAATAAAAAATAAATTTACCTATTTATTTGATAAAATTGGCAAATTAGGTGTTAGGGAAGCGTTGTTTTAGGAAACCACAAGAGTTGTGAAAATTTGAAGCCTATCACATGAGTTTTTCTCCAGTTATGGAACAGATTCCGACGATTTCTGATTTTTTTTTTATTTTTCTCTTTTACCATTCAGTCATATCAAGCGAATTGCCTGAGTACAAAAGAAACTTAACAGATAACATCCTGAGCCTAAGATGCATCAGCTATTACATACCTAAGCAGTTCAGAAAAGGTAAACAAAATGAACGTGATATAAATTTCGCACTGGTTTTCACTCAACTCTGTCAGATCTCTGTCAGGTCTCTGCCAGATCTCTGTCAGATCTCTGTCAGATCTCTGTCAGCTCTCTGTCAGATCTCAGCCGTCGTAGACATTTTGGACGCCTTTTGTGAGCGTTCGAAGCTCAGCAGCTGAGGATTTTGGGAGTTATCTGACCCATTCCAGAAGGATGGGAAACACTTCAATAACTTCGATCAAAGGGCATGTGAACATCCCAGTTGCTTCCTTCCAATCTCCCTAAAAAAGAAAAATGATTCTCGCCTCACACTAGTGTTGAAAATTTCAGCCAATTGGATGAGGCATTCTCGAGTAATGAGCGAAATAATATACAACAGTTGGAGGAAAGAAAAATATAAAAAGAAATCAGGTAATCCTGGGACACGTAATAATATAATAACAGAAACTGAGAAAGACAGTGAACAACAAATTAATGTCAAATGAACAACAGCTTTTCCCGTATGGAGAAAATCCTGCGTCGAGTCTTCGTAAGCATCTTATGAGATACTGAAGATTACATACTGGACACAGAAGGATTGGTAAACAAAAGACCTTTGACACAAGAGAGTATTAAGGACTAGTATTGTTTATAAAAAGGTAAGTGTAAGAGCGAAGAGGTTTTAGAGCAGAATTTTTTTTTGGAATGAAAGGAAGTGGTGAAGGTGGCAAAGAGAGAGAGAGAGAGAGAGGGAGGGAGAGAGATTATGATGGGTGAATATTTCCATCAGGGTCCCTTTAAACATCAACTCTGATACTGCAACATTCATACATCAATCAAGGTGCGCATAATATTGTCTAGGCAGACCAAATACATCAATCATCGATCATGTTGCGATGGTGTTGATGATGGTAGTGGTGGTGGTGGGTGGTGGTGCTGATGGTGACGGTGGTGGTAGTGATGGTGTTGGTGGTGATGGTGGTGGTGGTGATGGTGGTGGTGGTGATGCTGGTGGTGGTGGTGATGGTGGTGGTGGTGGTAATTGTGGTGGTGATGGTGATGGTGGTGGTGGTGATGGTGGTGGTGGTGGTAATGGTGGTGGTGATGGTGATGGTGGTGGTGATGGTGGTGGTGGTGGTAATTGTGGTGGTGGCGGAGATGATGGTGGTGGTGGAGATGGTGGTGGTGGTGCTGATGGTGGTAGTGGTGGTGGTGGTGGAGGTGGTGGTGGTGGTGGAGGTGATGGCGGTAGTGGTGGTGTTGGTGGTGATGGTGGTGGTGGTGGTGATGATGGTGATGGTGGTGCTGGTGGTGATGGTGGTGCTGATGGCGGTGGTGGTGGTGATGGTGGTAGTGATGGTGGTGGTAGTGTTGGTGGTGGTGATGGTGGTGGTGGTGGTGGTGGTGATGGTGGTGGTGGTGGTGATAGTGGTGGTGATGTTGGTAGCGGCTGTGATGGTGTAGATAGTGGTTGCGGTAGTGGTGATGGTGGTGTTGGTGGTTATGGTGGTGGTGATAGTGGTGGTGATGGTGGTGGTGGTGGCTGTAATGGTGTGGATAGTGGTAGTGGTGATGGTGGTGTTGGTGCGTATGGTGATTGTGGTTGTGGTGATAGTGGTGGTTATGGTGGTGGTGATGGTGGCGGCTGTGATAGTGTAGATAGTGGTAGTGGTGATGGTGGTGGTTATGGTGATGGTGGTAGTGGTGATAGTGGTCGAGATGGTGGTGGTGGTAGTGGTGATAGTGGTCGAGATGGTGATGGTTGTATCTGTGATGGTGTAGTTAGTCGTAGTGATGATGGTGGTGGTGGTTATAGTGATGGAGGGAGTGGTGATAGTGGAGGTGATGGTGGTGGTGGTGGTGGTGGTTATGGTGATGGTGGTAGTGATGATAGTGGTGGTGATGGTGGTGGTGGCTGTGATGGTGTAGATAATGGTAGCGGTAGTGGTAACAGTTGCAGTGGTAGTGGTGATGGTAGTGGTAGTGGTGATGGTGGTAGTGGTGATGGTGGTGGTGATGATGATGGTGGTGGCTGTGATGGTATAGAGAGTGGTAGTGGTAGTGGTGATGGTGGTGGTGGTGGTGGTTATGGTGATGGTGGAAGTGGTGATGGTGGTGATGGTGGTTATGGTGATGGTGGTAGTGGTGATAGCGGTGGTGATGGTGGTGGTTATGGTGGTAGTGGTGATAGTAGTGGTGGAGGTGGTTATGGTGGTGGTGGTATTGGTGACAGTGATGATGATGGTGGTGGTGGTGGTGGTTATGGTGGTAGTGGTGATAGTAGTGGTGGAGGTGGTTATGGTGGTGGTGGTAGTGGTGATAGTGGTAGTGATGATGGTGGTGGAGGTTATGGTGATGATAGTGATGATGGAGGTAGCGTAACATTCACTAAACACTAACACACATGATCTACAAGCCAACATACAATAAGTGGAGATGTTGATCAAACATCGCTCACACATATTAATAAACATTCACCAAACATTTTTCAGCATCAAAGACAAATTATCAAGAACCAAAGAGAATAATTCAACACAAATTGAATAACCTTATGGAAGAGTGGATAAACAAATATTTACATTTAAAACGAAAAATAACAAATTATTCAAACAAATTATAGAATTATATTATCCCAAATTATAGAATTATGTTATGCCTAAAAACGTATTATATATATATATCTCAGAAAGAATTGTATAATTATATTAACGGAAAATATGGCTCACTTGCCTAAAAACATTATATATATATATATATATATATATATATATATATATATATATATTATATATATATATATATATATATATATATATATATATCCCTTAATTCACTGTAATAATCTCCTGCTCTTTTAGACATAGGATCGAGCCTTCACATTTTGTTGCTCTGTTTTATATATATATATATATATATATATATATATATATATATATATATATATATATATATATATATATATATATATATATATATATATATATATATATTATATATATATTATATATATATATATATATATATATATATATATATATATATATATATATATATATATATATATATATATATATATATATATATATATATATATATATATATATTGCATATATATATATATATATATATTGCATATATATATATATATATATTGCATATATATATATATATATATTGCATATATATATATATATATATATTGCATATATATATATATATATATATATATATATATATATATATATATATATATATATATATATATATATATATATATATATATATATTGGGAGGTACACCTCTAGAACTTTACTGGGGATCCTCATCCTCAGAAAAGACAATAAACGTAGCTCAGGAAAAACTCAAGGTTCTCCCCGGAGCTGTTAGAATATTTTCTTCTCCTACCATCCCCTATGTTTTATATTCTATAAAATTTTATTAATAGACAGAATACATTGACAGAAAACACAAACATGAATACATTGGTACAATATATCAAAGATTATGAATCTCCTCCAGCTCCTCCGAAGCCGGACGCGAGCCAAGTATGCAGCAAGCATTTACCCTCTGGATGTCCATGCTGAGGCGCTGGAACATGAAGGTGGCTGACCTTGGGTCCCTGGTGGTGTCGATGAGTCTGGAACCCGGTTCTTTAAAAGGGTGACATCGATGGGAAAACATTGAAGATTATTGTTTGAAGGTAGGTTTTAGAAGGAGATTTTGAAGGGCAGCGTTTGGAAAAAGAATGGTTACGAAGGACACAATGTATAATTCATCAAAATAATATAAACTGTAGATTCGTAGCTAAGAGTTCGCGATTGCAACTGAAGATGATGTAATTTAATCAGATAATCATAAAAGGCTGTGTTATTGCCTTTGTGACAGCAACACAGAGGCACCTTTTTAACGACATTGCTTCACAGCGTTATGTTTCGTCTGCTGACTCTGCTTTGTTTAAAAATGAAGCTTATTGTCTCAGTGTAAACAGTGTCTGCTGAATGTGAGATGCTGGAAATAAATGCCAGGCTCTCCAGTTTAGTTAAATACTTTCTATATTGAGAGAGAGAGAGAGAGAGAGAGAGAGAGAGAGAGAGAGAGAGAGAGAGAGAGAGAGAGAGAGAGAGAGAGAGAGAGAGAGAGAGAGAGAGAGGGGAGAGAAGTGTTTGCATTTTTATCTGATGCTGAATATGGATTATTCAGATATATTAAGCATACAGTCAGTATATAATTTACTCTCTCTCTCTCTCTCTCTCTCTCTCTCTCTCTCTCTCTCTCTCTCTCTCTCTCTCTCTCTCTAATATGTATATGTCGTGTCGAATAGGTAAAACTTACAATTTTGGCTTAAATAACAACGCTCTTTTTGCCGAATAAGGCAAGCGAAAATTTGTGTATGCAGTAATTTTGCAAAAGTCATTCTGAACCTGACGAAAAAATATAAGGTTATAATAAGGTTAAGTAAGTTTTCTAAGGTTCGTTTGGTACAAAATTATTAATTTTTATATTAACGTAAATGACAAAATATATCTTTAAACGTATTAGAAAATTTTAAAAAAGACTTAATTTTAAATGAGTTCTTGCTAATTGACCAGATATATACTCTTCAGGTACTGAAGAGTCTCTGCTAGAGGACCTACAACTGGTGAAGTCACAGGGATAGTCTTAGGGCTCATCCTCAATCCCTCCAAGTGTGAAATCATCACAACCAACCAGAAAATAATCAATGCTGTACGAACAATCCTCCCGGAAGTCTCTACTACCAATCCATCCAACAGTACCCTCTTGGGAGCACCGCTGGGTCATCAGGCCATCGACACTGTCCTCAAAGACAAATTGAATGACCTGAAGAGAATGGAGAAGAGAATAAGCGATCTTGATGCCCATGATGCTCTGTATCTCCTCACAGGGTGTCTTACTATGCCAAGACTCACTTCCTGAGGTGTGCACCCTCTTTTGACAACGCAACACTCGGAGAATATGACTCACACCTGAGATCAATCTTTAACAAAGCACTGAATTTGCCACTAGAATACCAGCAATGGGATCAGGAAACCCTCCCAGTGCGACTGGGATGTATAGGGGTGCGCAAGGCAACGCAGGTAGCTTTTCCTGCATTTCTGTCTTCGTGTTTGGCTTCCAGTGGATTAGTCAACAAGATTGTCCCGAACGCATGAGAGACGCTGTAGGAGCTCAAGATCCCAGGTTCACTGAAGCAGCCAGGAGGTGGGACATCCTTGCAGACTCCATCAGTAGACCAGCTCCTCCCAAAGAGCGCAAACAGTCCCACTGTGACAAACCGATCATAGAAAAAATCCGCAACAGAATGCTCACCAATGCTTCAGGAAAGGACAAAGCTTGTCTCCAGCGATAAAGACACTACACTCAGGAGATCTCCTTCTAGCTGTTCCCAATTCCTCCCTGGTCACTCGACTCGACCCACACTTCATTCGGATTTGTGTTGCTCTTCGCCTAGCCGCCCCCATCCACACCGAACATATTTATATTTGCGGTAGGAAGACGTCTGATCAAATTCGGACTTCATGGTCACGTGTGTCACACGGAAGGGATGTACGCCAGACATAAGGAGGTCAACGACATCATAAAGAGAAGCCTCGCCACAACCCGTTGCCCAGCTGAACGGAAACCCCAAGTGCAGAGGTCTGATGGAAGTCAAAAGCGTCGTGAAGGAGCCATTGTGCTACCCCTGGAAGGATGGAAAGCAGATTGTCTGGGACTACACCTGTGCCGCCACATTGGTAGACACCTACTTGCCATACTCCGTAGCTGAAGGGGGTGGAGCTGCCAGCCACAGGAAGACCCAGAAGGCTTTCAGATATGAAAACCTTCCCCCTTGCTATAATTTCATCCCAATAGAATTGTAGAACCTTGGAGCATGGGGCAATTGTCCTCTAAAGTTCCTCAAAAGCTGGGTGAAAAACTCATCATAGAAACCAAGGACCACAGGGCGGCCAACTTCCTCTTTCAGAGATTCAGTGTTGCAATCCAGAGGGAAAATGCCTGCAGCATTCTGGGTACGCGGCGCACCGCCGGGGAACTGGATGAAGTATTCAAGATGTAACTCTGAGTTGTTATCTTTGTTATTTACTCCCTATTGTATTTTTGTCAATGTATTTTGTCAATGTATTTTGTCTTTAAGTAAAGTATATATAAAATATAGGTGTAGTAGGAGAAAATTACCAAACAGCTTCAGGGAGAACCTTAGTTTTACCTAAAGTAAATTTATTCTTTTCTCTGAGGATGAGGGTCCCCAGGACAGTTCCAGAGGTGGTACCTTTCTATATTTTATATGTGTATATATATATATATATATATATATATATATATATATATATATATATATATTATATATATATATATATATATATATATATATATATATATATGATGGGGTCGACTCTGAATAAAATATGGTAATCCATGGGCTCGGAGGAGTTAACAAAGATGGCCTCAGTAGGGAAAAATCTTGTTTCCTGCTATAAGCTCTTTGAATGCGTTTTGCCTCCTACCACTCCATTAACATTTTGTTTTCAGAGGAGTTTACTTATTTGGCAGACTAAATCACAGTCACACTAACACACACACACACACACACACACACACACACACACACACACACACACACACACACACACACACACACACACACACACACACACACACTAACACACACATGCAAATGTAGTTCCCATTTTCAAAAAAGGAGACAGAAAAGAGGCACTAAACTATAGACCTGTGTCATTGACGTGTATAGTATGCAAAATTATGGAGAAGATTATCAGGAGGAGAGTGGTGGAGCACCTGGAACGGAACAAGAGTATAAATGCCAACCAGCACGGATTCACGGAAGGCAAATCCTGTGTCACAAACCTTCTGGAGTTTTATGATAAAATAACAGAAGTAAGACAAGAGAGAGAGGGGTGATACACAAATAACCCGCACATAAAAGACAGAAGCTTACGACGACGTTTCGGTCCGACTTGGACCATTGACAAAGTCACACTAACAGAGGAGGAGCAGGACGGCTATATATAGGCAGGAAGAGGTGGAGGTAGTAGTAGTGGTAGTAGTAGTGGTGGTAGTAGTACAAGAATTGTATATAATACCGACAGGATGAAATGACACATGCACAAACACCGGCATCCCCACCGTAGACGTTTCGCCATCCAGCCAGCCACTGGATGGCGAAACGTCCACAACAAAGACAACCAACGCCGCACATGTGTCTAATTTCATCAGTAGATGTAGTAGAAGAAGAAGAGGTAGTAGTAGTGGTAGTGGTAGAAGTGGGAAATAAGGAAGACGAGCCAGTCAAATACAAAGGAAGGGGAGCACTGCAAGAGAGCTAGAGGCCCACAGAGGGAGAGCAAGCGCACCGAGGTGCGTGAAAGGGGAAGTGGTGAAATAAAAATAAAGAAGGAACAGAAACACGAGACAGGAGAGAGAAAGACAACCCAGAGGAGAAAAGGAGAGAGGAAAGGGGAAGAGGAAGAAGAAAAAGAAGAAGAAGAAGAAAAAATGAGGATTCAGGTTAAGTCACGGGTGTTCTGAAGTTTGGAGCATTTTACAATGTTAGTGGGAGAGGAAGGCATCTACAGAGACGAAGCCAGGGCTAAGGTTCATACAAGGAAAGTTGTGTATTAGAGAGGATTCAACTAAACGGCGACAGTTCGAGTTGGAAGTAGGGAAGACAGTTTTAGCAGAAGACCAGTCAATAGGATGGCTATGATCTCTGACGTGACAGAAAAGAGCATTGTTAGTGTCGGCAAGCCTAACACTATTTTTGTGCTCCCTAAGTCTGTCAGAAAGAGATCGACCAGTTTCTCCAAAGTATTGAAGAGGACAGGAGGAGCAAGAAATAGAGTAGACACCAGGAACATCTGTAGAGGGAGGAGAGGTATGAACGAGATTAGTGCGAAGAGTGTTAGTCTGGCGGAAGGTAAGCTTGATGTCTAAGGGACGGAGAGAATTGTTGAGATTAGAAAGACCGGAAATGTAGGGAAGGCAGAGGATAGAAGAGTTCCCATGAGTAGAGAGTTTGGGAGAAATTTCCACTCTTTATAATTCGTTCTCCCGTCTTGGCTACCCTTCCCATTTCATAGACTCTGCCCTCTCACGTGCTAAACGCAATTTCTTCTCTCCCAAACTCTCTACTCATGGGAACTCTTCTATCCTCTGCCTTCCCTACATTTCCGGTCTTTCTAATCTCAACAATTCTCTCCGTCCCTTAGACATCAAGCTTACCTTCCGCCAGACTAACACTCTTCGCACTAATCTCGTTCATACCTCTCCTCCCTCTACAGATGTTCCTGGTGTCTACTCTATTTCTTGCTCCTCCTGTCCTCTTCAATACTTTGGAGAAACTGGTCGATCTCTTTCTGACAGACTTAGGGAGCACAAAAATAGTGTTAGGCTTGCCGACACTAACAATGCTCTTTTCTGTCACGTCAGAGATCATAGCCATCCTATTGACTGGTCTTCTGCTAAAACTGTCTTCCCTACTTCCAACTCGAACTGTCGCCGTTTAGTTGAATCCTCTCTAATACACAACTTTCCTTGTATGAACCTTAGCCCTGGCTTCGTCTCTGTAGATGCCTTCCTCTCCCACTACATTGTAAAATGCTCCAAACTTCAGAACACCCGTGACTTAACCTGAATCCTCATTTTTTCTTCTTCTTCTTCTTTTTCTTCTTCCTCTTCCCCTTTCCTCTCTCCTTTTCTCCTCTGGGTTGTCTTTCTCTCTCCTGTCTCGTGTTTCTGTTCCTTCTTTATTTTATTTCACCACTTCCCCTTTCACGCACCTCGGTGCGCTTGCTCTCCCTCTGTGGGCCTCTAGCTCTCTTGCAGTGCTCCCCTTCCTTTGTATTTGACTGGCTCGTCTTCCTTATTTCCCACTTCTACCACTACCACTACTACTACCTCTTCTTCTTCTACTACATCTACTGATGAAATTAGACACATGTGCGGCGTCTGGTTGTCTTTGTTGTGGACGTTTCGCCATCCAGTGGCTGGCTGGATGGCGAAACGTCTACGGTGGGGATGCCCGGGTGTTGTGCATGTGTCATTTCATCCTGTCGGTATTATATACAATTCTTGTACTACTACCACCACTACTACTACCACTACTACTACCTCCACCTCTTCCTGCCTATATATAGCCGTCCTGCTCCTCCTCTGTTAGTGTGACTTTGTCAATGGTCCAAGTCGGACCGAAACGTCGTCGTAAGCTTCTGTCTTTTATGTGCGGGTTATTTGTGTATCGTTCCAGTCACGGTATTGTGCCTTTTTGTTATTTATTTGAGAGAGGGGTGGGTTGATTGCATCTTCTTGGACTGCAAGAAGGCCTTTGACACAGTTCCTCACAAGAGATTAGTGCAGAAGCTAGAGCATCAGGCGCATATAACAGGAAGGGCACTGCAATGGATCAGAGAATACCTGACAGGGAGGCAACAACGAGTCATGGTACGTAATGATGTATCACAGTGGGCACCTGTGACGAGCGGGGTCCCACAGGGGTCGGTCCTAGGACCAGTGCTATTTTTGGTATATGTGAACGACATGACGGAAGGGTTAGACTCAGAAGTGTCCCTGTTTGCAGATGATGTGAAGTTAATGAGGAGAAATTAAAATCTGATGAGGACCAGGCAGGACTTCAAAGAGACCTGGACAGACTGGACACCTGGTCCAGCAAATGGCTTCTCGAATTTAAATCCTGCCAAATGCAAAGTCATGAAGATAGGGGAAGGGCACAGAAGACCACAGACAGAGTATAGGCTAGGTGGCCAAAGACTGCAAACCTCACTCAAGGAGAAAGATCTTGGGGTGAGTTATAACACCGAGCATGTCTCCGGAAGCACACATCAATCAGATAACTGCTGCAGCATATGGGCGCCTGGCAAACCTGAGAACATCATTCCGACACCTTAGTAATGAATCATTCAAGACACTGTACACCGTGTATGTCAGGCCCCATACTGGAGTATGCAGCACCTGTTTGGAACCCGCACTTGATAAAGCACGTCAAGAAACTAGAGAAAGTACAAAGGTTTGCAACAAGGTTAGTTCCAGAGCTAAGGGGAATGTCCTATGAAGAAAGATTAAGGGAAATCGGCCTGACGACACTGGAGGACAGGAGGGTCAGGGGAGACATGATAACGACATATAAAATACTGCGTGGAATAGACAAGGTGGACAAGGACAGGATGTTCCAGGGAGGGGACACAGAAACAAGAGGCCACAATTGGAAGTTGAAGACACAAATGAGTCAGAGAGATAGTAGGAAGTATTTCTTCAGTCACAGAGTTGTAAGGCAGTGGAATAGCCTAGAAAATGACGTAGTGGAGGCAGGAACCATACACAGTTTTAAGACGAGGTTTGATAAAGCTCATGGAGCGGGGAGAGAGAGGGTCTAGTAGCAACCGGTGAAGAGGCGGGGCCAGGAGCTAGGACTCGACCCCTGCAACCACAAATAAGTGAGTACAAATAGGTGAGTACATGCGTTGTGTTGCTTGCTCTTCAAGTTCCTTAGAGGCTGGACGGGACTCAGTGATGCAACAGGCATTACCCGCCTCTGTCTGTATCATCATGTCTGTTTGTCTGTCTGTTTGTCTGAGTCTGTTGTTCAGTCTTTCCACTAGTCTTGAACTATAAAACTAATAGATTCAGGGACTACAACAGGTAAAAATCAGAGACTAGTGAAGAGTGAAAGTTTCTCTAAACTGCTGTTGTTACTAACAGCTGCTGCCTTTACTGACAGCTGCTGTTACTGGCAGCTTCTGTCACTTTCTGTTACTGGCAGCTGCTGATACTGACTGTTGCTGTTACTATGAGAGAGCACAAAATTTGGTTAACACAAGCCTATCCGATGCTATCCTGGCGCCAAATGACTTCGAACAAGTGATAAATGACATGCCCATGCACTCTGCCCCAGGGCCAGACTCATGGAACTCCGTGTTCATCAAGAACTGCAAGAAGCCCCTATCACGAGCCTTTACCATCCTATGGAGAGGGAGCATGGACGCGGGGGTCGTCCCACAGTTACTAAAAACAACAGACATAGCCCCACTCCACAAAGGGGGCAGTAAAGCAACAGCAAAGAACTACAGACCAATAGCACTAGCATCCCATATCATAAAAATCTTTGAAAGGGTCCTAAGAAGCAAGATCACCACCCATCTAGAAACCCATCAATTACACAACCCAGGGCAACATGGGTTTAGAACAGGTCGCTCCTGTCTGTCTCAACTATTGGATCACTACGACAAGGTCCTAAATGCACTAGAAGACAAAAAGAATGCAGATGTAATATATACAGACTTTGCAAAAGCCTTCGACAAGTGTGACCATGGCGTAATAGCGCACAAAATGCGTGCTAAAGGAATAACAGGAAAAGTCGGTCGATGGATCTATAATTTCCTCACTAACAGAACACAGAGAGTAGTCGTCAACAGAGTAAAGTCCGAGGCAGCTACGGTGAAAAGCTCTGTTCCACAAGGCACAGTACTCGCTCCCATCTTGTTCCTCATCCTCATATCCGACATAGACAAGGATGTCAGCCACAGCACCGTCTCTTCCTTTGCAGATGACACCCGAATCTGCATGACAGTGTCTTCCCATTGCAGACACTGCAAGGCTCCAGGCGGACATCAACCAAATCTTTCAGTGGGCTGCAGAAAACAATATGAAGTTCAACGATGAGAAATTTCAATTACTCAGATATGGTAAACACGAGGAAATTAAATCTTCATCAGAGTACAAAACAAATTCTGGCCACAAAATAGAGCGAAACACCAACGTCAAAGACCTGGGAGTGATCATGTCGGAGGATCTCACCTTCAAGGACCATAACATTGTATCAATCGCATCTGCTAGAAAAATGACAGGATGGATAATGAGAACCTTCAAAACTAGGGAGGCCAAGCCCATGATGACACTCTTCAGGTCACTTGTTCTATCTAGGCTGGAATATTGCTGCACACTAACAGCACATTTCAAGGCAGGTGAAATTGCTGACCTAGAAAATGTACAGAGAACCTTCACAGCGCACATAACGGAGATAAAACACACCTCAATTACTGGGAGCGCTGGAGGTTCCTGAACCTGTATTCCCTGGAACGCAGGCGGGAGAGATACATGATTATATACACCTGGAAAATCCTAGAGGGACTAGTACCGAACTTGCACACGAAAATCACTCACTACGAAAGCAAAAGACTTGGCAGACGATGCAACATCCCCCAATGAAAAGCAGGGGTGTCACTAGCACGTTAAGAGACCATACAATAAGTGTCAGGGGCCCGAGACTGTTCAACTGCCTCCCAGCATACATAAGGGGGATTACCAACAGACCCCTGGCAGTCTTCAAGCTGGCACTGGACAAGCACCTAAAGTCGGTTCCTGACCAGCCGGGCTGTGGCTCGTACTTTGGTTTGCGTGCAGCCAGCAGCAACAGCCTGGTTTATCAGGCTCTGATCCACCAGGAGGCCTGGTCACAGACCGGGCCGCGGGGGCGTTGACCCCCGGAACTCTCTCCAGGTAAACTCCAGGTACTGTTACTGGCAAATGTTGTTACTAGCTCCAGCTATTAGTGGCACCTGCTGTTACTTGCTGTTACTGGCTTCTTCTGTTACTAGCTCCTTCTGTTACTGGCAGCTGCTGTTATTTGCTGTTACTGGTTACTGTTGTTACTGGCTCCAAACTATCTCTTTGACATCAGTATTATCACCGGTGGTGTAGCAATGGTGCTGTAACCTCTGATGCACCACCGGCGGTGCTCTAACCTCTGCTGCAACACCGCCATTGACAGCATATATTATGTTCCTCATAATTACCAATTACAATTTTTTCTACGGCAGCTGCATAGCTAATTAATTTGGTTATGAACATTGTGTTTAAAGACAAGCTTTAATATGAGAGAGAGAGAGAGAGAGAAGAGAGAGAGAGAGAGAGAGACGAGAGAGAGAGAGAGAGAGAAGAGAATAGAGAGAGAGAGAGAGAGAGAGAGAGAGATGGAGGGAGAGATAAACGCTGTTGTATGGTGTCAGTGATGGTGACAGTGGTGGTGATAATGATTTAATGGTGATAAAAAAATGGGGGATGCTAGAGGCAGGTTGGTAGGTACAGTGCGGTGAGGGTGATGGTGTGGTGAGGCAATGTGGTGACGTTGATGGTGTGGCGAGAGTGATAGTGTGGTGATAACAGTGGTGAAATAACAGAGATAACATATTATTATTGTGAAAATAAGAGCATGTTGAAAGTCTAGTGATAAAGACGATGCTTGATGGTGATTATTATTTTTTTTATTAACTCATCGGCTGTCTTCCACCAAGGCAGGGTGGCCCGAAAAAGAAAAAACTTTCATCATTATTCACTCCATCACTGTCTTGCCAAAAGCGCTCTTACACTACAGTTATAAAACTGCAACATTAACACCCATTCTTCAGAGTGTAGACACTGTACTTCCCATCTCCAGGACTCAAGTCCGGCCTGCCGATTTCCCTGAATCCCTTCATAAATGTTACCCTGCTTACACTCCAACAGCAAGTCAAGTCCTAAAACCCATTTGTCTCCATTCACTCTTATCAAACACGCTCACACATGCTTGCTGCAAGTCCAAGCCTCTTTAATGCAAAACTTCCTTTACCCCCTCCCTCCAACCTTTCCTAGGCCGACCCCTACCCCGCCTTCCCTCCACTACGGATTTATACACTCTCGAAGTCATTCTATTTTGTTCCAACCTTCCTACATGTCTGAACCACCTCAACAAACCCTCATAAGCCCTCTCGATAATAGTTTTGGTAATCCCGCACCTTCTCCTATTTTCTAAACTACAAATTCTCTGCATTATATTCACACCACACATTGCCCTCAGACATGACATCTCCACTGCCTCCAGCCTTCTCCTTGTTGCAACATTCACCACTCATTCTTCGCACCCATATAAGAGAGTTGGTATAACTATACTGTCATACATTCCCCTCTTTGTTTCCTTGGACAAAGTTCGGTCATAATATTAGAACTGTGATTTTACGATTATATAGTGATAGTGTTCTTATAATAAACTAGAGCCTCATATATATCAATACACCATGCGGAAACAAGCGGATGTATATACCAGGAAAGACTGCAATCAGCAGGATTCGAAACAACGTCTAGGGAGTGGCACAGCTTCCTATTATGGTTTCAGGTAATCAAGGCCTGTTAACCTGGCAGTAATGGAAGCTTGGAGCGAAAATAAACACAGTAGTAAGTCTTTAAATTATATTTTCCTTCACCAAGTATGACAGAGATATTTACAACTATGTACACTATGTACAAGTTTGGAAAATAATAGTATCACGGTGATCAAGAGGCAAGGACAACAGCCAGAAACAGAGACCACCACTTTCAACCAGCTGCTGGATGACTCTGGCAAAACTGAATTGTGAGTGCTACCACATCACCTTTGCAATTGTCAGACCCACAATATGATTAGCTGAAGCAAAGTACTGATTTAACGATGGGGCCCCCTGAATCGTTAAACTCTTACTACCTGGTTAACTGGTTGTGAGGCAGCCTATATGAGAGTGTGTACATACGCCGAATAAATGTAATGTACTCTTTGCATGCCACACCCCCACCCCAAAAGGGCTCTAATGGCCAGGACTAGGCTCCCACCTCCATGGGTAAAGTGCCACCATGGCACGGTACAATAATGGGACAACCTTTCCTCTCATCCATCCAACTCATTTGACAGAGCTCATCTTTTATTGCGACATAAAGCCAAACTCTAAACTTAGAGCAAGACAGCAGACAGTAGGGCTAACGTAGGTCCAAGACACCTGCGGACGGTAGCAGAATATCCCCTTAATAAAAAAAACACATCATTTAAATGTTAAGTATATACAAAAGGGGGAAAAAAGAGCTAATTTTTTACCCATAGTCCCTAACACATCCTAACCTAATATATAAATTCTAAATTCTGGACAAGGTATCAACCAGCTTATTATCTTTGCCAGCAATATGAACAGTATGTAAGTTGTAGAGTTGCAGCCTGAGACTCCATCGCATGAGTCTGGTGTTGTGGTTCTTCACAGAATGCAAGTAAACCAGAGGGTTGTGGTCGCTGTAGACTGTGACCACCTGATACGACTGACCCACGTACACCTCAGAGTACTCTAATGCCATTATCAGAGCGAGGGCTTCTTTTTCAATTGTGGAGTAGGCCCTCTGGTGAGGTTGGTATTTGGCCGAGTAATAAGCCACCGGCTGCAACCCATCGTCCCCAGATTGCAGAAGTACTGCCTCGACCCCTGACTCACAAGCATCAACCTGTAATGTAAAGGTTTTGAGAAATCAGGAGACAGGAGAATGGGTGCAGAACAAAGTATCTCTTTGCTTTATTGAATGAGTCTCGACACTCTGGAGTCCATTGGAAAGGAGATTTGTGACTGGTAAGTGAGGTTAGAGGGGCGACGACATTTGTAAAATTCTTACAGAATCTTCTATAAAACCCTACAATACCTAGGAAACGTTGGAGGGATTTCCTATCATGAGATACTGGATAATTTTTAATGATAAGGATTTTTTGCATATTTAGGGGCCACTTTGCCACTACCTACTTCATGGCCCAAAACATTAACAGCAGACTGGCCAAAGGACGACTTAGATAAGTTACAGTTAAGTGGAAACTATGGAAGATCTTAAAGAGAACCTTAAGCCTAAACAAGTGTTGATTCCAAGTGTCCGACACAACTACTATGTCATCTAGGTAAACGACCGTGCCTTCGAGTCCTTTAATAGCCTGATGTATCAGTTTCTGGAATGATAATGGCCTCCTGGAATTACGAAGGCAAAGATTTCCTTCGCCTTATCTGTTAAAGGTACCTATAGTAACCTTTAAGTAGGTCAAGTTTAGACACAAAAGTAACCTTACCCACGAAGTCCATTAGCATCTGAAACAGTGACCTCATTCACCTTACGGTAGTCTGTACACATTCGAAAACCTCCATCAGCTTTCCCAACAAGGATACACAGAGAAGCCCATGGACTAGACTCCTCCTCCACTAACCCATGCTCTAATAGAAATTCTACTTCCTGCTGAAGTAGCTTCTGGTTTTCAGGGTTAGCTCTCTAGGGTAAGAGTTTAATAGGTGTAGAGTTTCCAACATCTACATCATGATATCTTAGTGTACATTTTTTCGGCACATCCGAAAAAAATATCAGTGTAAGATAGTAGGAGCGCAGTCAAACTTATTGCTTGATTCTCAGACATCCCGAGGGGTCCTTGAGGAGGACAGAATTGGGAAGCTTTACCTAAATTTCTGGGATAGAGTGCAAAGAGTCAGGGTCGTCTACAGAGGCAGAGGATAACGTCATTACTGGGACTTTATCTGAAGTATTAAATGTTTTATTTTGATTAATGTAGTAAGTTTTAGTTTTCGAGATCTTGTCAAGGGGAGACACCACATAATTTACGTCAGATAGTTTACTTACATTTTGCACAGGTCCCGTAAATCTAGCTTTTAAGGTGAGGCCAGGTATAGGTTCCTGTACCAACACCTTGTCTCCTGGATGGACGGAGCGAAACTTTGAATTTCTGTCGTACCTCTGTTTCATCGTATTTTGAGCTGCTTTTCAGTTAGCCTTAGCCAACTGACGTGGCACTTGCAACCTTGAAGAAGGGTTGTAGAGTGTTATGCAGGCGTCTTCTCGCATCCATCCTTCCTTGAACACCCGAAGAGGACCTCGTACATTGTGCCCAAAGATCATAAGAACATAAGAACATAAGAATGGAGGAACGCTGCAGAAGAACTACTGGCCCATACAAGGCAGGTCCTTACCAAAACGACCCCTACTCAAAATCTTCCCAAGATTATCCTCCCGTACCCAATGACACCAATTGATTGGTGTCATTGAACTTCATCTGCAATTTTTCAGACCAAGACATTAATTTGTCCAAATCCTCCTGGAGTTCATTGGAATCCTCTTCAGAATTAATCATACGGCCTATCTTTGTATCATCAGCAAATTTGCTCATGTCACTTGTAATTCCTTCATCAGCTCAAACGAACTGTACCCTGTGGACTCCTGCACAGTTTCTCTCATTGCGAACAGCAACAGAGGCAGTGATTCATCCCAGTCTGTAGGAAAACGCATGCAAGAAGTTCTCATCATGGTTTTTAATGTCTAAAGGAATCTTTCTTGGCAAGGCGCCTTGGGACTGAGGATAATAAGCAGGGGATAAGTTGTGAATTACTCCTAGCCTAGTTAATGCTTCCCTAAAAGCTTTGGCCGCAAAAATTAGTACCCTGGTCACTCTGAATAGACTTAGGAATGCCAAAGCATGAAATAAACCTAGTTAATGCCTTAAGGATTGCTTTAGTATTTATACTGCGCATTAGGATTGCCTCTGGATATATAGTTACTTTATCAGTAATAGTAAATAAATACTGGTTTCCAGACTTAGACTTATGTAATGGACCTACACAGTCTATGATTAACTCGGCAAAAGGTTCTCTATCGGCAGGTATTGGATGGAGAGGTGCAGGTTTAATGGAGTGGCCAGGTGTCCCTACTTGCTGACATTCTCTACAACAGCGGATATGATTCTTCACATCTTCCCTTAACTTTGACCAAAAGAATTCATTTGGCCAAAGTTACCAGTCTCAGTGCAGATTAAGAAGTCGTTTTTAATTTCATATTTGATTGGGTGATCTGAGGAGGATTTTCCCATTGTTGCCTGAAAAGCGAAGTTTAATGAAGGGTATATTCGCTGTTTCTCCCGAAAAGACAGTCCCTTAGGCATGGAAACAGATATCTGGCAATCCTGCAACCCTGGAATAGGAAGGCTTGATCTGGGTCTGTTCACTAAATTTACGAGGCTCTGGCCAGTTTTCCTCATAAAACAAATTGGCGATTCCGAGATCAGAGTCGACCATGGATGGGTTATCATTCTCATCAGATATCCCTTGGGATTTTGCCCGAGTTATGGCCAACATCGGAGGAGAATTAATTATTATAGTTCTGTACACTTAATAGAATTAATGTTATTACCCAGTAATAACACGGCATCCTTCATAGGAAATCCATCAGTTACACCTACAGCCAAATACCCAGTGTAATAATAACTCTGCACATATATTTTGTGTAAAGGGACAGAAAATACTGCTCCTCCAAATGCTTCTAACAAAACTGAGGAGGATAATGAAGTTTGTTAAGAAAGGGGAATCACTCTCTCTCATATCTCTAAATGTTCATACTTTCATGCTATAATACAGGGCCATCTCGCACTCTACCTTTTTTTGGTTTATTCCCATAGGGATATTACTTATTCTCCCTACTGGGTGGGGTTTAAGTGGGCAGTTTGGTCTCACATGGCCGGGTTTATGGCAAAGAAAACACGTTACTTCGTTTTTAATCTTGGTTCCCTGCTGATGTTGTGGCTTACGCCACTCTGGATACTGACGTCGTGGCTCACCATGTTGAATGGTTTGATGTCGCTCACCAGGTTGACCATGAGTTGAGTATCGTGGATCGCCAGGTAATTTAGTTGGCTGACGTCGTCATTCACCTTCATCATGGCACTTAGTTCTCCAATCAGGAACACTTCTTTGACGATCTCTGCTCATGCCAGGCTGTTGAAGAGAAAAATAAGACCGCTCGGACAAGGAGCGGTTAGTTTCAAAAGTATCAGCCAACCTGGCTGCTTCCAGTGCAGTAGCCAACGAATGATAATTAAGGAAGTTACGAACCTCTGCTCCAACAGATCAGCTGAACTAGGTCACCGAAGTTAGCGACACCACTTGCCTTATACCATTTGGTAAAGACTTTGGTCTGTTGTCTTACAAAGTCGACATAAGACTGACCCAGCTGTCGTCTGCCTAATTTGAACTCCTTCCTGTACTTGGCAGGCGTACACTGATAAGCCCCAAGAACCGTGTTTTTCACCAATCGATAATTATCAAACTCTTCATTCTTTAACACGGATGTAAACTCCTGTGCCTTACCAAACAACGCTGTATGCACCGATGCCGCCCAATTAGCTTCATGCCACCTTAAGGCTCGAGCCTGGTTTTCAAATGCGTCGAAAAACTGTTCAGGTTCACCTTCAGCAAAACTAGGAACGAGCTGTACTGCCTTTAACAAGCTAAAGTCATTTAATACTTGTGTAAACTGCCTCCTCTCCTTCTCTCTATCAAACTCTTCCTTAGCATTTGCTTGTTGTTCCTTGGGCTGCTCAAGATTGATTTTTGCTAACTCAAGTGCCAATGTAGTGGACTCGCCTTTAGACAACCTTGAGACACCTGTTGTTTCACGAGACTGCTGGTTTGAGTGCACAGGTGTTGCGTCTCTTCTTTTATTCTGCAAGAATCTAAGCAGAGATCTATGACTAACCACTCTTATAGAGGGAGAAATGTCAATCCTGTGTGCCATGGCTGCCTAAGCTTTCAATTATGTACGAATAATGTCACAAAGCTGCACAGCAGTAGTCAATACCAATAGAACGAGCAATTCGCCAAATGCTGTAGAGAAAGTTTGAGCAGGTTTAGTAAAGTGAACTCAGATACCAATCGTCTGACTCGTATTGGTGGCATTAACCCCAACGTAACACACTGTTTGCAATACACGCTCAAGCAGCTATGAACAGTACGACTGCACAATCCTCACACACAATAGCACGGCTGACATGCAATAGCAAAGCCAACTACAGAACATTCACTCACAATAGCAAGGCTGACAATAACGGAGCGACTGCAAAGTTGACACTCAATAACCGGAAGCGTTGGCAAAGCTTGACGCAATGCCAAATAGCAAGCTATCTAAACGATAGCTCTAAGTTTCAGCTCTAAGCTCCAGCTCCTGGTAAATCCAGCTCCAGCTCCTGCTCTAAGACCAGCTCCTGGACAGGCTTCCTATATTACGGTTGCAGATAATTAAGGTCTGTTAACCTGGCCGTATGACTGGAGATATTTACAATTATGTACACTATGTACAAGTTTGGAAAATAATAGTATCACGGTGATCAAGAGGCAAGGACAACAGCCAGAAACAGAGACCACCACTTTCAA
>NC_069407.1:38378331-38388331 GCF_026875155.1 Cherax quadricarinatus | reverse complement strand
TATTTTTAACTGACAAATCCATTTATTCTCTAGGCTTCCGTAACTTGTTAATCTCACTCCAAAACTTTTTCTTATTTTCAACAAAATTTGTTGATAACAACTCACCCACTCTCTCATTTGCTCTCTTTTTACATTGCTTCACCACTCTCTTAACCTCTCTGTTTTTCTCCATGTACTCTTCCCTCCTTGCATCACTTCTACTTTGTAAAAACTTCTCATATGCTAACTTTTTCTCCTTTACTTCTCTCTTTACATTATCATTCCACCAATCACTCCTCTTCCCTCCTGCACCCACTTTCCTGTAACCACAAACTTCTGCTGAACACTCTAACACTGCATTTTTAAACCTACCCCATACCTCTTCGACCCCATTGCCTATGCTCTCATTAGCCCATCTGTCCTCCAATAGCTGTTTATATATTTACCCTAACTGCCTCCTCTTTTAGTTTATAAACCTTCACCTCTCTCTTCCCTGATGCTTCTATTCTCCTTTTATCCCATCTACCTTTTACTCTCAGTGTAGCTGCAACTAGAAAGTGATCTGATATATCTGTGTCCCCTCTATAAACATGTACATCCTGAAGTCTACTCAACAGTCTTTTATCTACCAATACATAATCCAACAAACTACTGTCATCTCGCCCTACATCATATCTTGTATTCTTATTTATCCTCTTTTTCTTAAAATATGTATTACCTATAACTAAGCCCCTTTCTATACAAAGTTCAATCAAAGGGCTCCCATTATCATTTACACCTGGCACCCCAAACTTACCTACCACACCCTCTCTAAAAGTTTCTCCTACTTTAGCATTCAGGTCCCCTACCACAATTACTCTCTCACTTGGTTCAAAGGTTCCTATACATTCACTTAACATCTCCCAAAATTTCTCTCTCTCCTCTACATTCCTCTCTTCTCCAGGTGCATACACACTTATTATGACCCACTTTTCGCATCCAACCTTTACCTTAATCCACATAATCCTTGAATTTACACATTCATATTCTCTTTTCTCCATCCATAACTGATCCTGCAACATTATTGCTACCCCTTCCTTAGCTCTAACTCTCTCAGATACTCCAGATTTAATTCCATTTATTTCCCCCCACCGAAACTCCCCTACCCCCTTCAGCTTTGTTTCGCTTAGGGCCAGGACATCCAACTTCTTTTCATTCATAACATCAGCAATCATCTGTTTCTTGTTATCCGCACTACATCCAAGCACATTCAAGCATCCCAGTTTTATAAAGTTTTTCTTCTTCTCTTTTTAGTAAATGTTTACAGGAGAAGGAGTTACTAGCCCATTGCTCCCGGCATTTTAGTCGCCTCATAAGACACGCATGGCTTGCGGAGGAAAGATTCTTTTCCACTTCTCCATGGACAATAGAAGAAATAAAGAAGAACAAGAGCTATTTAGAAAAAGGAGAAAAACCTAGATGTATATATATATATATATATATATATATATATATATATATATATATATATATATATATATATATATATATATATATATATATATATATATATATATGCATGTGCGTGTCTGTGAAGTGTGACCAAAGTGTAAGTAGGAGTAGCAAGATATCCCTGTTATCTAGCGTGTTTATGAGACAGAAAAAGACACCAGCAATCCTACCATCATGTAAAACAGTTACAGGTTTCTGTTTCACAGTCATCTGGCAGGACGGTAGTACCTCCCTGGGTGGTTGCTGTCTACCAACCTACTACCTGTTAAATGATACCTTAATTCTCTTGTTAAATGATACCTTTATTCTCTACAGGCCGAGTATTGGTTTTGATTACCTTAAAATAGGCTATAAGCTTGATAACCAGAATTGTAATATTGTAATAATAAGTAAATGAGAAAGTGGTAATTTAAAATGCTTACCTTATATTGACTTAAATGTTAAATCCAATATATTTTTTTTATTTTCAGATTATTAATATGTCTAGAAACTGTATAAATTCACAAGACATATTTTGCTATGTCTGCCGGCAATTCATCCCTTCAGATTCCCGGAGCAACATTACTCCTATATTGAAGCGCTGCTACTTTGCTTATTTTTGCTCTAAACTTTGAGACCAGGACAAACTATTTGCATCACACAAAGCTTGCAAGAGTTGCATCAGTAAGCTCCAAATGTGGTCAGCTGGAAAACTTAAATGTCCGCCCTTTGGAGTACCAATGGTATGGCGGGAGCAGATGAACCACCATGATGAATGCTACTTTTGTATAACTAAAGTAACTGGATTCAACAAAAAGACTAAAGATCGCATAATATACCCAAATATTCCTTCAGCAATAAGACCTGTTCCACACTCTGAAGATATTCCTGTACCTGTGCCACCTGAGACATGGTAAATTTCATCCGAGTCTGATACCAGTGATTCTAAAGAGACGGAAGTAGACTATGAACCACCAATAAATGACGATCCCAAACACTTCAACTAAGTTGTGACTTAAAGAGAGACCTTAACCTTCCAAACGAAAGTGCACAGTTACTTGGCTCGAGACTGGAGGAACACAGGCTTCTAGCTCCTGGAACAACATTCGCTTGGTACCGTCATCGTGAAGCGGAATTCACTTAGTTCTTTGACAAACAGGAATCTTTAGTTTTCTGTTCAAATATTTCTGGCCTTATTGAACACGTAGGGATGTCATACAAAGCAGAAGAATGGAGACCCTTTACTGATACTTCTAAAAGAAGTTTAAAGGCTGTACTTCTCTATAATGGCAACACAGCTGCATCTGTGCCAGTTGCCCATAGTGTCCAAATGTCAGAAACTTACGCAAATATGAAGACACTAATATCTGCAATCAAGTACCAGAATCAAAATGTTCTCATTTATGGTGATTTGAAAGTTATTGCTCTCCTTCTAAGTATTCAAGGCGGATACAACAAGTATCCCTGTTTTCTGTGTCTTTGGGATAGTAGGGCAGACAGCCAGCACTCTGAACAAAAAGACTGGCCACCAAGAACCAGCTTCTTACTCGGAAATCACAACGTGAAAACTGTGCCACTAGTTGACCCCAAGAAAATTCTGCTGCCACCACTCCACATCAAATTAGGGCTTATGAAAAATTTTGTTAACGCCTTGAACAAGAATGGAACTGCTTTCAAGTACCTGGAGTCAAAGTTTCCTCGTATAAGTGAACGCAAGCTAAAGGCAGGAATTTTTTGCTGGCCTTCATGAAGCATTAGCAGGTGTCGAGGTGAATACCTGGTTTTCATTCAAGCAGATTGTCCACAACTTCCTGGGAAACAGGCGCTCCCCTAAATATGAAAAAAATTATCCAAGACCTGATTTCAAGTTTCCAAGAACTTGGATCTAGAATGGTGTGAAGATGCACTTTTTGCACTCACATCTTGACTATTTTCCCAACAGTTGTGGGGACTACAGTGAAGAGTAAGGAGAGCAGTTCCATTAGGATATTTGCACCATGGAAACTCAATACCAGGGCAAATAGAATGTCAGCATGATGGCAGATTACTGCTGGTCATTGAAACGTAATGGTCTCGATGCACAGCACAAGGGAAAATCAAAGCAGTCCTCCTTCCTTTGATTCAGTATATAGGCTAACCATTAGGAACATATTTTTTTAATAAAATCATTTGATTTGATTCATGTTGATTTGGAATTCATATGTTCTTAAAACTAACAGAATGTGTTTTTCCATCATTAATTTTCCATCATTAATTTGTATTTTATTCAAAATCTTTTCGTGATAAATAGCAAAATGGTTCAGATATTTACAATCAGCAGCCCAAGAATATGTAAGATCGCAACCATGAATAAAAATAAAGATTAAAAACATTCCAAAGGTAGACCAATGTAATCAAAGCCAGAAACTCAAATTTTTCACAAGGTCAGATGCCATTAAAATTAAGATATTTTTGGCTTAAAAAACCTTAGAGTAAGAGCGCCTAAGCATATATTTTATTGAACTCTTCATATTTAACTTTAAACAAAATTTTAGTGAAATAATATATTGTATATATAAACGATAAAGTTGTATCATGGGGAGGAGGGCAATAATTGAAGTTCCGTGAGTGATTGTGTTCATGGAGATGATTGCTCGCGTTCTCTGGCCTGGCTCTGTGGCGTCTTCATTTGGGTAGTCCTCCTTTTAATGTGCTGTCAGCCAGTAAACAGATGAGCGACAAAATTCTGGTGAATATCCCCAACCTCTGTGTAGAAGAGGAATAAGTGAGATGCCTTTTCTGTTGGATTCCAACTAAATGACTTCCTGCTCCCCAAACATTGCTTTATCCAGAAGAAAGATAGGGAAAAAACAGGAGAAAATGGGTTAAAATACTCTTGAATGGCTGTTAACACGAGCCTTGGTCATGCACCGGGCCCAGGGGGCGTTGATCCCCGGAACTCCCACAAGTTAGACTCCTAATAACATCATGATTCGTTTTACTCGATTAAATGCATATTTGGAGTTAGACTGTAATACATCCCTATGCTAATATTAATGGTACACAATACTGGTAAACGAATGAAGCATAACTTTACAAATCTTTGAGGACAGTTGTGCTGTAGAGGTATTACGGACACATGTATTAATGGCCTGTTGACCTGGTCGTAATGGGTTGCAGGAAAACAAACTCAACAGAATATTTAACTTATATTTTCCTTCACCAAATGTTTATAAACAGATATGTAGACTTATTTACGTATCTGTGATAAAGGCAAAGACAGAAGCCTATGAAAGAGCACCGTGCTTCAACCAGCTAGAGGCGAGTCTGGCAAGTGCTGACTAGGAGTGAACCACGTCACCTCAGCATTTGGCAGGCTCGTCTATGATTGGTCAGTGAACCAAGGTACTGATTTAACGATGGGTACCCTTACCATTCAACCCTTAGCACCTAGTTCGCTGGTTGGGAGGCAGCCTATATGGGAGTGTGTACATACGCTGAATAAACTGTAACATACTCTTTGCATGCCACAAGAGGTCTGAGAAAAGCTCAGGCCTCAGACCTCTGCTCAGAGGTCTGCTCATACCTCTGCAACACAACTGTCCTCAAAGATTTATTAAGTTATACCATGAATTAAGGAAAGATCCGAGACTTCACCTTACGAAACAGACAAAGCAAATGTGATAGTAATTTTGGACAAGGTAGAATACAGTGGAAAAATGAACATGTTATTAGAAGACGGAAGAACTTACGTGCCTCTTGAAGGTTCGGTCTACTCTACAGGCTTTCGTTTCCTAAAGACTATCATCAGAGATTAAAGGAACTATGCATAGAGGAAGCGTAGTAGGAAGAGAAAGAGAGACGGAAGGAGAAAGGGACGAAGGGAGGGAATGAGAGAGAAAGAGGATAGAGAAGCCCTGTCAAGTCAGTTGAGTTTCCCTTGGCTCTTTAAAATTACTTTTAACCTCAAAAAATAAAAATGATTTACGGAGCCGTGAGGAAAATTACTAAGATAAAGAAATACTGTCCAAGTTTGTGTGTGCTGTCAGAGTGACATTATGAATCACAGTGCCAGTGCTGTAAGTCATCCCTTCCACGCTCTCTACCACCACAGTTACTGAAACTAGTGCCAGACACCACCCACTCAGTGTCGGCCTCCACCCACTCAGTGCCAGCCTCCACCACACACTCAGTGCCACCCTCCACCCACTCAATTTCGGCCTCCACCCTCTTAATACCAGCCTCCACCCTCTCAGTACCAGCCTCCACACCATTCAGTGCCAGCCTCCACCACCCACTCAGTGTCAGCCTCCACCACCCACTCAGTGCCAGCCTCCACCACACACTCAGTGCCACCCTCCACCCACTCAATTTCGGCCTCCACCCTCTTAATACCAGCCTCCACCCTCTCAGTACCAGCCTCCACACCATTCAGTGCCAGCCTCCACCACCCACTCAGTGCCAGCCTCCACCACCCATTCAGTGCCAGTCTCCACCAACTCAGTGCTAGCCTCCCCACCCACTCAGTGCCACCCTCCACCCACTCAATGTCGGCCTCCACCCTCTTAATGCCAGCCTCCACCCTCTCAGTGCCAGCCTCCACACCACTCAGTGCCAGCCTCCACCCAGTCAGTGCCAACTTCCACCCTCTCAGTGCCAGCTTTCACCCTCTCAGTGCCAGCCTCCACCCACTCAATGTCGGCCTCCACCCTCTTAATGCCAGCCTCCACCCTCTCAGTGCCAGCCTCCACACCACTCAGTGCCAGCCTCCACCCAGTCAGTGCCAACTTCCACCCTCTCAGTGCCAACTTCCATCCTCTCAGTGCCAG
Organism: Cherax quadricarinatus; assembly: GCF_026875155.1. Lineage (NCBI taxonomy): Eukaryota > Metazoa > Arthropoda > Malacostraca > Decapoda > Parastacidae > Cherax > Cherax quadricarinatus. The sequence goes on along the minus strand of NC_069407.1, from coordinate 38,382,074 downwards.
CTTTCACCCTCTCAGTGCCAGCTTTCACCCTCTCAGTGCCAGCCTCCACCCACTCAATGTCGGCCTCCACCCTCTTAATGCCAGCCTCCACCCTCTCAGTGCCAGCCTCCACACCACTCAGTGCCAGCCTCCACCCAGTCAGTGCCAACTTCCACCCTCTCAGTGCCAACTTCCATCCTCTCAGTGCCAGCTTTCACCCTCTCAGTGCCAGCTTTCACCCTCTCAGTGCCAGCTTTCAGCAGGAAAATTATGAAGTCCTCAACAATTCACAACAATAAAATTGTTGTACAAATCAACAATTTTTCAGAGAGAAAAAAAATACAATCCATGTTTTAAAAAATACAGAATTATTCTCATACACATTTTCACAAAAGATATATATTTATGTATTCATTTATGTATTTATTAATTTATATACCTGTGAATATATTTATTTATACACGAAGGCCAAAAGGTATTTGGGAAAAATTGAAACACTTCACTTTTAGAAATTTTAATACAGAAATATTAAAACTGGTGAAAATATTAACTACAGGTGGAAGAAATGTAATAATAATAATAGGGGAAGACAGTAGTTATAATAAGGGAGAAAATAATATTAAAAAATACCACTAATAATGATAATAATGTGGGAAGAAATGATAATAATGTGGGAAGAAATGATAATAATGTGGGAAGAAATTATAATAATGTGGGAAGAAATGATAATAATGTGGGAAGAAATTATAATAATGTGGGAAGAAATTATAATAATGTGGGAAGAAATTATAATAATGTGGGAAGAAATTAAACATTGTTGAAGAAAGCATTAATAAAGAAAATTAATAAAAGATGAATAAAATAATGGAAGGTGAAGAAATTTATAGTAAAGAAGACAATAATAAGTAAACGAAAGAATTGTAGGTAAAGAAGACATAAGAAAAAAAGTAGGTGAAAAAAACTAATAATGAAAATTAAAGAAAGAGAATAAATGGTGAAAAAAAGTAATAGTGCTAGACCAGATATAACAATAGTAATAGTAATAATAATAATAATAGTAATAATAATAATAATAACAATAATAATAATAATAATAATAATAATAATAATAATAATGTTAATAATAATGGTACATAGTTGTACAAGGTATTATACTAGTTGGTTGTACATGTCAAAATCGCCTTGTATACAGAGCATTACGGGCAGGCTTAAAATTAACTTAAGATTAACTAAGCTATAATAGATTCAGTGGTAAAAATTGTAGTTAACAATTTGAAGTACAACTGGATATTTTAAACTATGAAAATTGAACATTTCAATTTTGAATCATTATAGTTGTACAAATTTATAGCATTACAATGTATAATATAACAAAATGATCAATTTACTATATGTAGTCGTACAATTTAATAATCAGATCAAATCGAATAGAATCAATGATCTAGAGTGCAGAAACAGTTCGTTTGGTCATTAGATGTATTACTGTGTATTCTAGAGAATGGATTATTCTTTTAGGTAATCCAATTAGAAATGTATTTTCATGGGGTCACGGGTTATACATTTATGAAATATAAGTTATTCAATATTTATTGATTTTTGAGCATTTAATTATGGGGTTCTGAGGCTAGGGGAGTAACACAGTGTGTAATATTTTGAGACAGTAGAAAGTAATTTGTTAATTTTGTAGTTTTGGGTGAGTAAGTGGTTTTTAAGCTGAGTCTTAAATTGGTAAACAGTGTTTCTTTGGTATTCACAGGTAATGAATTCCAATTTTTTTGGGCCTTTTATGTGCATTGAGTTTTTACATAGCGTGAGATGGACACGGGGAACATCAAAGAGTGATCTGTGTCTTGTGTTATGGTCGTGTATTCTGTTGAGGTTGGTAAGGAGAAGTTTGAGGGGAGGGTTTATATCCGAGTTTAATGTTCTATGTATGTAGTAGGCACAATAATAAGTATGGATGTTTTGTACGGTGAGTAAGTTTAGACTTTTGAATATTGCCTGGAGTTGGAATTTGTTATCATTTTGGCTGCAGCCTTTTGCTTGGTAATTAATGGTCTGAGATGATTTATTGTTGTTGAGCCCCATGCACAGATTCCATAGGTGAGACAAGGAAAAATGAAAGAGTGATACACGGCAAGGAGTGCTGATTGTGGAACATATCTTCGATAGTATGCCTACGGGCTTGGAGATTTTCTTGGAAATTTGTTGTACACGTGTCTGAAATTTGAGTCTATTATCAAGGTGGATTCCTAAGAATTTTTCCTCTGTGAGCTTTGTGACAGATGAACCGTTTATCGTTATGTTAAGTGGAACATTTATGGTTCTGTTCCCAAACTGAATGAAGTAGGCTTTGTCAATATTGAGAGTAAGCTTGTTAATCATCATCCGGGTAGATATTTTCTGCAATTCAACATTTACAGTATTGGCTAGTATGACTGGGCTTGTGTGAGAGAAGACGTATGTAGTGTCATCTGCAAACAGTGTGGGTTTGAGTAGTTTAGATGCATTTGGTAGGTCGTTTATGTAAATGAGAAAGAGAAGTAGGCCAAGGACACTTCCCTGTGGGACACCAACTGTAATTGGTTGTGTGGAAGAGTTTGCTCCATTTGTGTATACATATTGGCTTCTGTTGTTAAGGTATGACTTTAAGTAGTTGAGGGAGTGCTCTCTTATACCATAGTGTGATAATTTTATGTGCAACAAATCATGGTCAACTGTATCAAAAGCTTTACGTAAATCAATGAAGATCCCCAGTGGGACTTCTTTTTTCTCGAGTGCAGTGTATATTTGTTCTAGCATGTGTATAATAGCATCATTCGTATTTTTATTAGGCCTGAACCCAATCTGACAAGGGTTGAGTATGTTGTGGGAGATGAGGTAGAAACAGATTTGTCTATGAATTAATTTTTCAAAGATTTTAGAGAGAAGGGGTAAGCTGGATATTGCCTATAGTAACAATAAGAATAATAATATTACTACTACTACTACTACTAATAATAATAAAATAATAATAATAATAATAATAATAATAATAATAATAATAATAATAATAATTATAACAATAATAGTAAAAACATTTCCTCCCAGGGTTGATGACTACCTCGATGCCGCTGATGATGGGCTCTTGATCCAGGGAAGTCGAACTGGCATCTCCTTGCCATCCACCTTCCCATCCCTTTTTCTCGGCTCGAACCTGGCTAATACCACCTGCTCCCGGTACCCAGGCAGTGTAGGGCGCCAGTGGACGGGTTGTGGTGCTGCGCTTAAAAGTGGAAATCTGATTTAAAAAAAATTGAGTTTAGCCACTTGTGATGTGAGCTTTAAAGCTTGAAGCTTTGAAGCTTTAAGCTCTAAAGCTTGAAGCTTTGAAGATTAAAATTCTAAAGCTTGAAGCTTTCTGTTCCTTTGATGTTGTTAACCTAAATAATAAAGATACGGTGTGGTCAGTAACCATCACACTGAGAATGGTCAGTAACCATCACACTGAGAATGGTCAGTAACCATCACACTGAGAATGGTCAGTAACCATCACACTGAGAATGATCAGTAACCATCACACTGAGAATGGTCAGTAACCATCACACTGAGAATGGTCAGTAACCATCACACTGAGAATGATCAGTAACCATCACACTGAGAATGGTCAGTAACCATCACACTGAGAATGGTCAGTAACCATCACACTGAGAATGGTCAGTAACCATCACACTGAGAATGATCAGTAACCATCACACTGAGAATGGTCAGTAACCATCACAAAT
>NC_069407.1:38353598-38377831 GCF_026875155.1 Cherax quadricarinatus | reverse complement strand
GCAAATATGTGAACAGTATTTAGATAAAGGTAGGGAAGTTTTTATTGCATTTATGGATTTAGAAAAGGCATATGATAGAGTGGATAGAGGAGCAATGTGGCAGATGTTGCAAGTATATGGAATAGGTGGTAAGTTACTAAATGCTGTAAAGAGCTTTTATGAGGATAGTGAGGCTCAGGTTAGGGTGTGTAGAAGAGAGGGAGAATACTTCCCGGTAAAAGTAGGTCTTAGACAGGGATGTGTAATGTCACCATGGTTGTTTAATATATTTATAGATGGGGTTGTAAAAGAAGTAAATGCTAGGGTGTTCGGGAGAGGGGTGGGATTAAATTATGGGGAATCAAATTCAAAATGGGAATTGACACAGTTACTTTTTGGTGATGATACTGTGCTTATGGGAGATTCTAAAGAAAAATTGCAAAGGTTAGTGGATGAGTTTGAGAATGTGTGTAAAGGTAGAAAGTTGAAACTGAACATAGAAAAGAGTAAGGTGATGAGGGTGTCAAATGATTTAAATAAAGAAAAATTGGATATCAAATTGGGGAGGAGGAGTATGGAAGAAGTGAATGTTTTCAGATACTTGGGAGTTGACGTGTCGGCGGATGGATTTATGAAGGATGAGGTTAATCATAGAATTGATGACGGAAAAAAGGTGAGTGGTGCGTTGAGGTATATGTGGAGTCAAAAAACGTTATCTATGGAGGCAAAGAAGGGAATGTATGAAAGTATAGTAGTGCCAACACTCTTTTATGGATGTGAAGCTTGGGTGGTAAATGCAGCAGCGAGGAGACGGTTGGAGGCAGTGGAGATGTCCTGTCTAAGGGCAATGTGTGGTGTAAATATTATGCAGAAAATTCGGAGTGTGGAAATTAGGAGAAGGTGTGGAGTTAATAAAAGCATTAGTCAGAGGGCAGAAGAGGGGTTTTTGAGGTGGTTTGGTCATTTAGAGAGAATGGATCAAAGTAGAATGACATAGAAAGCATATAAATCTATAGGGGAAGGAAAGAGGGGTAGGGGTCGTCCTCGAAAGGGTTGGAAAGAGGGGGTAAAGGAGGTTTTGTGGGCGAGGGGATTGGACTTCCAGCAAGCGTGCATGAGCGTGTTAGATAGGAGTGAATGGAGACGAATGATACTTGGGACCTGACGATCTGTTGGAGTGTGAGCAGGGTAATATTTAGTGAAGGGATTCAGGGAAACCGGTTATTTTCATATAGTCGGACTTGAGTCCTGGAAATGGGAAGTACAATGCCTGCACTTTAAAGGAGGGGTTTGGGATATTGGCAGTTTGGAGGGATATGTTGTGTATCTTTATACGTATATGCTTCTAAACTGTTGTATTCTGAGCACCTCTGCAAAAGCAGCGATAATGTGTGAGTGTGGTGAAAGTGTTGAATGATGATGAAAGTATTTTCTTTTTGGGGATTTTCTTTCTTTTTTGGGTCACCCTGCCTCGGTGGGAGACGACCGACTTGTTTGAAAAAAAAAAGAAAAAAAAATATATGTATATATATATATATATATATATATATATATATATATATATATATATATATATATATATATATATATATATATACATGTATATATATATACATATATATATATATATATATATATATATATATATATATATATATATATATATATATATATATATATATATATATATATATAAGGAGGTACCACCTCTAGAACTGTCCTGAGGACCCTCGTCCTCAGAGAAAAGAATAAACTTGCTTCAGGGAAAACTCAAGGTTATTCCTGAAGCTGTTTGAGAATTTTCTCCTACCACCCCCTATATTTCAAGTATGTTTCATTTAAAGACAAAATACATTGGCCAAATATTCACAAAAATACAACAGAAAGTAAAACAACATAGGTAACTCAGAGCTACATCTCGAATACATCGTCCAGCTCCCCTGTGGTGGGCCGCGTACCCAGAATGCTACAGGCATTTCCTCTCTGGATCGCAACACTAAGTCTCTGAAAGAGGAAATTGGTCTCCCTGTGGTCCTTGGTTTCTATGATGAGCTTTTCACCCAGCTCTTTGAGGAACTTTAGAGCACACTTGCCCCATGCTCCAAGGGTCTCCGACCCTATTGGAATGAAGTTATAGCAAGGGGGAAGGTCTTCATATTTTCAGATCTTCTGGGTCTCCCTGTGGCTGGCAGCTCCACCCCCTTCCACTACGGAGTATGGCAAGTAGGTGTCTGCCAATGTGGCGGCACAAGTGTAGTCCCAGGCAATCTGCTTTCCATCCTTCCAGGGTAGCATAGTGGCTCCATCAGGAGGCTTTTGACTTCCATCAGACCTCTGCACTTGGGGTTCCCGTTGAGCTGGGCAACGGGCTGTGGCGAGGCTTCTCTTTATGATGTCATTGACCTCCTCATGTCTGACACACTTCCCTTCTGCTATGTGACACACGAGAGACCATGAAGTCCAAATTGATCATCTGTCGCCCTGCCGCAAATACACCTATGTTCGGTGAGGATGGGGGCGGCTAGGCGAAGAGCAACACCAATCCGAATGGCCTGTGGTTCGAGACGGGTGCCGAGGAAGGAATTGGGAACAGCTAACAGGAAATCTCCTGAGTGTGGTGCCTTCACTGAAAGGAGACGAGCTTTGTCCTTTCCTGAAGCATTGGAGAGCATTGTGCTGGCGATTTTTTCCATGATCGGTTTGTCTCAGTGGGACTGTTTGTGCATTTTGGGAGGAGCTGGTCTACTGGAGGAGTCTGTAAGGGTCTCCCATCAAATCGCTACTTCAGTAAACCTGGAGTCAAATTCAAAGTTTATTCTCTATAAGGATTACAATGCTGAGTTTACAGAAATTTGGTTATTGTTTGGTTTACATGTAGTAAAATTGTGATTACAGAGTGTACCGCTAGAACGCTTAACATGGCTAGGCATTTCGGGCATACTTAGTTTTATTCTTAATTGAAAAATATTACAAATTATGAGGTAAGTTGGTATTATGGCTAAGTGACTAAATACTAGTTTGTGAGTTTAGCAATGTGAATGCTTTTGTTTTGGCACACTATATAGTTTCAGTATTGGAGTATCACAGGATTCATTATTTTAAGACTGAGATTAATATTTCTGTTTATGGTCAAATGAGTGAGCGAGTGTAAGTGTGAACCACCAGGTGGTATTCGTGTAGTTAGTTTGACGGGGTGTATCAGGGAGATAAGATGTTTTCTAATGGTAGTTTTGAAGGTGATGAATGTGTCTGCAGTTCTAGAGTTCTCAGGTAGGGTATTCCAGATTTTAGGGCCTTTGACATACATTGAATTTTTGTAAAGGTTTAGTCGGACACGGGAATGTCGTAGAGATGTTTGTTTCTGGTGTTATGCCTGTGGGTTCTGTCACAACTATCAAGAAAGCGTTTTAGGTCAAGGTTGATATTAGAGTTTAAGGCCCTGTAGATATAGATTGCACAGTAGTAAGTGTGGATGTACTGAACTGGGAGTAAGTTTAGATCTTTGAAGAGTGGGGGGTGTGCTGCCAGGGATGGGATTTAGTGATTATTCTTACTGCAGCTTTTTGTTGGGTTATTATTGGCTTTAGGTGTGTTGCTGCAGTTGATCCCCAAGCACAAATAGCATAGGTGAGGTATGGATAAATAAGCGAGTGGTATAGTGTGAGAAGGGCATTTTGCGGCACGTAGTATCGTATCTTGGAGAGGATCCCAACCGTTTTGGATACTTTTTTGGCAATATGCTGGATATGGGTGCTGAAATTCAGGTTGTTGTCAAGGTATAAGCCTAGGAATTTTCCCCCATTATTTCTGGTAATTAGAGTGTTGTCAATCTTAATGTTAATTTGTGCATCTCCTGCTCTGCTACCAAACATAATATAGTAAGTTTTGTCAGTGTTAAGCGTAAGTTTATTTGCTGTCATCCAAGTCGATATTTTAATCAGCTCCTCATTCACAATGGTGTTGAGGGTGGCAAGATTAGGGTGAGAGATGACATAAGTCGTGTCATCAGCAAAGAGAATGGGTTTCAGGTGTTGGGATACGTTTGGAAGGTCATTGATGTATATGAGGAAGAGCAGGGGACCAAGGACACTTCCCTGCGGAACTCCAGTATCAAGTGGCCGTGTTGCTGATGCTGTGTCTTTAATGGTGACGTACTGATACCTATTAGTAATGTAAGATTTGAAATAAGCAAGCGCATGGCCTCTTATACCGTAGTGGTCATGTTTGTGGAGTAGGATTTCGTGGTTTACTGTGTCAAAAGCTTTTCTTAGGTCAATAAAAATTCCTAGTGGATATTCCCTTTTTTTCCAATGCTGTGTAAAGCAGATCTAGCATTTTTATGATTGCATCATTAGTGCTTTTATTTTTCCTGAATCCAAACTGGCAGGGGTTGGTATGTTTTGAGCTGTTATAAATGAATACAGTCTCCTGTGCACGAGTTTCTCGAAGATTTTGGATAGCAATGGTAAGTTAGATATTGGCCTATAGTTGTTTAAGTCTGTAGGGTCACCACCTTTATGTATTGGTGTAACCCTTGCCATCTTGAGTAGTTTCGGGAAGGTGCTAGTCTCTATTGACTTGTTAAAAAGTAATGAAATAGCATGCGAAAGGACATGGGCCGCTCGCTTGTACACTAATGGTGGGACATGAGACAGATTCCCCGAGTTATTTTTAAGTGACTTTATGATCTCAATGACTTCCGTGGGCTCAGTTGGTGCAAGATAGAAGGAATTAGGGAAATTTCCATCTAGGTAGTCCCCGGCATGGGCATTGGTATGTGGGATTTACTGGCGAGATTAGATCCTATGTTTGAGAAGAAGTCGTTTATCTTGTTAGCTGTGTCAGTGGGATGTAGTGGTGTTTCATTAGGTTTTAGTTAGGACAATATTCTTGGTTTTTTCCCGTTTGTGGGTCCCTAGAATCTGAGAGAGTGTTTTCCAGGTCTTTTTTATATCTCCTCTAGTGTCTGTGAATCTACTGGAGTAGTATAGTTGTTTGGCTTTTTTTATTACTTTGGTGAGAGCTGATGAATAGTGTTTAAGAGTATCTTTGTGAATTAAGCCCTGTCTATATTGCTTTTCATATTGGTGTTTCTTGTCTATGGATTTCAGAATGGTGCTGGTTAGCCATGGGCAACCAAGCCGTTTGTTTGTGATCTGTTTTGTTTTTATAGGACAATGTTTGTTGTATAGTCTAAGTAATTTGTTAAGAAAGATGTCTGTCCAGTCATCAATACCATTGGCCTTGGAGAATTCTGTAGGCCAATCAACAGTCTCTAGGTCAGCTGTGAACTTCCTTACTGAGGCCTCGTCATGGAGTCTAAATGAGACTTTGTTGTATTCAAGTGGTGGTTTACTAATGTTTGTCAGGAGGAAGGTAGGGTAGTGGTCTGTAGTGCTATCTGTGATTATCCCTGATTTAAGGGGGGCTAGTATATTGGTCCATATGTGGTCTATTATGGTTGCACTTGTCTCAGTGAGCCTGGTTGGTTTAGTTATTGTTGGTATGAGAAGTGTGTTGTTCATATTGTTGATGAAATCAGTTACAGGCTGATCATCTAGTAAGCCAAGGTTGATGTTGAAGTCTCCAGCTAAGAGAAGGTGGTGCTTATTCATTTGTCTGTTTGTTATTAGTGACTTTAATTTCTCACTGAAATTTGGGATGTTTGAGCTCCTACCACGTCTCTCAAGCGTTTGGGAACTAATTTCTTGACTAATGCACTGGAAGCCAAACACGAAGACAGAAGAGCAGGTAAAGCGACAAATATATATATATATATATATATATATATATATATATATATATATATATATATATATATATATATATATATATATATATATATATATATATTATATATATATATATATATGTCAGCATCAGTGGAGGAATAATATTCATTTTTTCTGTTTTTGCAAATTTAAAGTAGTTTGCTTCCATAGATATTTAAAGAAAGATATTATTTTAGCGATGACCTTTACACCAAACAGTCACAATTTTTTTCATCATTCCTTAAATGAAAATCTGAGAGAATAACAGACTTTCCCTTCCTTCGTCTGTATCATTATGGAGAACCTTAATATATCAACCATTCTTTTCTTCATTGTATCAGAATCGTCCCATTATAGATTAATATTTCCAGGATGATTGTAGTTGTATAAAAGATTGACTTGTTTTCTCCTTCAAGAATTTCATTGTCTTCAAAATCATCTGGATTCACTAAATAATTTTTCTTGTTTGGCATATCACGTGAGTGTGTGTACTCACCTAGTTATGGTTGCAGGGGTCGAGTTAAAGCTCCTGGCCCAGCCTCTTCACTGGCCGCTAATGGGTCAATTTCCCTGCAATATGAGCTTTATCATACCTCTGCTTAAAGCTATGAATGGATTCTGCCGCCACTACATCGCTTCCCAAACTATTCCACTGCCTAATTACCTTGTGACTGAAGAAATACTTCCTAACATACCTGTGTGTGTGTGTGTGTGTGTGTGTGTGTGTGTGTGTGTGTGTATGGGTGCTTGTACTCACCTACTTGTGGTTACAGGGGTTGAGTCACAGCTCTTGGCCCCGTCTCTTCACTGATTGCTACTAGGTCCTCTCCGTGCTCCATGAGCTTTATCAAACCTCGTCTTAAAACTATGTATGGTTCCCGCCTCCACTACGTCACTTTCTAGGCTATTCCACTGCCTGACAGCTCTATTTCTGAAGAAATACTTCCTAACATCCCTTTGGCTCATCTGAGTCTTCAACTTCCAAGTGTAACCCCTTGTTTCTGTGTCCCATCTCTGGAACATCCTGTCCTTGCCCACCTTGTCTATTCGGCGCAGTATTTTATATGTCGTTATCATGTCTCCCCTGACCCTCCTGTCCTCCAATGCCGTGAGGCCAATTTTTCTTAACCTTTCATCGTAGGACAATCCTCTTAGCTCTGGGACTAGTCTTGTTGCAAACCTTTGCACTTTCTCTAATTTCTTGACGTGCTTCACCAGGTGTGGATTCCAAACTGGTGCTGCATACTCCAGTATGGGTCTGACGTAAATGGTGTACAGAGTCTTGAACGATTTCTTACTGAGGAATCGGAACGCTATCCTTAGGTTTGCCAGACGCACATCAATTAGATAACTGCTGCAGCAGTTATCTAATTGATGTGCGCCTCAGATGTGCTCGGTATTATACTCACTCTAAGATCCTTTTCCTTGAGTGAGGTTTGCAGTCTTTGGCCACCTAGACTATACCCTGTCTGCTGTCTTCTTTGCCCTTCCCCGATCTTCATGACTTTGCATTTGGCAGGATTAAATTCAAGGAACCAGTTGCTGGACCAGGCTTGTAGCTGTCCAGGTCTCTTTGTAGTCCTGCCTGATCCTCATCCGATTTGATTCTTCTCATTAACTTCACATCATCTGCAAACAAGGACACTTCTGAGTCTATCCCTTCTGTTATGTCATTCACATATACCAAGAACAGCACTGGTCCTAGAACTGACTCCTGTGGAACCCTGCTTGTCACAGGCCCCCACTTTGACACCTCGTCACGTACCATGTGTCGTTGTTGCCTCCCTGTCAAGTATTCTCTGATCCATTGCAGTGCCTTTCCTGTTATGTGTGCCTGATCCTCTAGCTCTTGCATTAACCTATTGTGAGGAACTGTGTCAAAGGCCTTCTTGCAGTCCAAGAAAATGCAGTCTATCCACCCCTCTCTTTCTTGTCTTACTTCTGTCACCTTGTCATAAAACTCCAGTAGGTTTGTGACAGGATTTTCCTTCCCTGAAACCGTCCTGGGTGTCGATTATATGCTTGTTTCTTTCCAGGTGGTCCACCACTCTCCTTCTGATGATCTTCTCCATGATTTTGCATACTATACACGTTAGTGACACAGGTTTCTAGTTTAATGCCTCGTGTCTATCTCTTTTTTTTAAAAATTGGGACTACATTTGCCATCTTCCATACTTCAGGTAGCTGCCCAGTTTCAATGGATGTGTTGAAGATCTTTGTTAGTGGCATGCACAGCATCTCTGCTCCCTCTCCAAGGACCCACAAAGAGATGCTGTCTGGTCTCACCACCTTTGAGGTATCAAGTTCACATAGCAGCTTCTTCGCCTGCTCCTCGGTTATGTGTTCCAGCACTTGGTGTACTCCCCTGTTCTGAATTCCTGGAGTCCTTTGTGTTTCCACTGTAAATATACTTCTTTAAATCTCATGTTGAGCTCCTCACATACCTCTTGGTCATTTCTTGTGAACTCCGAACCATCCTTCCTCAGCCTGATTACCTGGTCCTGTTGTTTTCCTCCGATGTGGCTATACAACAGCTTCGGGTCAGACTTGACTTTCGACGCTATGTCATTATTGTATTATCGCTGAGCCTCCCTTCTTATCTGTGCATATTCGTTTCTGGCTCTTCTGTTGATATCTTTATTTTCCTCTGTCATTTGTCTTTTCTACCTTTCCCATTCTGTAGTGCACCTAGTTTTTGCCTCCCTACACCTTTGGGTGAACCAAGGACTCGTTCAGGTCTTCCAATTATTTCTGTTTCCTTTGGGAATAAACCTCTCCTCTGCCTCCTTGCATTTAGTTGTCACATAGTCCATCATTTCTTTTACTGATTTTCCTGCCAGTCCTCTCTCCCACTGATCGTCTTGCAGGAAGTTCCTCGTGCCTGTGTAGTCCCCCCTTTTGTAGTTTGATTTTTCCCATCCTTTTCCTGCTACTCTCTTCACTTGTAGCTCAACTATGTAATCAAAGCACAGAACCACATGATCACTAGCTCCAAGGGGCCTTTCATACATGATATCCTCGAAGTCCAAACTATTCAAGGTGAATACAAGGTCCAGTCTTGCTGGATCATCCTCACCTCTCTCTCTGGTAGTGTCTCTAACATGTTGATGCATGAGGTTTTCCAGTACCACATCCATCATCTTGGCTCTCTATGGGGCTCCAAGATTCCCCAATCTCCTTGTGACTGAAATCACCCATAACTAGTTACTTTGCTCTCCCCCTGTGAGCTCTTCTGGCTACCTCGGCTAGTGTGTCAACCATTGCTCTGTTGCTCTCGTCGTATTTTTCTCTTGGCCTCCTGCAGTTCTGTGGTGGGTTGTACATTACTGCAATTACCACGTTATGGGCCTCAGACTGAATTGTTCATACTAAGTAGTCCCTTTCTCACATATCATCCATTCCTTCGATTTCCTCAGATTCCCAACGTTTTCTAATAAGCAATGCAACTCCTCCTACCCCTCTCCTCCCTCTATTTTTCCTGAGGATTTGATATCGGGTGGAAAGATTGCATCTGTTATCCTGGTGAGTTTCGTTTTTGTGAGTGCTATTATGTCTGGGGATGTCTCCTTGATCCTTTCATGCCACTCCTCACACTTATTTGTTATTCCGTTTTCATTTGTATACCAAACCTTCACCTTCTTCTCTAAAACTGTGGTCTGTCCGGTATATTGGGGTTGAGGAAGTGGAAGACCTGGTAAGGAACTACAGGTGGTTGCTGTGAGGGTGGAGTTTGTTATGAAGTGGGTGGGGGCATTGGATATGGCATGTGTGTTTTGGGATAGAATGTTTGGCTGCATTGGGGTTGTCCTGGTTGAGGGGCTTCTGTAGGTGGTTGTGAGGGAGGCTGTATTTGATTTTTCTGAGTCTGGGTTCTCCTGTCTATCTCCATCTTCAACTCTCTTTTCTCCTTTCATCTTTGTATCATCTCTTTCAGTTTCTCCTTTCCTTCTTGTGTTCCGTCGCAGTCGAGATACACCTTCTGGTACACTGGCATGTTCCTTAGTCTTGCCTTCTCCTGCAGGATCCTGTTCTGAGTCGATTCAGCCATGAGAGTCACTTTGACTGGCCTAGTTCTTCTTCTTGCAAACCCCCTTATTCTCCGAAAATTTGCCAGCTGGGTCATGCCATCGTCTCCTATTGCTTTTATGATGCTTTTGATTGTTTTTTCTCCCCTTGTCTTTTTGCTTTGTCAGTTTCCCCTTAAACTTTCTGGAGCCCATAAACAAAGACTGACCTCATTCTTTCATTCTCCCACTGCATATCCCCATGTATCCTCTGATTCAACTTAGTTGCCTCCATTGCACTTTTCCTTCAGTTTCTTCACTATCTGTTGCCCTTGGGCCCAGTGGCCTGTCATTTTCCCTTCTCAGCTTTCCTGGGCTCTACTGTGGTCTGTCATGGCCTCGACATATAGCATAGCTCTTTCATTTTCTACAGTCCCCTCGATTGCTCTTGATGTGATTCTCTCTTTTTCTCGGGCTCTGCGATGGTCTGGCAGGGCCTCTGCATACTGTTTCACTTCTTTGTTTCCTACAGTCCCCATGTTTATGGCTGAGGTAGCAGTCTCTGCTGTCATTCCCAAATTGTTCTTTAGTTCTTTAGGCTGTTTCAGATTTTCCAGTTCCTCTTCTAATCTCTGTATCTTAGCCTCTGCTACTGTGACTTCCATCTCCCACTTCTTGCTTTCTGCATCTATCCTCCACTCTCATGCTACGCTTTCCTAGCTTCATTCCCAACTCATGTTCCTTTTCCATGAGCTCTGTTGTTCCTCTAGTATATCATTTACCAGACTATTCCACTTCCTGATAACTCTGTGAGTGAAGAAATATTTCCTAACATCCCTTTGACTCATCTGAGTCTTCAATTTCCAATTGTGACCCTTTGTTCCTGTGTTCCACCTTTGGAACATCCTGTCTCTTTCCACCTTATCTAATCCTCGTGGCATTTTGTATGTCATTATCATGTCTCCCCTAGCCCTCATGTTCTCCAGTGCAGTCAGGCCGATTTCCCTTAACCTTTCTTCATAAGACATTCCCCTTAGCCCTAGAGCTAGCCTTGTTGTAAACCTTTGCACTTTCTCTAATTTCTTGATGTGCTTGACCAGGTGTGGCTTCCAAACTGGTGCTGCATACTCCAATATGGGCCTGACGTACACGGTGTACAGGGTCTTGAATGATTCCTTACTGATGTATCGGAACGCTATTCTCAGGTTTGCCAGGCGCCCTTATGCTGCAGCAGTTATCTGGTTGATGTGTGCTTCCGGAGACGTGCTCAGTGTTATGCTCACCCCAAGATCTTTCTCCTGGAGTAAGGTTTACAGTCTTTGTACACCTAGCCTATACTCTGTCTGCGGTCTTTTTTACCCTTCCCCAATCTTCATGACTTTGCATTTGACGGGGATGAATTCGAGAAGCCAGTTGTTGGACCAGGTGTCCAGCCTATCCAGGTCTCTTTGAAGTCCTGCCTGACCCTCATCTGATTTAATTCTTCTCATTAACTTCACATCATCTACGAACAGGGACACTTTTGAGTATATCCCTTCCTTCATGTCATTCACATATACCTGTGGGACCCCGCTCGTCACAGGCGCCCACTATGATACCTCATCACGTACCATGACTCGTTGATGCCTCCATGTTAGGTATTCTCTGATCGATTGCAGTGCCCTTCCTGTTATATGCGCCTGATCCTCCACCTTCTGCACTAATCTCTTGTGAGGAACTGTGTCAAAGGCCTCCCGGCAGTCCCCAGTACTCACCTACTTGTACTCACCTAGTTGTGGTTGCAGGGGTCGAGTCATAGCTCCTGGCTCCACCACTTCACTGGTCCCCTGTGTATGTATATGTGTGTGTGTGTGTGTGTGTGTGTGTGTGTGTGTGTGTGTGTGTGTGTGTGTGTGTGTGTGTGTGTGTGTGTGTGTGTGTGTGTGTGTGAGTGTGTGTGTGTGTGTGTGTGTGCGTGTGTGTGTGTGTGTATGTGTGTGTGTGTGTGTGTTTGTTTGTGTGTGTGTGTGTGTGTGTGTGTGTGTGTGTGTGTGTGTGTGTGTGGTGTGTGTGTGTGTGTGTGTGTGTGTGTGTGTGTGTGTGTGTGTGTGTGTGTAAGCAAGCTCTAAGACAGAGTGCTGGTACCCAACCACCCACTGACTATGGCACTCTGGGGTGCCACTGAAGTACCAGTCACTCTGAGTTGCCACTGGAGTGCCAGGCACTTTGGGTGCTACTGGAATACCAGACACTTTGGGGTGCCACTGGAGTGCCAAGGTCTTTTGGGTGCCACTGGAGTAACAGGCACTTTGGGGTGTTACTGGAATGCCAGGCACTTTGGGGTGCCACGGAGTGCCAGGCACTCTGGGTTGCCAGTTGAGTGCCTGGCACCCCACATAATTACCACTAAGCCAGTAATTGTATTCATTATCTCTCCATCTCCACACTTGCCATTCTCGACCCTCTACCAGCCTTCCACAAGGATCAGAATCCCATTGCCAGGTTATAGAGTTCCTACCTCTAATATTAAGTGCCGTTGTTCGGGTGTGCTCAGAGCAGAATAAAGTTGTAAAGGATAATGTGATAAATGGGTGTGTAGGATGATGAACGGAGGGGTAAAGGCAGACAGAATAATTAAGGTAATATAAAAATCGAAAACAAAGGTTAAAGAATCATTTTAGAAATTATAACTGTGGTCAGATGTTAGTTAACTTTCTTTAGTATTACCTTGCATATCTTCCTTCTTATATGTACTCTTCCGTATGTACTCTTCTGTATGTACTATACCCTGTGTACTATATTGTATGTGCTATTACATATGTACTACACCATATGTACTCTACCGTACGTACTATTACGTATGTACTGCACCGTATGCACTATTGCGTATGTACTATTATGTATGTACTATTACATATGTACTATACCATATGTACTGTACCGTACGTACTATTACGTATGTACTACACCGTATGCACTATTGCGTATGTACTATTATGTATGTACTATTACATATGTGCTATTCCGTATGTACTATTCAGTATGTACTATTACATATGTACTATTCCGTATGTACTATTCAGTATGTACTATTACATATGTGCTATTCCGTATGTACTATTCAGTATGTACTATTTTCGACCATAATGGTGACAACGGCGGTCGCAGCAAGTTGTGTTTGCTCGGAGAGAGGAAGGAAGAAGCATGAAGATGTTGACGACTTCATCACCCCATACAAGAAGCATCCGTCTCTCTGCGAGTTGTCCTGAAGTCGTGTCTGCAAGTTTCATTATTCAGACACAAGATCAGCAGATCCAGGGCCGGAATTGTGATTTCTTCGAGAAATCATCGTGGTGTGCTCACGTTGGGTGTGTGGGACACGTGGTGTAGAAATGTATGTTTTGGTGTATCTTCCATTGTGTATGTGTTGTGAGGAAGGTAGGCGGGGGCGGTCCTGGTTCCACCATACACACCTCGCCTCACTCACACTCTCATCTCACCGCCACCATACACCACTCAACGCTACTCACTCTCCCTCAGAATTCCTTGCTGTTGTGATCTTTTAGATTGGATCTGGCTCATTCCCCAATTAAGCCTGAATGCCTTCACATCCCCCCCAGGCCTGTAATTGTTTAGCTTCCTTGATAATAATAATAATAACGTACCACCCACTTCGTGACCCAAGTGCCCGAGGTCACTCGAAGCCACGTGGAACAAGAAGCCACGTGTGGGTAAGGCCACATGGAGCAAGCCACGTGGGTTAACAAGTCAGATATCGATAGCCACATGCTGTCTGGCATGACATCACCCATAATATCGCCATGCTGCCCGCATCACTCCCCTGACGTCACAGTGTTGCCCTACGTCACTTCGCGATGTCACCCAAGGACATCTGCCCGATAGTCACCCGACGTCGTCCACGACGTCTGCCCGACGTAACTCCAGGACGTAACCCAGGACGTCTGCTCGACGTCACCTCGCGACGTCGCCCAAGACGTCTACCCGACGTCATGTTCCGACGTCATCTTGGATGTCTGCCTGACGTCACCTTGCGATGTCACCTCACGACGTCTCTCACGACTTCACGTCTGACATCACCACATGATGTCACTTTGATAGTGCTAGTGCTTCACAGTGAGCAATTTTTTTCAGTACTGTCGAGACGATTGAAAGAAGATATGTCATGTGTTAATTCTTCTCAGTCAGTGTTCTGATAAATCCGTGATTGCCTTATTTCGATTTTGGCACAGAAAAGCATCATTTGCTCGTGCAAGCCATGTTGTAACTGCATGTGTAGGGCGGGTGTTTGCAGTTTTCCGTGTGTCCCGATGTGTAGTCTGAGCCCAGATGTGTGTGTAGACCACAGTGTGGTCTGAGACAAGAGCATTGGTAACACCCTTGTGTTACATGTCACCGCACTGTGACCGATGACAGCTGACATTAGTTAATACAGGCGTCAGTTTACAAACGTCTGAGCCCCCATGTACAGAAAGCTCTTATGCTCACCGTTCGTAGACGCCTGAGGATGCTTAGACTAACCTCTTCAATGACTCGAACTTTGTCAAAAGAATGACATCGTCAAGCCGCAGTAGCCCTGTCGGCAGGCAACTGTCTGACTCATGTCACAACTTCAGTGAGCAGCCTGCACAAAGTATGATGTCACTTTGAGTGCCAGCCTGCTCACTCCAGCTATGGTGTATGCTGCTACGACTCTCAGATGTTTCGCCTGAGTCGTCCCTGCCATGACTCACTCCACTCTAACCGGCAGTGACAGCCCCAGCGACAGTACCAGTCGAGAAATGTCCTCCTGAATCCGTTGGCAGAATTAGTCCTGCCCAGATGCCGAGTACTGACGACGCCTCACTCGAGGGCACCAACAGATTGTATTGGTGCCCTCACACACACACACACACACACACACACACACACACACACACACAATACACACAACACACACAACAATAAATATATATATATATATATATATATATATATATATATATATATATATATATATATTCTCACCACACTGGACCAACACCTTGGCGTCCAGCTTGCGCTAGACGTTGATCCAAGGCAGCCAGCTTTCAGTGTTTGTGTATATTTCGCCTGCTCTTGAGAATTCCTTGCATTGTTAATATCTCTAGTAAAGCTGATGCATGCAGGGGATGAGATGAAAAGCTGTTAGCCTTCTCCCTGAAAGCTGGCTGCCTTGGATCAAAGTCTAGAGCAAGCTGGACTCCAAGGTATTGGTCCAGTGTGGGTAGATTGGTAAAGCACTTCGTACCTTGTTCCAAAGTTCGTAGGTTCGAGTCTCCTTCAGCCAGAGATCAGTGTTTGTATATTATATATATATATATATATATTATATATATATATATATATATATATATATATATATATAATATATTATATATATACACGTTTTTATTTTGTGTTCTGTGTCCTGTTCCTGCAAAAGAGAGACCGAATATTTTTTTTTAGTCAAGCATGGTCGAGGACGACCATGGGTAGGTGGCCGAGCAAAATGCAGACAGTAAGCCTACATAGCTAGTTTCCATAGTGCCCACCAGAGGGCAGGTCTCTGGGTAAGCATACCCAGGCCTGCCTCGCTGTCACTTGGTGACCAGGCAACCTAGAGTCAACACTCCACTCCTCTCTCCCTCCCTGGTAGTTCCTACCTCTAATATTAAGTGCCATTGTTCGGGTGTCTTCAGAGCAGAATAAAGTTGTAAAGGATAATGTGATAAATGGGTGTGTAGGATGATGAACGGAGGGGTAAAGGCAGACAGAATAATTAATGTAATATAAAAATTCAAAACAAAGGTTAAAGAATCATTTTAGAAATTATAACTGTGGTCAGATGTTAGTTAACTTTCTTTAGTATTACCTTGCATATCTTCCTTCTTATATGTACTCTTCCGTATGTGCTATACCCTGTGTACTATACCATGTGTACTATACCATGTGTACTATTACGTATGTACTATACTGTATGTACTATTCTGTATGTACTGTTATGTATGTACTATTATATATGTATTATTACATATGTACTATTATATATGCACTGTTACATATGTGCTCTTCCATATGTACTATTCTATATGCACTATTACATATGTACTATTACGTATGTAATATTATGTATGTACTATTATGTATGTACTGTTCCATAAGAACATTTACCTTTGCAAACTTACAGGGTCTAAAGCCATCAACAAACAACAAAATACCTTACATCAAAGGACTGCTCACGGAGTTAAATGCAATGTTTGTAGCTTTCACAGAGACCCACATAAAGGATCATTTTGTCAACGAAAAATGAATCCCTGGTTATAACCTATTCAGATGCGACAGACTAAACGTGAAACAAGGTGAGGTTGACCTTTACGTCACAGAGTCCCTCATTAGCTCAGAACTACTGTACACCTCTATTGATGTACTTGATGTTTTGGCAGTAAATATCAAAAGCCAAAACCTTTTCCTTGTGGTTGTATACTAGCCTCCGTACGCAACTTCCCAGCAATTCCAGAAACAGCTTTTGAAAATTGACCACTGTCTGAAAAATCTCCCAATTCCTGCCCCAGACATCTTGCTGCTGGGGGATTTCAACTTGAGATACCTAAAATGGAGGAAAGTAGTAAATAATATTTTAGCAGGAGGCAGCTCAGATGAAAATTCACACACACACACACACACAAGCTATTAAATCTCTGCACCAAATTCACCTTAAACCAGCAAATAATAGAGCCTACAATACTATAAAATACACTGGACCTCTTCTTCACTAACCACGACGATCTGACATGTAACATAACCGTGTCAAAGACAACACTCAGATCACAACATAAGAGAGGTACATTATTATTATTATTATAATCAAAGGGGAAGCGCTAAACCCGTAGGATTATACAGCGCCCGGGGGGGGATGTGGAAGGCATTCAGGCTTAATTCCGGGAACTGGAGCACAGTTCCAATTCCCTAAATCAAGAGCCCCTCACCAACATCAAGGCACCTTCCATGAGGGGGGTAAGAGAGGTACAGACATGTGCAAGGCTCCTGACCAGCAACCCGAATTGCCATGACAATGTCCTCCATCGAAGACACCGCAAGACTCCAAGCGGACGTCAACCAAAGGGATCAATGGGCTGCAGAAAACAACATGAAGTTCAATGAAGAGAAATTTCAGCTACTCATATGTGGAAAACTTGAGGAAATTAAAACTGTATTGGGGTATAAAATAAATTCTAACCACACAATTGAACGAAAAACTAATGTGAAGGACCTGGGAGTGATAATGTCAGAGGCTCTCACCTTCAAAGATCACAACAATATATCTACCTCATCTGCTAGGAAAATGATAGGATGTATAATGAGAACCTTCAAAACTAGGGACGCCAAGCCCATGATGATTCTCTTCAAATCGCTTGTTCTCTCTAGGCTGGAAAACTGCTGTACACTAACTGCCCCCTTCATGGCAGGCGAAATTGCTGACATGGAGAATGTACAGAGAACTTTCACGGCATACATATGTACGATAAGCACCTAAATTACTGGGAACGATTGAAATCCCTTGATTTGTATTACCTGGGAAGTAGGCGAGAAAGATACATGCAAATATACACCTGAAAAATCCTAGAGGGATTAGTACCAAACTTACACAGGAAAATCACTCCCTACGAAAGCAAAAAACTCGGCAGGAGATGCAACATTCCCCCAGCGAAAAACAGAGGCGCCACGAGTACACTGAGAGACAACACAGTAAGTGTCAGGGGTCCAAGACTGTTCAACTGCCTGCCAGCATACATAAGGGGGATTACCAATAGACCCCTGACTGTCTTCAAGAAGGCACTGGACAGGCACCTAAAATCAGTACCTGACCAGCCGGCCTGTGGTTCGTACGTCGGTTTATGTGTGGCCAGCATTAACAGCCTGGTTGATCAGACCCTGATCCACCACGAGGCCTGGCCTCAGACTGGGCCGCGGGGGCGTTGACCCCGGAAACCCTCTCTATGTATTTACTATTACATTGTGCACTATTACGTATATACTATTATATTACGTACCATTATATTATGAACTATTATGTTCCCTTATATTTGGAAAGTTATTGAAAGTAGCACCTGGAATACCATTAGTATTTATTCCTGACCCTTGACATGACCAACACCCCAGGCTCTAGCTCTCGTCCCCGTCATCTCACATCTATTACACATACAAACATATACCTTCTCTCTCTCTCTCTCTCTCTCTCTTTCTAAAAAAGGCAGGTGTCTATCGACAAATACCTTTGATAATTGGTTACTACTACACACACCAAAAAAGTCGAGGTTTAATAAATGAAATAAAACCGATCATGATAGATGTTTTATTTTTTTTTATATAATTTTTTTATGAGTGTCGCTGAATCTCTGCAGTTAATTTGTTCTTGTTTTTGTTGTTATTGTTAAAATAAAAGAACTTTGTAGGTGACAAGTACAGACGTGACGTCACTGCCACGGTGACTGAGTGACGTCACAGTCACCACAGAATGACGCCACAGTCACCACATGGTGATTGCTGTCAAAAATCACCACAGAGATGAGATTTCTCATCCACCACAAATTTGGCTATGTGATGTCACTATCATGACACAGTGATGTCACAACTACTACACAATATGCTGAGGATATAACAAGGACTGTTTGGTATTAGTAATGAACCTGTAACACCACTTAGTCGTGAACTGGTAACACAGTCATGATCTGTAACACCACTTAGTCATGACCTGTACCATAACTTAGTCATGACCTGTAACACCACTTAGTCGTGAACTGGTAGCACTACTTAGCCATGACCTGTAACACCACTTAGTCATGACCTGTAACATAACTTAGTCATGACCTGTAACACCACTTAGTCGTGAACTGGTAGCACTACTTAGCCATGACCTGTAACACCACTCAGTCATGACCTGCAACACCACTTAGTCGTGACCTGTAACACCACTTAATCGTGAACTGGTAACACATTAGTCTTGACCTATAACACCACTTAGTCATGACCTGTAACACCAATTAGTCATGACCTGTAACACCACTTAGTCGTGAACTGGTAACACCACTTAGCGTGACCTGTAACACCACTTAGTCGTGAACTGGTAACACAGTCATGATCTGTAACACCACTTAGTCGTGAACTGGTAACACAGTCATGATCTGTAACACCACTTAGTCATGACCTGTAACATAACTTAGTCATGACCTGTAACACCACTTAGTCGTGAACTGGTAGCACTACTTAGCCATGACCTGTAACACCACTTAGTCATGACCTGTAACATAACTTAGTCATGACCTGTAACACCACTTAGTCGTGAACTGGTAGCACTACTTAGCCATGACCTGTAACACCACTCAGTCATGACCTGCAACACCACTTAGTCGTGACCTGTAACACCACTTAATCGTGAACTGGTAACACATTAGTCTTGACCTATAACACCACTTAGTCATGACCTGTAACACCAATTAGTCATGACCTGTAACACCACTTAGTCGTGAACTGGTAACACCACTTAGCGTGACCTGTAACACCACTTAGTCGTGAACTGGTAACATCATTTAGCCATGAAGTGTAACGCCACTTACTCATGAAGTGTAACACCACTTAGCCATGGACTGTAACATCACTTAGCCAGAAAAAAAATAACATCACTTAGCCAAGAACTGTAACACCACTTATTTATGAACCAGTAATACCATTTAGTAATGACCTGATAATACCACTCAGTAATCATCTGATGACACCATTAACATTGCCCTTTTCTTGATATACCATAAACTGACTTCTTAACACCACGAAATCTTCCAGTGTATTAACCTACATCCCACTCCCAGTATCTTACCTTCAGTACCACACTTAAGCTAGACCGTCAAGAATATTGATCAGTGGAAAGTGAGAAATATCTTGAAAAAGAAGATGAAAATACACGTGAAACAGAGGAGTTTTTTTTTATTTCGGTCTCTTTCGGAGACTAATGTTCAGCAAATCTGCTGAAAAGGGTCTGTGATGGAGGATGGAATATACATATCTCACTCGAATTTTAAAATACACTGACCTGCTGGAATCAAAATGCAGTAATCTGTTCACAGTGCAGTACATGGTGACCTGTGATGTGTCATAAAATACATTATCCACATTGATAAAGTGACATCACTTACAATATCCTGTTCAAAAGACAATGCATTGGCCTGTGACATCACTTACAATATGATGTTCAACAGACAATGCATTGACCAATAACAGCACTTACAATCTCCGGTTTGAAGAACCATCCATTGACTTGTGACATCACTTACATTATCCTGTTTGAGGTCTCCTTCATTGACCCTCATGACATTACTTAATGCATCCTAACTGCACAACTTTACAATCAGAGCATGATGTCACCCGACAGTTACCTAGTGTCTTTATCGCATCATAACCTAGTAATGACATAAAAAAAGAAATGAGCTCTTGACGTCACCTTTGAATGACACGGCAGTATCACCCGACGATAACTCGGAGATCTGACTGCAGTAATCTGGTGACGGCACTGTGCAGTAAACCAAAGAGCGTCACTCCGACATCCCACAAAAATATCTTGCATAAATAAAGAAGCTAGTACGGTGCAGATAACATTCCATAAAAAACTACATTTAATGATAATTCTTGAGGTACATTTAACATTGTTCTCACTTTCTTCACAACGTAGAAGGGACGTGGAGGAAGATGTGAGAGAGGAGAAGGAGGAGGGGAAGGGGAGAGGAGAGGAGAAGGAATGAAGACAACAGAGAGTAGAAGGAGGGAAGGAAGCCGGTAGTGAGAATGGGAGGGGTATAAGGCTTGAGGGACTGAGAGGGGAGAGAATGTGAGGAAAAAAGCAAAGGGAAACAGCGGTGATGGGAAGAAATACGAGGATGTAAGAGGAAAGGGGGTTATGGGAGGGATCAGAGGGAACATTTTGATAGCGATGGGGTGTCGTAAAACCAGGGGATCGTGGGAGAGAGGCAGGGTCGTGAAGGGGCAGGGAGTGATGTGAGGGAGGCAACAGGAGGTCGTGAAGGGTCATTAGGAGAGGTTGAGGGTCGTGAGGGAAAAACAGGCTCTGACAGGTGCTCACTGAGCACAAATCAGTCCATCATTGGTCTAAACTGGCCAAAATAAATGCAAAGAAGAAGTACTCAAATTCTCTCTTATGTACAGTACCGTGGATGACATGGTGTGGAGGAAGAGGATGGGAGAAGATGGAAGGGAGGGAAGAGGGAGGAGAGAGGAGAAATCAGGGAGACAAGAGGGAAAGAGGATGAATTAAGACGCTAGTAGGGGGAAGTGTTAGCTTCAAAGGGTGGAGGTGGGTCTTGGAGGAGTGGGTCTTAAAGGAAAGGGTGGTGGAGGAGTGGATCTTAAAGGAAAGGGTGGTGGAGGAGTGGGTCTTAAAGGAAAGGGTGTTGGAGGAGTGGGTTTTGGAGGGGTGAGTCTTGCAGCAATAGTTCTTGAGGGGGTCGAACAAGGGTCTTGGATGGGCGGGGCTGGATCTAGAAAATAAGAACCGAGTCTTGAAAGGGGTGGGACCAGGTCATGGAAGGAAGAGACTCTGGATTTTGGGGTAGCGGGTCCTATGATGGCGCTGTGCTCAAGGACGCTGGACGAGGACGAGCGAATGAGTGGGCGAGAACAGGTGTGGGCGTGAGCGTGGGCGTGGGCATGGGCTGGGCGAGGTAAAAAATATCTCCAGGATTGCATGGTCTGGACACCCGTGTTGACACGAGACACGGAATTCAACGATGACCGCTCTCAGAAGGCCAAGGAACAGTGGCTTGCTATTGCTACCTTTCCTGCTGCTTTTTTGCTGCTGTACCGTTGTCCTTCATACTGCTGCAGCTGCTGTAGCAGCGGAACACACTGCATCATGGCAGGAAGCGGCGTAGGAGCAAGAACTGCCGTTCTCTCTCTCTCTCTCTCTCTCTCTCTCTCTCTCTCTCTCTCTCTCTCTCTCTCTCTGACTAAGCTGAGCAACACTGCCAGCGTAAACTGTTCATTACTCTTAATTACGTACGTATTCATAAGCTCCTCAAGCGGCGGATGGTGGAATCGATAACGAACCTTGAGTGCGGTGGGTGGTAGGGTTCGTGTAGCCTGGAACCGTCCATGTGGCCTGGGACCGTCCGCGTGGCCTCACTGTCGCACACACCCAAGATAAACACACTCACACCGGCTGCAGATGAAAGGGGCTGCAGGCTATCAGCATCATTATACTCTGCAATAGTTTTAGCCACTCTGCTGCTATTGCTGCTGCTGTTGCTGCTGTTGCTGCTACTCATGCTGCTGCTATTTTTTGGTCATGGCAGCGCAGCCGTTGATAATGCTGCTGCTGCTATGATGCTGTTAGTGCACCTGGTGATGCTGCTTGTGATGACTCTGGTGATGTAGCAAATGCTGTTGCTGTTGCTGCTACTTCGTGTAATGATTCACAAACTGTTGTTGTCACCGTTGCTTCTGCTGCTGTCACTGTTTCTGCTCCCGCTGTTGATGATATCCCTGCCATTGCTGCTGCCACTGCTGTTATCGGTTACCGAGTGCTATCACACTTTCTAAAGTACACTGAACTCTCGTAATAACTCAAACAAATTTTTTGCCTCTGCGTTGGTCACAGCAGAGCTTCGCAGTAACAGTAATTCATGCCCCTATGCAAACCTCCAGCAATGGTGACAGTATCCTTCCGCTATTTCGTTATTTTTCATTTTTCCCGTCATCGTATAATGTTTTAACTGAGAGGGTTATTCTTATGTACGTCACTCACACTGAGAACCTCTCTTTCCCAATATCACATATGTTAAATAGATTTTTCTATATTGTTTTTGGGAGGGAGGGGGGGGGGGAGGAGAGGGAGAGGGTGAGAGGAGGGACACACATCAATGTTACATCAACTTGCAACATCACTTTGTAATACCGTTTTTTATAACCCTTTCACGCAGGCTATGTTTATGTCGTTCCGTTTTTTTTTACTGAATTAATAGTCAAGAATTATTTCCTGATTGTGTACTCTCGGTGAGCTTAATGTTTATGTACTCTCCGTGAGTTTAATGTTCATGTACTCTTTTAACATGTATTATAAACCGGTGACAATACGACTGTTACTTTTCTTTCGTCTCACAAATTTTCACGCCACTGACCTTTATGCTTCTCACAAACTGCACAAATTGATGACTTTTTTTTACAAGCTTCAAACTGAGCTGAAAGTGTTAGTTATACATCTACAAAATCAAGTGTTGGTTTCCATGTTTTCTAACTTCTAGCTTCTCATCATCACTTTCTCAATATGCTTTTCATATATGAAATTGTATTTGTATAAAACCATACCAATAGACTTGTTCGTACGTATATATTTTTGAGCACGTCTTCGCACTGCCATTCAAAAACATTCACCATTTTTCTGACGGTCTGTTAAAGTAATATAAATATATATATTTTTATGAGATATCAAAAAAAAAAAAAAAAGGTCTCATTACCAAATCACAGCAATTTATTTTTTATCTGGTTAAAAACTGTAAAAGTTATTCTTTTTATTTTAATATACTCGAGTGATATTGACTTCTTCGAGAGTCAGGTTGAATTCTCTTCATAGCTTCTGATGTGACGAATTTTACTCCTGTTAACTTTGTGATGTTTAGCCTGACCACACTTTTCTCTTTTTCTGTATTCAACATCTTCTTGTCTTCTCTTCTTCTTCTTCTTCTTCTTCTTCTTCTTCTTCTTCTTCTTCTTCTTCTTCTTCTTCTATTTTAAAAGTGTGCCATTTCAGATCTCTTTCGTTTGAGTTAATTTCTCATAAAATCTCACGATATTCCACTTTGATAACCTTTCTTACTATCTTTATATACCAAAAAAAGAAGCAAATTAATTAATCAGATTAGTCATTAACTACATCAAGATAAACAGATTTCACAACGAAATATAAACAATCTTTTTCTCTCTTCAGTTTTAACCAGCTTTTAAAATACACAAATCGTGTCTCTGTAATATTTCAAGTAATATCAAAATTCTATTATTTTTTTGTTTGTTTCACAATTAGACGATTTCACAACATTTAACATATAATTATTTTATTTTTTCCCCTTTAAATTCTTTCTAACAAGTTAAAGTTACTTGTCAATTGGATTCAGTTTCTTTTACAGTAAATCTGAAGTTTAAAATGTTTTATGTAAACAACTCAGGAGCGTCGGTTTTTTGCACTCAGAAGAGCGTCAGTTCTTTCACTCACAGGATGAACCCGTAGGTTTCGATTCATGAATTCACTCTGAGGTTGCACTTATACGATGCACTTCAGAGGACATTCTTAAGCTGTATTCTACAAATGCACTCTCATTTTGTTTCATTCAAAGGTTGCCCCCTTAAGGTTGCACACTGAAGCTGCGCTCCCTTAAGATTGCACTCACGGTCTTCACTCTAGGACAGACGAGGCAGTATTACATTT
>NC_069407.1:38346098-38348598 GCF_026875155.1 Cherax quadricarinatus | reverse complement strand
AATCTTCCATACATTTATTAAATAAAAACACTAACCACTCCAAAACTATATCCCCACCTGCTTTTAACATTTCTATCTTTATCCCATCAATCCCAGCTGCTTTACCCCTTTTCATTCTGCTCACTGCCCCACGCACTTCCCCCATACTCACAACTGGTTCTTCCTCACTCCTATAAGATGTTGTTCTTCCTTGCCCTATACACGAGATCACAGCTTCCTTATCTTCATCAACATTTAACAGTTCCTCAAAATATTCCCTCTGTCTTCCCAATACCTCTAACTCTCCATTTAGTAACTCTGCTCTCCTATTTTTAACTAACAAATTCATTCTTTCCCTAGGCTTTTTCAACTTATTAATCTCACTCCAAAACTTTTTCTTATTTTCAACAAAATTTCTTGATAACATCTCACCCACTTTCTCATTTGCTCTCTTTTTACATTGTTTCATCACTCTCTCAACATCTCTTTTTCTCTCCATATACTCTTTTACTACACTCCTTATATCATCATTCCACCAGTCACTGTTCTTCCCTCCCGCGCCCACTTCCCTGTAACCACAGACTTCTGCTGAGCAATCTAACACTCTTAAAAGTACCCCATACATCTTCTACCCCAATGCCTGTATTCTCACTAGCCCATCTGTCCTCCAACAGTTGTTTATATCTTACCCTAACTGCCTCCTCCTTTAATGTATAAGCCTTCACTCCTCTCTTACTTGCTTCCATTATCCGCGCTACATCATATCTCGTATACTTATTTATCATCTTTTTTCTTAAAATATGTGATGCTATAACTAAACTCCTTTCTATACACAGTTCAATCAAATGCTCCCCATTATCATTTACACCTGGTACCCCAAACTTACCTACCATACCCTCTCTAAATGCTTCTATTACTTTAGCATTTAGGTCCCCTACCACAATTACTCCTTCACTTGGCTCAAAAGTTCCTACACACTCGCTTAACATCCCCCCAAATCTCTCTCTCTTTCTCTCTCTCTCTCCTCTACACTCCTCTCTTCTCCAGGTGCATACACACTTATTATGACCCACTTTTCAAATCCGACCCTTACTTTAATTTACATAATCATTAAATTTATACATTTATATTCCCTTTTCTCACTCCATACCTGATCCTTTAACATTATTCCTACCTCTTCCTTAGCTCTAACTCTATCAGAAACTCCAGACTTAATACCATTTATTTCTCCCCACTGAAACTTCCCTACCCCCTTCAGCTTTGTTTCGCTTAGGGTCAGGACATCCAACTACCATTCATTCATAACCATTGCAATCACTTCTTTCTTATCATCTGCACTACATCCACGCGCATTCAGATATCCTAGTTTAATAAAGATTTTTTTTTCTTCTTTTTAGTAATTTATACAGAAGAAGGGGTTACCAGCCCATTGCTGGTAACCTCATTGCTGTGTGTGTGTGTTTGTGTGTGTGTGCGTGTGTATGTGTTGTGTGTGTGTGTGTGTGTGTGTGTGTGTGTGTGTGTGTGTGTTTGTGTGTGTGTGTGCGTGGTGTATGTGTGTGTGTGTGTGTGTGTGTGTATGTGTGTGTGTTGTGTGTGTGTGTGTGTGTGTGTGTGTGTGTGTGTGTGTGTGTGTGTGCGTGTGTGTGTGTGTGTGTACACTTGCCAATACCTACAGTTCAAGGAATATACCCTAAGAGTATATTATAATTTAATCCCCATTATAATTATTGCAATAAAAATAACTTTCATTGTTAGTATAAAGGCGAAGCACAAAGTTAATTTTCCTGGGGCTGTACGACCCCTAGGAATTTAGCGCCCCCTTCCCCCATGAACGTAATGAGTCCGCATTTACCAACTGGTTACAAAAGACTTAAGAATCATTACGGAACGTGAGCTGAAAGAAATAATTTTTTTTCGTAAACGAGAGATTTAATATTAATACACAATATTTTTTTCAGTTATATTCTTTAGGAGAAATACTTAATTATTCAGAAAAAATCAACATTTGCAGGTTGGTTATATATATATATATATATATATATATATATATATATATTATATATATATATATATATATATATATATAATATATATATATAATATATATATATATATATATATATATATATATATATTATATACGTGGTGCCCAACAAGTAAAACCTGCTCGTCTTGCCTAATAAGGCAAGTGAAACTTTATTTATGCAACAATTTCAAAAAATCATTATGAACCTAACGAAAAAAAATATATTTAATTTTATTTTTCACTATTAAATTATTGTAAACGTATCTAAAATATATTTAGTTGGATTAGGCTAAATTATATTGCACTTGTTATAATAAGGTTCAGTAAGTTTTCTAAGGTACTTTTGGTACAAAATTATTAATTTTTGCACTAACATACATGAAACAGAATATATCTTTAAACGTATAAGATAAAATTTTAGAAACGACATAATTTTAAACGAGTTTTTCTAATTGGCCAATTTTACCTATTCAGTAAAACACACACACACAC
>NC_069407.1:38321098-38341098 GCF_026875155.1 Cherax quadricarinatus | reverse complement strand
AGATCCCTTTGAAGTTCTGCCTGGTCCTCGTCCGATTGAATTCATCTCATCAACTTCACATCATCTGCAAACAGGGACACTTCGGAATCTATTCCTTCCGCCATGTCGTTCACAATTACCAGAAACAGTACCGGTCCTAGGACTGACCCCTGTGGCATTCCGCTTATTACTGGCGCTCACACTGTATGTGTATGTGCGCATGTGTATGTGTGTATGTGTATATGTATGAGGGTATGTGCATATACTCTCCTAATTGTCCTCACTTAATTGTAGTTGCAGGGGTCGATACTCAGCTCCTGGCCCCGCCTCTTCATGAACGTTACTAGGTCCTCTCTCTCCCTGCTCCATGAACTTTATCATATCTCTTCTTAAAGCTGTGTATGGTTCCTGCCTCCACTACATCACTCGCCACTGTTCCACCTCATGGCCACTATGACTGAAGAAATACTTCTTAACATCCCTGTAACTCATCTGAGCCTTCAGCTTCCAAGAGTAACCCCTTGTTTTTGTGTCCCCTTTCTGGAATATCCTGTCTCTGTCCACCTGGTCTATTCCACGCAGCATTTTGTATGTCGTTATCATGTCCCCCCTGACCCTCCTGTCCTCCAGTGTCGTCAGGCCGATTTATTTTAACCTTTCTTCGTAGGACATTCCCCTTAACTCTGGAACTAACCTTGTCGCAAACCTTTGCACTTCCTCTAATTTCTTGACGTGCTTGACCCGGTAGCGGATTCCAAACTGGTGCTGCATACTCCAGTATGGACCTGACGTACACGGTGTACAGTGTCTTCAAAAGATTCCTTACTTAGGTATCTGAACGCTGTTCTCAAATTTGCCAGGCGCCCATATGCTGCAGTAATCTGGTTGATGTGTGCTTCTGGAGACGTGTTCGGTGTTATACTCACCCCATGATCTGTCTCCTTGAGCGAGGTTTGCAGTGTTTGTCCACCTAACCTATACTCTGTCTGCGGTCCTCTTTGCCCTTCTCCGATCTTCATGACTTTGCATTTGGCGGGATTGAATTCAAGAAGCAAGTTGCTGGACCACGTGTCTAGCCTGTCCAGGTCTCTTTGTATTCCTACCTGATCCTCATCTGATTTAATTCTCCTCATTAACTTCACATCATCTGCGAACAGGGACACTTCTGAGTCTATCCTTTGTGTGTGTGTGTGTGTATGTATGTGTGTGTGTGTGTTGTGTGTGTGTGTGTGTGTGTGTGTGTGTGTGTGTGTGTGTGTTGTGTGTGTGTGTGTGTGTGTGTGTGTGTGTGTGTGTGTGTGTGTGTGTGTGATGTGTGTGTGTGTGTGTGTGTGTGTGTGTGTGTTGTGTGTGTGTGTGTGTGTGTGTGTTGTGTGTGTGTGTGTGTGTGTGTGTGTGTGTGTGTGTGTGTGTGTGTGTGTGTGTGTGTGTGTGTGTGTGTGTGTGTGTGTGTGTGTGTGTGTGTGTGTGTGTGTGTGTGTGTGTGTGTGGTGTGTGTGTGTGTGTGTGTGTGTGTGTGTGTGTGTGTGTGTGTGTGTGTGTGTGTGTGTGTGTGTATGTGTGTGTGTGTGTTGTGTGTGTGTGTGTGTGTGTGTGTGTGTGTGTGTGTGTGTGTGTGTGTGTGTGTGTGTGTGTGTGTGTGTGTGTGTTGTGTTGTGACTCACCTAATCGTGGTTGCAGGGGTCGATTCATAGCTCCTAGCCCAGCCTCTTAACTGATCGCTACTAGGTCCATTCCCTGCTCAATGAGCTTCATCATACCTCTTCTTAAAGCTATGTATGGATCCTACCTCCACTGCATGATTTTCTAGATATTCCACTTCCTGACATCTCTATGGCTGAAGAAATACTTCCAAACATCCCTGTGACTCTTCTGAAGCTTCAGCTTCCATTTGTGACCCATTGTTGCTGTGTCCCATCATTGGACCATCCCGTCTCTGCCACCTTGTCGATTCGTCTCAGTACTTTATATGCCGTTATCATGTCCTCCCTTTTGTCCCTTCTGTTCTCCAGCGTCGTCAGGTTGAGTTTCCCTAACTTCTTCTCGTAGGACATGCCCCTTAACTCCGGGAAAGTCTCGATGCAAAACTTTGCGCTTTCTCTACTTTCCTGACGTGCTTGGCCAGGTGAGGGTTCCAAACTGGAGCCCTGCACGGTGTACAGGGCCCTGAACGACTCCTTACTAAGATGTCGGAATGCTGTTCCTAGGTTCGCTAGTCGCCCTTATGCTGAAGCAGTTATTTGTTTTCCGTGTGCCTCACGAGATGTGCTCGGTATTATACACACTCCAAGGTCCTTTTCCTTGAGTGAGGGTTATAGTCTTTGGCCCCTAGACTGTACTCTATCTTAGGTCTTCTTTGCCCTTCACCGTTCTTCATGACTTTGCATTTGGTGGGGTTGAACTCCAGGAGCCAGTTGCTGGACCAGGCCAGCAGTCCGTCCAGATTCCTCTGTAGTCCTTCCTTGTCTTCTGTTTGTCTTCTGCAAACAGGGACATTCCTTCCGTCAAGTCGTTCACAAATACCAGAAACAGCACCGGTCCTAGGATTGACCCTTGTTAAACCCCACTTGTCACAGGCGCCCACTCTGACACGTTATCACGTACCATGACTCGCTTCTGCCTTCCCATCAGCTATTCTCTGATCAACTGCAGTGCCTTCCCTGCTATATTTGCCTGATCCTCCAGCTTTTTGCACTAGACTCTGTGTGGAACTGTGTCAAAAGCCTTCTTACAGTGCGAGAAAATGCATTCTACCCACCTCTCTCTCTCTCTCTCTCTCTCTCTCTTTCTCTTGTCTTACTGCTGTTACCTTGTTATAGAACTCTTATAGATTTGTGACACAGGATTTCCCGTCTCTGACTCCGTGCTGGTTGTCGTTTATAAGCTCATTCCTTTCTACGTGGTCCACCACTCCTTCCTGATAATCTTCTTCATGATTTTGCATACAACACATGTCAGTGACACTGGCCTGTAGTTTAATGCTGCGTGTCTGTTCCCTTCTTTAAAAACTGGTACTACATTTGCTGTCTTCCATACCTCAATTAGTCGCCCTTTTTCGATAGATGTGTTGAAGATTGTTGTAAATGGTACACAGACTGCCTCTGCTCCCTCTCTCAGGACCCATGGAGAGATGTTATCCCGCCCCATCGCCTTTGAGATATCTAGTTCGCTTAGCAGTCTTTTCTCCTCCTCCTCGTTGTATGTATTGTGCCATGTACTTGTTGGTGTATCCACCTCACCGTCTTTCTGGAATCTTTTCTGTCTCCACTGTGAATACTTCTTTGAATCTCATATTGAGCTCCTCACAATCTTGTAAACTCCCCTTCTTCCTTCCTCAGCCTGATTACCTGGTTCTCGACTGTTTTCTTCCTAATATGACTGTACAACAGCTTTGGGTCAGACTTGGCTTTCGCTGTTGTGCCATTTTCGCATTGTTGTTGGGTCTCCCTCCTTACCTATGCATACTCATTTCTTACTCTACGACTACTCTCCTTGTTCTAGTGGGTCCTTTGCTTTCTCTACCTCTTCCATTCTTTAACGCACTTGGTTTTGGCCAAGGGCTCGTCTTGGCCTTCTCATTGTTTCTGTTGCCCTCGGGTACAAACCTCTCCTCCACTTCCATGAATATTGTTCTCACACATTCCATCACCTCATTTACTGTTTTCCCTGCCAGTTCTCGGTCCCACTGAACCTCGTGCAGTGTGTGTGTGTGTGTGTGTGTGTGTGTGTGTGTGTGTGGTGTGTGTGTGTGTGTGTGTGTGTGTGTGTGTGTGTGTGTGTGTATGAATACGTAGAGACACGAATTGGGAAGAGTGCAACGGACAAGTGAAGTAGTAGCAGCAACACACACAGGAAGAGACATTCATGAGCTTCCTCAGCGCTCGGGCTTCTGTCCAAAGCTGAGGTACTTGCTGCCTCTGCACCTCCTGACATCGTCTGCTGCTATGCAGCTGCCACACTCTTCGAGCCCCGTGGGGGCGGGGGATGGGGCTAGGCCTGCGGACAGCTGGTCCCAGAAGACGAGGAGGTACTTGTACCTCCTCCCATGGCAAACATTAGTCTGAGACACTCCCATGACAGGGAGCCAAAGCCGAGCCACCTCTTGGAAAAGGCCCGGGTCGGGCGATTATACCGACGAATCTACAACAGAACAGACACGAATTGTTAGGAGTACTTACCTGTGTAGGTGGCGTGTAATTATGCAGGTGGTTGGTGTGAAGGTGGGAGGGAGAGCAGGCAGTGGGTGTTACCTCAGCCACACCTGCACAACACATGCCATCATCACCAGTGCGTCAACACTTGCAACACCACACGACCCACCTGCAACACAGCAACACTGGCTTAGTGGCTTACACACACTCACTCACACGCACACACACACACGCACACACACACACACACACACACACACACACACACACACACACACACACACACACACACACACACACACACACACACACACATACATACACTCACCAGTAAACAAGCCACGTCCTTCCAACGGGTCAACGCGGTGCGTGAGATGAGCGCGAGCGAAGATTGTGTTCTCGCGGTAGTAGACAGCGGCGATGGTCGCGGTGCAGCGCAGTTTGAGGTGCCCCTTCTGAAGATGGCTCAGCCGGGCGCGAAAGTGCAGACCGAGGATAGAAGTCTCCAGTCCCTCGCTGTTGGGTACTGGCGCATAGTCTATCAGAGACACACTATCCGCCTGAGGAAGGAATATCCAAGTTAAATTAAGGCAATATCAATCCTTCGCTGCGACCACCACGGACTGGGCTCAAATTGTCGTATCGAAATCCAGCTGACTCTCCGATAAAGCTTGAAAACTAAGCTGTGGGTTTCGATTCAACGTATGCATCCTCTTCATATTACTGTCACATTTCAACCTCCTGTTTGCTGTTGTCTAAATCTACCCTCTGGTCGGTAATAAACAGAAGAAACGATTGAACTAACAGTAGGAACGACTGATTTAACAGAAGGAACGACTGATCAAATAGAAGGAACGACTGATTAAATAGAAGGAACGACTGATTAAACAGAAGGAATGATTGATCAAACAGAGGGAACGACTGATCAGATAGAAGGAACGAATGATGACACAGAAGGAAAGATTGATGACACAGAAGGAAAGACTGATTAAACAGAAGGAACGACTAATCAAACAGAAGGAACGAATGATGACAGAAAAGGAGTGATTGATTAAACAGAAGGAAGAACTGATCAAACAAAAGGAACGAGTGATTAAACAGATCGGACAGGAAGAACAATTACTCAGAAATGAAGAATGATCAAGAAAACAGGAAGAACGATGAATGAAATGGGAAAAACGATTGATCAAACAGGAAGAATGATCAGTCAAACAGGAAGAATGATGAATCAAACGGGAAAAACAATGGATGAAACAGGGAGGGACCACAGAAAGAACCTCTAAAACAAAGTGACAACTCGACAGATCAAGAAACCATTCGCATAGGAAAAGAGAGAGAGAGAGAGAGAGAGAGAGAGAGAGAGAGAGAGAGAGAGAGAGAGAGAGAGAGAGAGAGAGAGAGAGAGAGAGAGAGAGAAGAGAGGAGAGAGAGAGAGAAAGAGAGGGAGAAGAGAGGAGAGAGAGAGAGAGAACCCGACTCTCTCTCTTCTCTCTCTCTCTCTCTCTTAGCTTTAAGAACAAGAATAAAAACAACAACAGAGCATGAAGAACAAGAAAAATAACAACAGCCTCAATAACACAATCGACACATGGCACAGCTGCAGCAACGAACAGAAAGAGAGAGAGAGAGAGTGATTGAAAAAAAAGAGAGAGAAAAAAACGGCAGGTTAGTTTCGAGGACACGCAGATAGGATTGCTTGGCCAAAGTTTTTCTCCAAGAGACGAAGAGAAGCAGGAGACGAGGAGACATTCTTTCTTCTGAGCCACCTGCCAATCAGTGACAGGAGAGAGAGAGAGAGAGAGAGAGAGAGAGAGAGAGAGAGAGAGAGAGAGAGAGAGAGAGAGAGAGAGAGAGAGAGAGAGAGAGTACATGGGAACGTGCACACTGAGGCAATCTGCTGAGTAGAACTGTCTATTTCGGTCTACAATAAGGACTATAGTGTATTATCTAGATAATACACTATAGTCACTATAGTCATTTTCTCTGACTCACACACACCTAGGTGTGTGTGAGTCAGAGAAAATGTAAAACTGGTCACTTTGCAAGAACTCATTTAAAATTAAATCCTTTCTAAAAATTTATCTTATACATTTAATTAAAGATATATTCTTTCATTGATATTAATGTAAAAATTTTTAATTTTGTACCAAAAGAACTTTAGAAAACTTATCTAACCTTATTATAACAAGGGCAATTTAATTAAGCCTAATCCTGCTAAATATATTTTGGATAAGTTTACAATAATTTAATACAAACACAATAAAATATATTTTTTTCGTTAGGTTCAGATTGATTTTTACGAAATTATTGAGTGCACAAATTTTCGCTTGCCTTATTAGGTAAGAAGAGCGTTGCTATTTAAACCAAAATCGCAAGTTTTACCTATTCAGCACAATATATATATATATATATATATATATATATATATATATATATATATATATATATATATAATATATATATTCTCTCTCTCTCCTCACCCTCTTTCATTAATCTGTAACATCCTCGGATTGTTTCACCCTTCACCACCTTTCTCTATACATTCTTCTCTCTTTCCATTGCTTTCTCTCTCTCTATCTCTCTCTCTCTCTTTGATAAAATAATGAAGATGGAAAGATTAAAGGTTCTTATTTCTTTCTCTGTCCCCTTCCTTATCCTATTCTTCCTTTACCCTCTTCCATTTTTTTTCTTATTTTTATGTCCTCTATACTCTTACTTCTTTTTTTTCATCCACCTTTCCTTTTCCTCATTGTCCTCCTTACCGCCTCTCATCCTCTCCCTTTCTCCAGCCTCCTCCTCCTTCTCTCCTCCTGTCTTCTTTTTATCCTCTTCATTCTCCTCTTCCTCGTCTAATCATTTCCAATCTTTCACCGCTGGTCATTCTCCTCTGCTTCTCTTGCTTCTCCTATTCCTCTCCGTAAAGTAACATCTTACCTCTCTTCATCTTCCTCTTTTCTCTTCTCCCTTCTATATTTTTCTTTTTACCTCCTCCCTCCTTCTCCTTCTCTTCCTCTTTTTCCTTTCTCTTCTCGTTCTTCTCTACCTTCTCCTCCTCCTTTTCCTTCATAAGACTTTCCCATCATCTTCAGTGATTGGACTAAACTTTCCCCATCACCTTCAGTGATTGGACAAGAATTTCCCATCACTTTCAGTGATTGGACATGAATTTCCTCTCACCTTCAGTGACTGGACAAGAATTTCCCATCACCTTCAGATTTCATCGTCCATCCCTCAGTGATTACGAAGTTTGAGGTGGACTTCATAACGCCTCCACTTCTGCCTCAACTTCCCCCTCGGCGTGCTCTGCTTGCCCTCTCCCAGCCTCTCCCCACATCCCCTCTTTCCCCTCCCTCCTTTCCCTTCGACCCTCCCTTCTCTCCCTGCACTGCTCCCTTCTTTCCCTTCACCAAACTCTTCGACATTTCCCTTCGTCTTCACCTCATCTTTCTTCACACCTCTGATGCATCCATTCCTTGTCATTCTAGCTGATCCTCGCTACTTCTTCCCTGCCTCCTTCTCCTCCTCTGAGCTCATCCCTTCTTTCTCCCTCGATTACTTCAAAAAGGAACTGAACACTGTTAGATCGTGATGAAGCGCGCGCCCTCTGCAAGATTATATAATGAACACCTTCAATGGCTCAACTTGGAGAGGTAGATGCGCGTGTGCATGACACTGGTGCTCCTGGCCAGGCAGCAGAAGGCGTGGCAGGCGCTTGAGAAGGTCTGCCAGATTGCTCCAAGTGACGAGTTTCGTTTCCTGGGTGGATGAGAAGCTGACCGTCATCCCCCACTGATTAAGTCACTCCAAAGTCCTCCATCTCCTCAGACTAGAACTCATCCATGGAAAAGAAATTTTTTGACCTGTTTTCATTATATCAGACGACCTCCCTTCCCCGTGCCACTTATCACGGTCATCGATGTAGAAAAGTTATTATTATAACAAGTTTGGCTTCATCTAGAGCTCTATTTACAGCGAAACGTCTCAAAAAGACGCATATATATTATATATATATATATATATATATATATATATATATATATATATATATATATATATATATATATATATATATATATATCCGAACCTTTGCCTAGAAAAACTAAATTATGCGGTTCTTGAGATCTGCTCAAGGCATATTCCAATAAGAAAAAGAAAGAGAAGATGTAAACTAGAAAGAGAGAAACGCTCCGTATACAGACGAAGACGAAGAGTCACAGAGCTGCTGAGAGGGGCCAATATATCTGAAATACGAAGGGAGGCACTGGTCAATGAAATTACAAATATCGAACTTAAGCTGAAGGAATCTTACAGGAGAAGAGAATTGCAGGAAGAACTAAGCGCAATAAAGAAAATGAAAAAAAAAATGCTTTTCTTGTGCCAAATCTAAGGGAAAAACAACATCCAGGATCGGGCCCCTGCTTACGCGAGATGGGACATGCACAGATGACAGCCATGAAATGAGTGAGATAATAAAGTCCCAATACGACTCTGTTCAGCGATCCGCTACCCAGACTAAGGGTCGACAATCCAAATGAATCTTTATGAATGAGACCCAAAATTTGATCATCCCAAAAATCTCGGATATTATCATAACACCACAAAACTTTGAAAAGACAATAAATGACATGCCCATGCACTCAGCCCCAGGCCCAGACTCGTGGAGCTTTGTGCTCATCAAGAACTGCAAGAAGCCCCTGTCGCGTGCCTTCAGCATTCTATGGAGAGGGAGCATGGACACAGAGGTCATCCCGCACACACTAAAAAACAAAAGACATAGCCCCACTCTAAAAATTTGGCAGTAAAGCAATTGACAAGAACTATAGACCGATAGCACTAACATCTCATATCATAAAATTTTTTGAAAGGGTTCTAAAAAGCAAGATTGCCAACAACCTAGATACCCATCACTTACACAACTCAGGGCAACACGGGTTTAGAGCAGGTCGCTCCTGCCCTTCCCAGTTACTGGACCACTATGACAAGGTCCTGGATGCTGTAGAGGATAAACAAAATACAGATATAGTATATACAGACTCTGCAAAAGCCTTCGACAAGCGTAACCATGGTGAAGTAGCGCACAAAATGCGTGATAAAGGAATAACAGGAAAAGTTGGTAGATGGATCTGTAACTTCCTGACAAATAGAACACAAAGTGTAATAGTAAATAGAGTAAAGTCTGAGGCAGTACGGTGAAAAGCTCTGCTCCACAAGGCATATCTGACATAGCCGGAGATGAACGCCATAGCTCCGTGTCTTCCTTTGCTGATGACACCCG
Organism: Cherax quadricarinatus; assembly: GCF_026875155.1. Classification (NCBI taxonomy): domain Eukaryota; kingdom Metazoa; phylum Arthropoda; class Malacostraca; order Decapoda; family Parastacidae; genus Cherax; species Cherax quadricarinatus. Next base: position 38,331,693 of record NC_069407.1, on the reverse strand, counting down.
AATTGTCATGACAGTGTCCTCCATCGAAAGCACCGCAAAACTCCAAGCGGACATCAACCAAATCTTCAAATGGGCCACTCAAAACAATATGAAGTTCAATGAAGAGAAATTTCAACTGGTCATATATGGAAAACTTGAGAAAATTAAAACTGTATCAGGGAATATAACAAATTCTAACCATACAATAGAGCGAAAAAGTAATGTGAAAGACCTAGGAATGATAATGTCAGAGGATCTCAGCCTTCAAAGACCATAACAATGTATCTACAGCATCTGCTAGGAAAATGATAGGATGGATAATGAGAACCTTCAAAACTAGGGATGCCAAGCCCGTGATGATTCTCTTCAAATCGCTTGTTCTCTCTAGGCTGGAATATTGCTGTACACTAACTGACCCCTTCAAGACAGGCGAAATTGCTGATCTGGAGAGTGTACAAAGAACTTGCACGGCACACATAAGTACGATAAGGCACCTAAATTACTCTGAACGGTTGAAGTCCCTTGATTTGTATTCCCTGGAACGCAGGCGAGAGAGATACATGATAATATACACTTGGAATATCCTAGAGGGACTAGTATCAAACTTGAATACGAAAATCTCTCCCTATAAAATCAAAAGACTCGGCAGGAGATGCAACAATCTCCCAAGAGGCTCCCGGCAGCGGCAGCAGCAACGGCTTACAAGCTCCGTTATTTCTCCAATAGCCAGAGCTCATCAATGCTATTATGATGACCTAATTGCAACTATAACTGCACTAGCCCACGTAGAACCCAGAATGACCCAAGATCACCAACAGTGATACCTACAACTGAGTAAATAGACGATCAAAGGAAGACTGCACTTCAAACCCACAGCACCGCCCCGCTGCCAGACGAACACCCTAAGCTCTGTACATATAAAGCTTCTCCAACTAGCTAAAACAACTACACCTACCCTTGTATTATACTATGAGACCAAATCTCAGAAGAAACAACAATACGAACACTAAGAAATCGACTATACAACATGTTTACCCAGCAGGACTCCGGAGAACCCTCCACCCCCCTTACCACCACCCAGGGCGATGCATCGACAACACCAAACATGGCTGACTCCCCCTCAAACTCCTCTTCCTTCACAGGATCCAGCCCGCCACCTGACCTCCCAGGTATGACCAATGATCCAGATACTCTAAAGTCATACATCACCCCCTTAACTACAGATAATATGAATCTTCTTACTGAAAATACGATTCTTAGTGCAACACTAACCCAGCATGAAACCAAGTAAGCCCACCTTGAGAGCAAGATCTTTAGCCTTGAAAAAAATTTAACGACAACGGGAATGACTGATTTTTGGCAAGACCCTCCAAACAGTCATAGCCAGCCACACGGACCAAATAACAGTAAAGGACTGGAAGACCAACATGGATACCCAGTTAAATGACTACTTTGCAAATCAAGATGATAAAACCGAGCAAGAAAAGTTATCTGACTCAGTAATAATTAACAGTTCACTCTTTCCTAATGACATAAACCAAACCAACTCTGAAGATACTACTATTCGGACCATAAAAGACCAACTAAAGGTTATAGTACCAGTGTCAGAAACAAAGGAAACTCAGTTACTAGGGAAGCAAGGTTCAAAACAAAGTGTTATGCTTAGATTTCACACACATGACAGGAAAAAAGATATAATCAGTGCATCAGTTCATGCAAAAAAAAGATGTATACATAAACGAGTGTCTGACAAAAAAAAAAGTCAGAACCTCCAGTACCAAGTAAGAAAACTTAAACGGGATAATAAAGATAAAATTCACCAGTGCTTCACACAGGACGGGAAAGTTCTAGTAAGGAAAACAAACACAGGCAGTATGTATACCATCACAATGAAAATGAACTGACCAGCTTCCTTCAACATGTTAATCTTACAAAGACTGACTAACCACGGTGTCCAAATCATTATACTACGTTTATACTACGTGTAGTGTATGTTATTACTCCATTTTTCTACTAGTCCCAGTACTCTCATTACCAGATAGTATCAACTACCTCACTGTCACACGTTTATTACGAAACTGATTGTGATATATTTTTTTTGTAATACCATTCTAGAAATCGCCTTGTAGAATCATTTACTTGTTATATAACTATCACACCTCGCAGCCAGCCTTCCAAACTCCCAGGTGAAGGCCACTACCCTTTTTAGTATTTACATATTTTTACTTTACTTATATTTTTAAACACCTAATTTTACTATCTTGTAATTCCCAGTATTACTATCTGCCATACATTTTTTATACAGTAGCCTTCCAACTTACATTAATATATATTCACATACCTCTTAAAATTTCTTGTCAACATTATTCTCACTTATTATTTTTACTATTCCCTTCCTTACTTTCAATTAGTATTTTCAATCTTAAGCTCTGTATATCCATTCTTTCATTTCTTAGATAGATCCTTGATGCTTTTACTTTTTACCGCCTTTTGTGAGCTCTTTATATAAGCACCAGTGCAATATTAATTCCTAACTGTGTGCAATTGTTTTATACAAGGTTGTCTAAGTCAATATATTAATCCTTCTTAATAGTTAATAGTGCATTTTTACTATTAGTGGTACATACATTCTTCATTAGTCATATGAACGTTAACATTGTTCCTGATATCAACTTATTATCAAATGAAATAAACCCAAACAAAAATTGTCTCGACTACATTGCTAATCAGGCAAAGACACTACTCAGTACCAACAATAATATAACAGTATTCAGTTATAATGTCGGTCATTGAGTAAACACTATGATGACCTCCTAGCATTACTCAGTTCTTTGCAGGCAAACATGTCAGTCATAATTCTCACTGAAACCTGGCTTTAACATGATGTTGCAAGCATCTCTACTTTACCAGGTTACACAGCCATACACAACTGTAGGCCCGATCAAATAGGAGGTGGCACAGCAATTTACTACTCTGATGAACATGAATGCATCAAATCTACCTGCACCAAGGATAAAAATGGCGAATATACATTTGCGAAATTCAAGTCCAAAAACATTAAAAAACCCATAACAGTTGTAGCTATCTACAGTGTACCTCACTCAAAATATTTACACATCTATCGAAACCCTAAGAAACATGATAACTGACGCAGAAATGAATAGACACCACCTGATACTTACAAGTGACTTCAACATTCACCTCATCCATGAACACGAACCACAAGTTACTGAATTCACTAACACTATGAGCAACTGCTTACTCCTACTATTTATAAGTAAACCAACAAGAATCACTGAGACAAGTGCCTCACTACATGACCATATCTGGACCAACACTATCCCACACTAAGAGCAGGCATTACCACTATCCCATCTTTCTCATAACAAACTTATGTAAACTTCCACAGGACACAAGTAAAAACGCATTCCTGCTACATGATGAAACATCTGTAAATAATTCTATTTCGGCATTAGGTAATATTGATTGGCAAAGTGTGCTAGCACCTGTTTAATAAGCGTTTTGCAAAAAGCCCAAAACCTCTAAAACAGACATTGTCCAATAAAAACAAAACCAATCACAGCCAAGAGACTAAACAGCCCCTGGCTCACAAACAGCATCCTCACTTCAACTGACAAAAAAAATGTAAACGAAAGGCAGTACAGATTGGGTCAGGTTACGAAAGAACAGACGTAAGCGTCGACGGTACTGGTCGACGCTTACGAATCTAATACGAAGGGCTAAGAAAATGTATTACAGAAACAGATTCAATGACATAAAAACGGATACGAAAAAGACGTGGAAAATCATCTTTGAAATTCTAGGATCAAGGAAACTGCCTCGAAAAAAATGTAATTAACCTAACTAAACTTAAAGAACCTCTCATCCCACCGACGGATACTGCCAACAAACTAAATGTCTTTTTCTCCACTATAGGAACAACACTAGCAAGCAAAATCCCAAACTCAAAGACAACCATAAAACTACCTCACTGGCAGATACCCAAATACTCTTTTCCTAACCCCAACAAACCCTACTAAAATTTCACTCATCATCAAAATGCTAAAGAACAAGGCAGGAGACCTAAATAGCTTACCACAATTTATATATAAAAAAGCTTCTAATTTGTTATCACTCATTACTGCAACACTTTTTAATACGTCCATTGAATCTTCAATCCTCTCATCCCTGCTCAAGACAGCGAGGGTTACACCAGTCCACAAAGGAGGTGATCCTTTCTGATTTAAATAACTACAGACCTATATCAAACCTACCCCTTCTATCTAAGATCTTAGGAAAAATATTAGAGAAGCAAGTTTACTCCTACCTTGTATCCCACAACATACTAAACCCCTTCCAGTTTGGATTTTTGCCAAGAAAAAGCACAAATATACCGCGCTGGAAAAAAAAGGGAAATTTCACTGGGCCTCTTCTTAGACCTAGGGAAACATTTGATACAGTTGACCACGATCTCATACACCTAAAACTTGAACATTACAGGGTCAGAGGACACTCACTCGATTACCTAAATCATATCTCAGTAACAGACACAAGTATGTATACACAAATGATGTTGTTTCCACCACACAACCTGTTCTAGTTGGAGTCCCCCAGGTCAGTGTTCTTGGACCTCTTCTGTTTCTCATTTACATCAATGACCTCCGTAATGCCTCCACACTACTTAAACCTGCTCTTTTTGGAGATGATACTACCTATATCTTCTTTCACCCAAACCAAACCATACTTAGAAACAGTGTAAATGATGAGCTGCTAAAAATATCCACTTGGATGACGGCCAACAAACTTACCTTCAGTACGACAAAACCTACTTCATACTGTTTGGTAACAGAGCTGCAAATATTCAGCTAGACATATCGATAAATGGTTCCTCCATTTCAAGACACAAGGACGGGAAATTTCTAGAACTCCACATTGACAGCTGTCTTAAATTTCAGATCCACATACAGCATATTACCAAAAAAATCTCCGAAACAATAGGCATCCTCTCTAAGATACGGTACTATGTACCCCAAACAGCACTTCTTTCTCTTTACCAGTCTCTCGTCCACCCTTACCTCATCTATGGTATTTGTGCATGGGGTTCAACCACAGTAAATTGCTTAAACCCTTAATTATACAACAGAAAGCTGCAGTGAGAATGATTACAAACTCCTGCGCCAGGCAACACACCCACCATTATTTAAGAGCTTGAGCCTCCTTAACATGCAAAATTTCCACTTATATTATTGTGCCTACTACATACACAGAACATTATTCTTCAATATAAACCTTTCCCTCAGACACCTTCTTGACAACTACAATAGAATGCACTTGCATAACACAAGACACAAAACACTCTTAGATATCCCTCGTGTCCATCTCTCCCTATCCAGAAATGAAATGCATATACAGGGCTCAAAGATCTGGAATTCATTGCCAGAAAATATAAAAGGGCCCCACCTGCCTGCACACCAATTCAAGGCACTACTTAGAACTCACTTCACCTCCCAAAACTAACGACACAAACACCATAAACCCAAAATTTGCCAAACTTTATCAATTATTTCAAAACTAAAATTGTCACAATCTCATTATTATAATGTGCAAAAATATTATACTGTAACTACCTCTGTTGATATATAATAAATCAATTTTAAATCTGAACCATTTATATGTCTAGTATTCAGTAGCTTGTTATTGCGACCCCTGAATGGGTCACAATGTATATAATGTATATTACCTGTTCATATAATTTTATATTGCTTATATTTGTGATATTAGCTAAATCGTAAATATATTGCTTTATATTATTATTTGACTTAGTTATATTATTAGGTAGGATGTAACATTTATATATTATTCAGTGCCTTGTCTAACGTCTAACTACCGCTCCGCTTGTTTTGTTGCCGGCTTCTCTGTGTTGCTGGGCAGCAGCAGTCCACGGAGAGCCATGTGATCAGGACGAGGTGCTCACACCTCACTGGGGTGAGAGACTGTCTTGCCTTCGCTAGCTCGCGCTCTTTCTGGTAGACGTTGCTTCCAACAAGATGTCCCTCTCCAGCTCTCCCTTGCTGGTCCTTGTTGGAAGATCGTCTCTGTCGCTTTCTTGTTGGTTCTGTATAACTCTGCTCACAGAACATAGCCTAGACTTAGTGATTTTCGACGTTGTACTGAGGTTGTGTGTCTCATAGACACTCTGAGAAACTCAGGTCCTGAGCTGTAGCTTCTGACCTAATTTGTACTGGTATCTGTGTACTGTCACAGTCGGGTTTTTTTTAATGCTGAACTTAGATTCAGTAGTATGGGAGTTTTGTGGCTTTTGCGGAGGATCTGCAGATGGTCCCTACTTAGTGTCGTTATATTATCTCCTTGTTCCTGATTCTGTGTCGCTATTGCTTGTTATATTGCTGTTCGGCTTATCAGCCCTCTTATTGTTCAAGCAAGCTGTTCTGATTGCCAGGTTGGTTAAAAAGTTAGTTTATGTGAGGACTTTTAGTCGAGTCTTGAGACACAGTGAACTACTTAGAGCACTTACACACATACACACAAACTTACTTGTATATATTAGTATTATGTTATTAAATGTTAACAATGTACCAGACGGTACTTAAAAGCCATAAAAATGTGATATGCGCCTTCAGCACAATACTACTGTACACCAGAGAAGTGTACCAACTTGTATCCTATATTATATTCAATTGATTACTTTAATTTACTTTGATAATATACGCCTAGACAACTTTATTGTTATTAATAAACTTATTAAATTTTAATTTATCTAGTTAGTAGCCTACCAGTTGTAATCCTGAAGCACTATTAAATCTTTTTAAAATCTAATGGATAATTGGACAAGGATACTGACTACTTGTTACAAAAATCCAGTAACAGGCTGGATGCTAGAAGGACAGACCTTTCTAGTAATCACTGGAGATCTCTATCATTATTAGATATCGCGTTTTTTGTAACATCTGTAAAATATAATACTTTAACTACCTCTCTGGATATATAAAAAAATCAATTTTCAATTCGAACCAGTGTCAGTGGCTGTCTTTGCACTTGCAAATCAATATTGAAACTACACATTGTAAACTATGCGTGGAAAAAGACTCCTTTAACATGGATATAAATGCACTGGAAAACGTAGAGAGGAGGATGACAAAGTTGATCCCATGTATCAAAAGTCTTCCCTATGAGGATAGACTGAGGGCCCTGAATCTGCACTCTCTGAAAGGCGTAGAATTAGGGAGGGATATGACTGATGGTGTATAAATGAAAACCAGGAATAAATAAAGGGGATGTAAATAGCGTGCTGAAAATATCCAGCCAAGACAGGACTCGCAGCAATGGTTTCAAGTTGGAAAAGTTCAGATTCAGGAAGGACACAGGAAAGCACTGGTTTGGTAATAGAGTTATGGATGAGTGGAACAAACTCCCGAGTGCCGTTATAGAAGCTAAGACCTTGTGTAGTTTTAAAAATAGGTTGGATAAATACATGAGTGGGTGTGGGTCGGTGTGAGTTAGATCTGACTAGCTTGTGCTACAAGGTCTGGTGCCGTGCTCCTTCCTTAAGTGGAAGTGACCTGACTAGGTGGTCATTGTTCTAAGCCAGTGGCATGGACCTGCATCGCAAGGGTCAGTAGGCATGTTGCAGTGTTCCTTCTTTCTTATGTTCTTCTTATGTTCTTAACATGTCAGTCACATACTGTAAATTTTGCCAAGAAATAAAAATTGATTGACTGGATGAAAAGCAGAATCGCCACGAGTACACTGAGAGACAACACAAAAAGTTTTCAGGGTCCAAGACTGTTCAACTGTCTCCCAGCATACATAAGGGGGATTACCAATAGATCCCTGGCTGTCTTCAAGAAGGCTCTGGAAAGGCGCCTAAAATCAGTACCTGACCATCCGGGCTGTGGCTAGTACGTCAGTTTGCGTGCGGCCAGCAGTAACATCCTGGTTGATCAGACCCTGATCCATCACGAGGCCTGGTCTCAGGCCGAGCCGCGGGGGCGTTGACCCCCGAAACGACTTCCACAACAAAGAAACACCTGACGCGCGATAATACCGGACTCATAAGAAAAGAGGAACACTGCAGTAGGTCCGCTGGTCAAGCTAGACAGGTCCTCACGACGTCCCACTAACAAATTATTCTACCCGAGAAATAAGGTTTATTATTTGTCCAATGTGTTATTAAAATCTTCCCAAATTTTATTAATTATAAATGAAACTAATTTATACAAACCAAATTTTATAATTAATAAAATTTGGGAAGAGTTTAATAATACATTATATATATATATATATATATATATATATATATATATATATATATATATATATATATATATATATATATATATATATATATATATATATATATATATATATAATATATATATATATGTATATATCGTGCCGAATATGTAAAACTGGTCAGTTAGCAAGAACTCATTTAAAATTAAGTCTTTTCTAAAATTTTCTCTTATACGTTTAAAGATATATTTTTTTCCATTAATGTTAATGTAAAAAAATTTAATTTTGCACCAAAAAAATCTTAGAAAACTTACCTAACCTTATTATAACAGGAACAATTTATTTTAGCCTAACCCAACTAAATATATTTTAGATTTGTTTACAGTAATTTAATACTAAACAAATACAATGAAATATAATTTTTTCGTTAGGTTCAGAATGATTTTGGTGAAATTATTGCATACACAAATTTTCACTTGTCTTATATGGCAAGATGAGCGTTGCTATTTAAGCCAAGATCGCAAGTTCTGCCTATTCGGCACGACATATACGTATATATTATATATATATATATATATATATATATAATATATATATATATATAATATTATATAAATATATATATATAATATATATATTATATATATTATATATATATATATATATATGTACATATATGTTGTGTGTGTGTGTACTCACCTAGTTGTACTCACCTAGTTGAGGTTGCGGGGGTCGAGTCGAGCTCCTGGCCCCGCCTCTTCACTGATCGCTACTAGGTTCACTCTCCCTGACTGTGAGCTTTATCATACCTCTGCTTAAAGCTATGTATGGATCCTGCCTCCACTACATCGCTTCCCAAACTATTCACTTTACGACTACTCTGTGGGCTGAAGAAATACTTCCTAACATCCCTGTGATTCATCTGTGTCTTCAGCTTCCAACTGTGTCCCCTGTTACTGTGTCCAATCTCTGGAACATCCTCTCTTTGTCCACCTTGTCAATTCCTCTCAGTATTTTGTATGTCGTTATCATGTCCCCCCTATCTCTCCTGTCCTCCAGTTGTCGTCAGGTTGATTCTCCTTAACCTCTCCTCGTAGGACATACCTCTTAGCTCTGGGACTAGTCTTGTTGCAAACCTTTGCACTTTCTCTAGTTTCTTCACGTGCTTGGCTAGGTGTGGGTTCCAAACTGGTGCCGCATACTCCAATATGGGCCTAACATACACGGTGTACAGGGTCCTGAATGATTCCTTATTAAGATGTCGGAATGCTGTTCTGAGGTTTGCTAGGCGCCCATATGCTGCAGCAGTTATTTGGTTGATGTGCACTTCAGGAGATGTGCCTGGTGTTATACTCACCCCAAGATCTTTTTCCTTGAGTGAGGTTTGTAGTCTCTGACCCCCTAGACTGTACTCCGTCTGCGGCCTTCTTTGCCCTTCCCCAATCTTCATGACTTTGCACTTGGTGGGATTGAACTCCAGGAGCCAATTAATTGCTGGACCAGGTCTGCAGCCTGTCCAGATCCCTTTGTAGTTCTGCCTGGTCTTCGATCGAGTGAATTCTTCTCATCAACTTCACGTCATCTGCAAACAGGGACACCTCAGTCTATTCCTTCCGTCATGTCGTTCACAAATACCAGAAACAGCACTGGTCCTAGGACTGACCCCTGCGGGACCCCGCTGGTCACAGGTGCCCACTCTGACACCTCGCCACGTACCATGACTCGCTGCTGTCTTCCTGACAAGTATTCCCTGATCCATTGTAGTGCCTTCCCTGTTATCCCTGCTTGGCCCTCCAGTTTTTTGCACCAATCTCTTGTGTGGAACTGTGTCAAACGCCTTCTTGCAGTCCAAGAAAATGCAATCCACCCAACCCCTCTCTCTTGTCTTACTGCTGTCACCATGTCATAGAACTCCAGTAGGGTTTGTGACACAGGATTTCCCGTCCCTGAAACCATGTTGGCTGCTGTTGATGAGAATCATTCCTTTCTAGGTGTTCCACCACTCTTCTCCTGATAATCTTTTCCATGATTTTGCATACTATACATGTCAGTGACACTGGTCTGTAGTTTAATGCTTCATGTCTGTCTCCTTTTTTAAAGATTGGGACTACATTTGCTGTCTTCCATGCCTCAGGCAATCTCCCTGTTTCGATAGATGTATTGAATATTGTTGTTAGGGGTACACATAGCGCCTCTGCTCCCTCTCTCAATACCCATGGGGAGATGTTATCTGGCCCCATTGCCTTTGAGGTATCTAGCTCACTGAGAAGCCCCTTCACTTCTTCCTCGGTTTGTGTGCACTGTGTCCAGCACTTGGTGTGTGCCCCACCTCTCCGTCTTTCTGGAGTCCCTTCTGTCTCCTC
>NC_069407.1:38298598-38313598 GCF_026875155.1 Cherax quadricarinatus | reverse complement strand
TGTGTGTGTGTGTGTGTGTGTGTGTGTGTGTGTGTGTGTGTGTGCGTGTGTGTGTGTGTTTATGTATATTTCAACGATACGTGTGGCTCGAGTATCTTTCCTATTCCCTTCCCAACAATTTTCCCTGTTTGCTTTACAGCTTTTACGAGTGTCTTTCGTCGGCTCTTCTCGCGTTGAAAATCTGTGTGGAGTAGCAGCGCTGCGCGGCGCTGATATTACGTATGTTATCAGTAATGGCACGCAGAGAGTAACATCAGGGAAAGAGAGGCACCAGTTATTAATGGAATTTCTTTTTTTTTCTTTTTTTTTTTTGCTACGGCTATTGTTATTATCACAGCGGTGCTTGAATATAGCGACTGCTATTGTATCCTGGTGGGGATGTGGGGGTGGTGGTGGGGGTGGTTTTGGTGGGGGTGATAAGGGTTTGTGGGGGTTGTGGTGGTTATGGTGGGGTGGTGGTAGGGGTGGTGGTGGTGATGGTGGTGGGGGTTGTGGGGGTTATGGTGGGGGTTGTGGTGGTTGTGGGGGGTGGTGGTCGGTGGGGTGGTGGTGGGTTGGGGGTCGGTGTGGTTTGGGGTGGGGGTGGTGTGGGGGTGGCGCTAGGGGTGTTATGCATATTGCTGCTTCTTCTTTGGTGAGCTGCCGCCCAGTCAAAAAAAAAAAATGACTCGAGAGCCCCAATTTTTTAAGTCAACACCCTCCAGACCCGGGACTTGAAATTTTCATTTTGAATCGATCGAACCAGCATTGCGAAGGTTTCTTTTCATCCCCCCCCCCCCCCCTTCCCCCCCCCCCTCCCCCTCCCCTCCCCCCCCCCCCCTTCACCCTCCGTTATGAATCTGCCCTACGAATGGAGCCCTTGATAACAACATGTCAGAACTAAAATTGATTGGTACAAGGCAGGGGGAATCTTATTTTGGATATTGGGGCAATCCAGGGTGCGGCAAAATCCCCTTTACCGAGATTAATTATTTCCTGAAATAAACTTAACATCAATTACTTTAAATGAGTCTGCACGAGTTGATTATTGGTTAAAAGTTGAAATTCAATTTCCCTTTGCAATGTTTCCACATTTTTTCCTTTTGTTTCAGAGGGGTTTCAAGGTGAAAGAGGGGGTAGTAGTAGTGGAAGCAAGAACCCCCACGCAGCTTGGAGGGAAAAAGCACACAGTCCAAAAGGAAGCGATGAAAAAGGAACGTTCATTGGTAATGATTTAAACATAGAAATATGACTCGATTTTTGAAGTTAATATGAGTATCACACACACCACCCACACACACACCAACACACACAACACAAACCCCCAACACACCACACACACACACACATACACACACACACACACACACAACACACACACACACACCACAACACAACCCCACACAACCCAATACACACACCACACATACACACACACAACACACACCACACACACACACACACATACCACACACCACACCACACCACAACCTACACACCACACACACACATACACACACACACCCACACCACACACACACACACACCAACACACATACACACACACACACTACCAATAGGGAAAAAGCCTGGTCCCCGGAACGTACGTAAAAAGTCTCTTAGCAACATCAGTTTTTGGGAAACAACATAGGGGCGGAATACATATATTGTGTATGGGAGGGGGATATTCGGGGGAGTGGGAGGAAATTAACTCGGGTGTAGTGGGAAGGAGATTACTCGGGTGTAGTGGGAGGGAATTACTCGGGTGTGTGGGAGGGAGATTACTCGGGTGTAGGGAGGGAGATTACTCCGGTGTGCGGGAGGGGGAAAATTTTTTGTTTAAATGGAAGGGAAAGTACGCATTTGGGGGAGGATAAGAAAATATAAAGAAAAAAAGGGGGAAAAAAAAAACGAAGGGGAAGGAGAGATATAGGAGAGAGAAGAAGATGGTGAGATAAGGGAGAAGGAGGGGAGAGAGGGAAGAGAGAAGGAAAAGAGAGAGAGAGAGAGGAGAGGAGGAAGAGAGAGAGAGAGAGAGAGAGAGAGAGAAGGAAGGGAAGAATAGAGAAAACAAAGCAAATTATTTAAATTTGACGAATCTTCCCTTTAGAGAAAAAACACGGGGTGAAAGTGACCCCATTCACCTGCTTCTCTTTTTTAAAGCAGTCCATATATTTTAATAATTATTTTCTTTTTGAGAAATAATAAAAAACAAAAGTGAGAATGTCTTCTTTTAATGTTGACAAAAGTTCACGGGTTCAATATTAACAAGAACGAAGCTGGTTCAATTTCCTTGGTGAGTCGAGACGTATGGGATAGTCTCCTGACACCTGTTGCTTCACTTCACCCAGCAGTTGTTCGTGGGTTGCATCCTGGGCAGGGTGAGACGTATGGGCAAGTCTCCTTACGCCTGTAGCCTCACTTCACCTAGCAGTAAATAGGTACCTGGTCGTTAGTCAGTTGCTTCAGTTCACCTAGCAGTAAATAGGTACCTAGGCGTTAGCAAGTTCTTTCAGTTCATCTAACAGTAAATAGGTATCTGGGTGTTAGTCAGTTGCAGTAGGTGGCATGCAGGTCTCCTTTACACACGTTGCTTCGGTTCACCTAGGAGTATATTGGAACCTCGAGCCAAATTTCAGGTATTCCCTCCCCCCTCTTACCTCCTGAAATTCAGGAATTCCCTTCCGTCCAGAGATTTAGGGATTCTTGCCCTACGGCACGAAGCGTCAAGAATCAACCACTGTTCCCACATAAACTATGAAGAAGGCTGCATGACCCTTGTCGGTTCAGCGCTTGCTCTGATTATAATAATAATTAAACTATGAAGCAATTGGGCAAGAGTTAAGTAACCTAGATGGCAAGACTTAAAAGCCTGCTAGTTAGGTGGATGTGTTTAACACACACACATACACACACACACTAAGAAATGTCTTGGGGTGATATTATAACGACGTACAAAATACCGAGAGGAATTGATATGGTGGACAGGGACAGATTTTTGATTATTATTATTATAATCAAAAAGAAGCGCTAAGCCACAAGGACTATACAGCGCTGACAGATTTTTGAGAGATGGGAAACAGGAGCACGAGTGCACAGCTGGAAATTGAAAACACATATGAGATGCGGGGACGTTAGGAAGTACTTCTTCAGCTTTAGAGTAGTCAAGAAGTGCCTTGGCAACCCTTGAGAATGAAGTGGTAAGAAGAGGAACAATAAGGCTCTCGAAACTGGGAGAGACAGAGAGCGAACCAAATAGCGACCATCGAAGAGGTGGGGCCAAGAGCTGAGATTCGACCCCTTTAGATACATATGAGCCTAACTGGCATTATATTATAACCGGCTACAGACTGACTCGTAACAGAATCTCGACTGAGCTCATTAACTCACTGCCGTTCACTCATAATAAACTTTATAGTTGAGTGCATAACAGTCATTGAAAAATAAAATGGTGAATCAAAACAAAGGTTATAAAAAAAAGAAGGGGACGGTAAAAGTGGATGGCAATTCTTAGATTTAATGACAGATGGTTTGAATAGCAAAATGGATGAGGAGTGGAATAGAGAGATACTCTCCAAGAGAAGAACGAGGTAATATGTTAAAAACTATAGGAAAATAACTTTGAAAGCAGGAAAAAGTGGGCAGTCATAGCAAAGGACTCGTAAGGGAGTGGAAGAGAAGAGTGAGACTCCTTACTGGAGGAATATCCTCCGCCCATCTCTCAACAAGGTTGACCTTCAAGGGTTCCTTGATGCTGGTGAAGGGACTCCCACTTCCTTGGATCGAACCTGAATGCATCTCATTTTCCCGTGTGCTGAGTGGCATCTTCAGGTTTACCACTCCCCTATGCATACCTGGAGTTTACCTGGAGAGAGTTCCGGGGGTCAACGCCCCCGCGGCCCGGTCTGTGACCAGGCCTGCAATAATAATAATAATAATAATAATAATAATAATAATAATAAGAAGAAGAAGAAGAAGAAGAAGAAGAAGAAGAAGAAGAAGAAGCACAAGCCCAATTCAAGACCTTCACAACTCCCCTCTTCTCCAGAAGTGTGTGTGTGTGTGTGTGTGTGTGTGTGTGTGTGTGTGTGTGTGTGTGTGTGTGTGTGTGTGTGTGTGTGTGTGTATAATTTATATTATTTTACAAGGAGAGGCAGACACACAATAAAATATATAACCAGACCAGTTGAAAATATGTTAATTTATTTCATAATATTTAAGTTGCCGGAGCAGCTCACCACACACACCAAAATAAATATCCTCAATACACTGATCATAATAATATTTATTTCCTGTATTAGTTCCGTTATTAAATAGCAAATAATACAATTTATGTTAAATATTCATTTTACTCTCTAAAAAATCATGAATATCTTAACTGCGTCATTACCTGGCACCCGTGGTAAATAAGGTGCCTTGACAAAGGCACTAACTAGGCTCTATCAATCTCAGTGTGATTAATGCCGCAGCTCCAGGCATATATAAGAGCGCAAAGAGGACACTGCCTGACATATGTCTCTGTTAATGACCCATAAATTCATTAGCGGCAAATTTACTGTTTCTCCAAGATAACGCTTAGTGTAGGCTGGTCCTCCCTGCCTTCCTCCCTACCAGGACACTCTCTCTCTCTCTCTCTCTCCTTCAATGTGTGGAACATTCATTGTGAGAATGGTGTGGCACCATCCTCCGTCCTCTTATCCGCTCTCTGTGTCTCTTTAGACTGATGCACTCGCTGAGTGTGTGTGTGTGTGTGTGTGTGTGTGTGTGTGTGTGTGTGTGTGTACTCACGACGGTTAAAACTCGGCTCCTGGTCCCTACTCTTAGCCTTCCTGTTTTGCTTTGGCTCCTTTTGGCTTCAATAACTTTCTTCTCATCTTCCCACATTTATCTCTAACTTTATTTTTCTAAGGTTTCTTTATTTTCAGTTTTCTCATACGTTTCAGTGACTCATCTTTATTTGCGTGATTGACGTTATTTCACTTCGCTTCCCTTCATTTAACTTTCGCAAACTTTCTTTCAGCTGGTTTTACTTTCATTTAGCTTTCTCTTTTCCAGCTTAGGTTTCACTTACTTGTCTTAAATTTTTCTCCAAGATTTTACTAATTAATAAAGTTGCTCTAGCTTTCCCTCATTTTATTAATTTATTTTCCTTTCATTCCTCTCTTGCTATCCTTCACATGTCCCATTATTTTCCTTAACTTTCTGTTGCTTTCAGTAGATTTACCACTATTTTCACCGACTTTCTCATTCTACCCTCCAGCTTTCACGAAATTTCTTTCAACTTTCTTTTTCATTTTTCTTAATGATCCTCCGACTTTATTAAAATTTCGCAGAATTTGAATTAGCTTTCTCCTACTTTAACATTCTCCCAACTCACATATAATTTTTCCTTAGATTTCGTTCAAAATTTTTTTTAAAATTACCCTTTTTCTTTCTCCCTACTTTCTCTTACCTCTCACTTGTTTTCTCCTAGCTTTCCCATACAAATACCAACTTTTCCTTCTGTGTAATCTCCTCTCACTTTCACTTATCTGAACTTTATGTTCCCTTTCTTTATATCAGCCTCTGAATTACTGTGAGAATGACTTTATTACCAGTTCAGCAGCCGGCGACACCTGTGGACCTGTGCGGCGACACCTCTGGACCTGTGCGGCGACACCTCTGAACCTGTGCGGGGGATTTTCCCGTCGCCACCAATATATACCAGGGAAAGTTCCCTGTTTTTGGGGGTCAGGTTTGCTTAGTAATTAATTCAGTAAGAACTATCTGCTTTAAGGGCACCAATAAGCGTGCTGCGTTTTTTCCAAATCACCCGTATGTTTTATTTTCGGTGTTTGGAAAGTGAATAGATGAAATGAGAGAGAGAGAGAGAGAGAGAGAGAGAGAGAGAGAGAGAGAGAGAGAGAGAGAGAGAGAGAGAGAGAGAGAGAGAGAGAGAGAGAGAGAGAGAGAGAGAGAGAGACCCAAATATTTTATATCCCCAACATCTCACTACGTCTCCCTGACTCCATAGAGCCTAGGGAATGGGAAGTATCAGCGTTTGATTGGAGGAAGGAGAGGGCAGCTCCAGTTCCTGGGATCATGAGCTCCTCGCCTGCATGAAGGCTCCAAAAGTCGTCCCTTGTAAGATTTCCACCACTTCTGTGAATACTGTTATTCAGTTCTCTCTCTCTCTCTCTTGTTTACCATCTCTCTCTTGTTTACCGTCTCTCTCTTGTTTACCGTCTCTCTTTTTTTGCCGTCTCTCTTGTTTACCGTCTCTCTTGTTTACCGTCTCTTTCTCTTGTTTACCGCCTCTCGTGTTTACCGTCTCTTGTTTACCGTCTATCTCTCTTGTTTACCGTCTCTCTCTTATTTACCGTCTCTGAGACTCTCTCACCTTTGGTTATGTGCTTCCGAAGGCAGAAGTGTAAGCGCTAGAAGTCCAGAGGTTGTGCTGCAGCTCTAAACCCCCATCTCGGTTCTTATCTTCATTCTGAAGGACTGACCTCTCACTGAGACTGACGGACTGATTACTTCAGAATTGCACTGCTCTCAGTGTTTTGTTAGCCTCTGTAAGTGACTGAAGAAGCCCGCAGTGCAGTCGAAACGTTTCGGGAATAAAGATATCCAACAGTTTCAAATGTGACTTATTCATCAAATGTGACTTATTCATCAAATGTGACTTATTCATCAAATGTGACTTATTCATCAAATGTGACTTATTCATCAAATGTGACTTATTCATCAAATGTGACTTATTCATCAAATGTGACTTACTCATCAAATGTGACTTACTCATCAAATGTGACTTATTAATCAAATGTGACTTATTCATCAAATGTGACTTATTCATCAAATGTGACTTACTCATCAAATGTGACTTATTAATCAAATGTGACTTATTCATCAAATGTGACTTATTCATCAAATGTGACTTACTCATCAAATGTGACTTACTCATCAAATGTGACTTATTAATCAAATGTGACTTATTCATCAAATGTGACTTATTCATCAAATGTGACTTACTCATCAAATGTGACTTACTCATCAAATGTGACTTATTAATCAAATGTGACTTATTCATCAAATGTGACTTACTCATCAAATGTGACTTACTCATCAAATGTGACTTATTAATCAAATGTGACTTACTCATCAAATGTGACTCATTAATCAAATGTGACTTATTCATCAAATGTGACATTTCTCAAACGTGACTTATTTATCATCTGGTCTTCATGTTGTTGCATGGAAGAAGGAGTTGGAGAACACACAGAGCGGAACACAGAGAAGAACACACAGAGAAGAGCACATAGAGAAGCAGAACACACAGAGACGAACACAGGAGAACACAGAAACAGAACACACAGAGAACAATATCAGTTAGGTCAGTGCAGTAGCTGATTCTGTCCTCAGGTTGTTTCTTGACTGATTCAAGAATATAAAGCTCGAGTGCAGTAGAGTTTTTTACTGTTTGTTTACTGAGATTAAAATGATCTAATCCCTGTCTCTTTCTCTGTGTCTGTTTGTGTGTCTGTCTCTGTGTCTGTGTCTCTGCGTCGTTCTGTGTGTCTGTCTCTTTGTCTCTATTGGTTCTTGCTAGATGCACACTGTCAATGGACCACAGACAGACACAAAGACAGGCAGACACGCAAACACTCACACAGACACGCACACAGACACGCACACAGACACGCATACAGACACGCACACAGACACGCACACAGACACGCACACAGACACGCACACACACGCACACAGACACGCACACAGACACACACACAGACACGCATACAGACACGCACACAGACACGCACACAGACACGCACACAGACACGCACCACAGACACGCAAGCAACAGACACAGACACGCAAGCGGGGACTAGAAAACCGACACAAAGAAACATACCATCAAGTCAATAATATAGAGGTCCTTTACACACCCCCACACATCCCCACACCCCCCACACACCCCCACACACCCCACACACCCCACACACCCCCACACACCCCACAGACCCCACCACACCCCCACAGACCCCCCCACACCCCCACGCACCCCCACGTACCCCCACACACCCCCACACACGCCCACACACACCCCCACACACCCCCACGCACCCCCACACACCCCCACACACCCCCACACACACCCCCACACACCCCCACGCACCCCCCCACACCCCCACACACCCCCACACCCCCCACACACCCCACTCCCCCACACACACCCGCACACACCCCCACACCCCCCTACACTCCCCCACACACCCCCACACACACACACAACGCACCCCCAAACACACACACACACACACACACACACATCCCATCACACCATCCCAAAACACACTACAATCCATACCCACAGCCTCCACCCAACACCGAGCTATAGAATCCCACAGTATGCCACCAGGTCTCCCACCCTCACAGGCCCCCCAAACCACAGTGTTGGAAAGGAAACTGAAGGTATGGTACACAAACGCTGATGGAATAACAAATAAGTGGAAGGAGTGGCACGAAAGAGTCAAAGAAGCATCACCGGACATCATAGCTCTCACAGAAACCAAGCTTACAGGTATGATAACAGATGCCATCTTTCCAACGGGATACCAAATCCTGAGGAAAGACAGAGGGAACAGGGGGGGTGGAGGAGTGGCATTGCTGATCAAAAATCGCTGGAATTTTGATGAGCTGGAGAGAGGAGACAGCGGAGAAGAAAGTGATTACATAGCGGGAACGCTTCACTCTGGAGGTCCCAAGGTGGTAATAGCAGTGATGTATAACCCACCACAGAACAGCAGGAGGCCAAGGCAAGAGTACGACGAGAGCAATAGAGCGATGGTTGACACACTGGCTAGAGTGGACAGAAGAGCTCATGCATGCAGGGCAAAGCTCCTGATCATGGATGACTTTAACCACAAGGAGATCGATTGGGAGAACGTGGACCCACATGGGGGCCAAGATACATGGAGGGCTAAGATGATGGAGGTGGTACTGGAAAACTTCATGTGCCAACACGTAAGGGACACTACAAGAGAGAGAGGAGAGGATGAACCAGCAACGCTGGACTTAGTATTCACCTTGAGTAGTGCAGATATCGAGGACATCACATATGAAAGACCCCTTGGGGCCAGTGACCATGTGGTTTTAAGCTTCGAATACACAGTAGAGCTACAAGTGGAGGGAGAAGCAGGAAGGCCAGGACGAATGAAGCCAAACTACAAGAAAGGGGACTACACAGGAATGAGGAACTTCCTGAACGGGGTTCAGTGGGACAGAGAACTGGCAGGGAAGCCAGTTAATGAGATGATGGAATATGTAGCAACAAAATGCTAGGAGGCTGAGGAGAGGTTTGTACCCAAGGGTAACAGGAATAATGAAAAAGCCAGGATGAGCCCATGGTTTACCCAAAGGTGCAGGAAAGCAAAAACCAAGTGTGCTAGGGAATGGAAGAAATATAGAAGGCAAAGGACGCAGGAGAATAAGGAGAGCAGTCGCAGAGCCAGAAACGAATATGCACAGATAAGAAGGGAGGCCTAAAGACAATATGAAAACGACATAGCAGCAAAAGCCAAATCTGACCCGAAACTGTTGTACAGCCACATCAGGAGGAAAACAACAGTCAAGGACCAGGTAATCAGGCTAAGGAAGGAAGGAGGAGAGACAACAAGAAATGACCGTGAAGTATGTGAGGAACTCAACAAGAGATTCAAAGAAGTGTTCACAGAGGAGACAGAAGGGGCTCCAGAGAGACGGAGAGGTGGGGCACACCACCATGTGCTGGACACAGTGCACACAACCGAGGAAGAAGTGAAGAGGCTTCTGAGTGAGCTAGATACCTCAAAGGCAATGGGGCCAGATAACATCTCCCCATGGGTATTGAGAGAGGGAGCAGAGGCGCTATGTGTACCCCTAACAATATTCAATACATCTATCGAAACAGGGAGATTGCCTGAGGCATGGAAGACAGCAAATGTGGTCCCAATCTTTAAAAAAGGAGACAGACATGAAGCACTAAACTACAGACCAGTGTCACTGACATGTATAGCATGCAAAATCATGGAAAAGATTGTCAGGAGAAAAATGGTGGAACATCTAGAAAGGAATGATCTCATCACCAGCAGCCAACATGGTTTCAGAGATGGGAAATCCTGTGTCACTAACCTACTGGAGTTCTATGACATGGTGACAGCAGTAAGACAAGAGAGAGAGGGGTGGGTGGATTGCATTTTCTTGGACTGCAAGAAGGCTTTTGACACAGTACCACACAAGAGATTAGTGCAAAAACTGGAGGACCAAGCAGGGATAACAGGGAAGGCACTGCAATGGATCAGGGAATACTTGTCAGGAAGACAGCAGCGAGTAATGGTACGTGGCGAGGTGTCAGAGTGGGCACCTGTGACCAGCGGGGTCCCACAGGGGTCAGTCCTAGGACCAGTGCTGTTTCTGGTATTTGTGAACGACATGACGGAAGGAATAAACTCCGAGGTGTCCCTGTTTGCAGATGACGTGAAGTTGATGAGAAGAGTTCATTCGATCGAAGACCAGGCAGAACTACAAAGGGATCTGGACAGGCTGCAGACCTGGTCCAGCAATTGGCTCCTGGAGTTCAATCCCACCAAGTGCAAAGTCATGAGGATTGGGGAAGGGCAAAGAAGACCGCAGACGGAGTACAGTCTAAGGGGCCAGGGACTACAAACATCGCTCAAGGAAAAAGATCTTGGGGTGAGTATAACACCAGTAACATCTCCTGAAGCGCACATCAACCAACTAACTGCCGCAGCATATGGGCGCCTGGCAAACCTCAGAACAGCATTCCGACATCTTAATAAGGAATCGTTCAGGACCCTGTACACCGTGTACGTTAGGCCCATATTAGAGTATGCGGCACCAGTTTGGAACCCGCACCTAGCCAAGCATGTAAAGAAACTAGAGAAAGTGCAAAGGTTTGCAACAAGACTAGTCCCAGGGTTAAGAGGTATGTCCTATGAGGAGAGGTTAAGGGAAATCAACCTGACGACACTGGAGGACAGGAGAGATAGGGGGGACATGATAACGACATACAAAATACTGAGAGGAATTGACAAGGTGGACAAAGACAGGATGTTCCAGAGACTGGACACAGCAACACGGGGACACAGTTGGAAGCTGAAGACACAGATGAATCAAAGGGATGTTAGGAAGTATTTCTTCAGCCACAGAGTAGTCAGGAAGTGGAATAGTTTGGGAAGCGATGTAGTGGAGGCAGGATCCATACATAGCTTTAAGCAGAGGTACGATAAAGCTCATGGTTCAGGGAAAGTGACCTAGTAGCGACCAGTGAAGAGGCGGGGCCAGGAGCTTGGACTCGACCCCTGCAACCTCAACTAGGTGAGTACAACTAGGTGAGTACACACACACACACACACACATACACCACACACACACACACACATTCACACAACAACTAACACCACACACACGGACCACACATCGACACACCAACACCAACACAACAATACACACAACTACACACACACCCACACACACACAAACACACACACACACACACACACACACACACAACACACACACAACACAACACACACACACACACACACACACACACACACACGCACACACACACACACACACATACACACACACATCACACACACACACACATACACACACACACACACACACACACACACACACACACACACACACATACATACACACACACACACACACACACCCGCCGAGCTGAAGCGCTTGTTTTACATACTATTGCGAATTTTGCATAAAAATCTTCATCATTTTTTACGGAAGGTCAGGAGAGAGAACATGTATATTTTTTATAACCCCCCCCCCGTATCCAGGAATATATTTATTTTACCCTACCCTTTCTTTCTTATAAAGTAGACACTGCAGAATTATAATTTTATCGGGATGGGGACCGATAGATAAAGATGGAAGGAAGAGACATGTAAATGAAGAAATTTACGAGGCAGAGGGCCAGTGCATAGACCGGTAGTAATAGACAGGTGCGATTTTAAATCAGTCGGCATTTGTGAGTTTTCCAACACGCTCACCGCTTCAATTGTTGTTTTTCTAAATTATGTCTGTGATAATATGCTGATAATGAGTGTGTGTGTTTGTGTGTGTGTGTGTGTGTGTGTTGTGTGTGTGTGTGTGTGTGTGTGTGTGTGTGTGTGTGTGTGTGTGTGTGTGTGTGTGTGTTGTGTGTGTGTGTGTGTGTGTGGTGTGTACTCACCTTTTTGTGGTTGCAGGGGTCAAGTCTTATCTCCTGGCCCCGTCTCTTCACTGGTTGCTACTGGGTCCTCTCTCTCCCTGCTCCATGACCTTTATCAAACCTCGTCTTAAACCTATGTATGGTTCCTGCATCCACTACGTCACTGTCAAGGCTATTCCACTGCCTGACAACTCTATGACTGAAGAAATACTTCCTAACATCCCTTTGACTCATCTGAGTCTTCAACTTCCAATTGTGACCTCTTGTTTCTGTGTCCCCTCCCTGGAACATCCTGTCTTTGTCCACCTTGTCTATTCCGCGCAGTATTTTATATGTCGTTATCATGTTTCCCCAGACCCTCCTGTCCTCCAGTGTCGTCAGGCCGATTTCCCTTAACCTTTCTTCATAGGACATTTCCCTTAGATCTGGAACTAACCATGTCACAAACCTTTGCACTTTCTCTAATTTCTTGACGTGCTTTATCAAGGGCGGGTTCCAAACAGGTGCTGCATACTCCAGTATGGGCCTGACGTACACGGTGTACAGTGTCTTGAACGATTCCTTGTTAAGATATCGGAGCGCTGTTCTCAGGTTTGCCAGGCGCCCATATGCTGCAGCAGTTATCTGGTTAATGTGTGCTTCCGGAGACATGCTCGGTGTTATACTCACCCCAAGATCTTTCTCCTTGAGCGAGGTTTGCAGTCTTTGGCCACCTAGCCTATACTCCGTCTGGGGTCTTCTGTGCCCTTCCCCTATCTTCATGACTTTGCATTTGGCGGGGTTAAATTCGAGAAGCCAGTTGCTGGACCAGGTGTCCAGTCTGTCCAGGTCTCTTTGAAGTCCTGCCTGATCCTCATCTGATTTAGTTCTCCTCATTAACTTCACATCATCTTCGAACAGGGACACTTCAGAGTCTAACCCTTCCATCATGTTGTTCACATGTACCAAAAATAGCACTGGTCCTAGGACCGACCCCTGTGGGACCCCGCTCGTCACAGGTGCCTACTGTGATACCTCATTACGTACCATGACTCGTTGTGGCCTCCCTGTCAGGTATTCTCTAATCCATTGCAGTGCCCTTCTGTTATATGCTCCTGACCTTCTAGCTTCTGCACTAATCTCTTGTGAGGAACTATGTCAAAGGCCTTCTTGCAGTCCAAGAAGATGCAATCAACCCACCCCTCTCCCTCGTGTCTTACTTCCGTTACTTTATCATAAAACTCCAGAAGGTTTGTGACACAGGATTTGCCTTCCATGAATCCGTGCTGGTCGGGGTTTATACTCTCGTTCCGTTCCAGGTGCTCCACCACTCTCCTCCTGATAATCTTCTCCATAACTTTGCATACTATACATGTCAGTGACACAGGTCTATAGTTTAGTGCCTCTTTTCTGTCTCCTTTTTTAAAAATGGGCCCCTCAAGGAAGGTTCCTTGATGTTGGTGAGGGGCTCTTGATTTAGGGAATTGGATCTGTGCTCCAGTTCCCCAAATTAAGCCTGAATGCCTTCCACATCCCCCCCCCCCCAGGCGCTGTATAATCCTCCGGGTTTAGCGCTTCCCCCTTGATTGTAATAATAATTTAAAAATGGGAACTACATTTGCTGTCTTCCATACCTCAGGTAGTTGCCCATTTTCCAGGGATGTGTTGAAGATTGTGGTAAGTGGCACACACAGCATATCCGCTCCCTCTCTAAGGACCCACGGGGAGATATTGTCCGGTTCCATTGCCTTTGAGATATCGATGTCCAATAGCAGCTTCTTCACCTTCTCCTCATTTGTATTTATGTCATCCAACACTTGTTGGTATATTCCTTGCTGGTGTCCCCATCTGGTCTGTCCCGCCAGAGTCCTTCCTGTCTCCACTGTAAATACTTCCTTAAATCTCATGTTGAGCTCCTCACATACCTCTTGATCGTTTCTTCTGAGTTCTCCACCTTCTTTTCTCAGCCTGATCACCTGGTCTTTGACTGTTGTTTTCCTCCTAATGTGACTATATAGCAGTTTCGGGTCAGACTTGACTTTCGATGCTATGTCGTTCTCGTACTGTCGCTGGGCCTCCCTCCTTATCTGTGCATACTTATTTCTAGCTCTTCTACTAATCTCCTTATTTTCCTGGGTCCTTTGTCTCCTGTACCTTTTTCCATTCTCTAGTGCACTTAGTTTTTGCCTCCCTACACCTTCGGGCAAACCAAAGACTCGCTTTGGTCTTCCTATTATTTCTGTTTCCCTTGGGAACAAACCTTTCCTCTGCCTCCTTGCACTTTGTTGTTACATATTCCATCATCTCGTTTACTGATTTTCCTACCATTTCTCTGTCCCACTGAACCTCCTGCAGGAAGTTCCTCATACCTGTGTAGTACCTCCTTTTATAGTTTGGCTTGTCCCATTCAATTCCTGTTACCTTCTCCACTTGTAACTCTACTATATAATCAAAACTCAGAACCACGTGATCGCTAGCTCCAAGGGGCCTCTCGTAAGTGATGTCCTCAATGTGTGTGTGTGTGTGTGTGTGTGTGTGTGTGTGTGTGTGTGTGTGTGTGTATGTGTGTACAATTTCATAGTACAAAATCTCCTTGAATTTTCAATTCAATTCTTCACACACTTCCTTATCCTTCAACCCGCCTTGTCTATTCTTCCTTGGGTCTTACATCATCGATCGTCTCATTTTCTTGCTGTAGTGCTTAATATCTCTGTCATCTCCCCTTTCGCCTTGACCACTATGTTGCTTCCACATATCTTACTCTGTTGTCGTCCTCTCATGGTCCTTCTTAACTCTCCCACTCAGTGTTGTTATCTGTG
>NC_069407.1:38276098-38293598 GCF_026875155.1 Cherax quadricarinatus | reverse complement strand
TCCGTAGAAG
Organism: Cherax quadricarinatus; assembly: GCF_026875155.1. Classification (NCBI taxonomy): domain Eukaryota; kingdom Metazoa; phylum Arthropoda; class Malacostraca; order Decapoda; family Parastacidae; genus Cherax; species Cherax quadricarinatus. The sequence continues at coordinate 38,293,588 of NC_069407.1, read as the reverse complement.
CTGCAAGACTTAACGAGGAACAAGTAAGTTCACACCTTGAGTATGTTCGACTTTCTGGGACTGCCTTACCTCCGTCTCACTTAAAACTCCTTGGCAGTATAGAGATCATAGCAAAATGACTCGTCTTTCATCCAAACAGATCTGTTATTTCGGCAGAACCTTCAACACAGAAGCAATATGGGTGACCTTACTGTTATGTCCGTGGACAACGAGAAGAGAGCGTCTACACAACAAGACGGGCAGCAGACAGTAACTACAGAGTAACCTCGTGAACAACACTTCATCTGAGATTATCGATGAAATACGGTCAGTTGAGGAAATAAAACAGCTGACCCATAAATGGCTCCAACTTCATCCTATTTGTATGTCTCACCTACCGTTACTACCTTGCAAATAAAGGTAGGAATTCTTACCCTAACCTAACCCTGTAAACTCATTGTGTAAATAATATAAAGAAAGAGACAGTGGGAGAGTGAATCCCTCTTCCTTCTACATAGTTTTGCTCAGAGAGATAGAGAGGGAGAGACGACTCACAACTATGAACCAGACACTAAGAGAGAGATACATCATGGGTGGTGAATGATGCACTGTAGTGGTGATGGATGGTGAGTGGTGCATTGTAGTGGTGATGGGTGGTGAGTGGTGCATCGTAGTGGTGATGGATGGTGAGTGGTGCATTGTAGTGGTGATAGATGGTGAGTGGTGCATCGTAGTGGTGATGGGTGGTGAGTGGTGCATCGTAGTGGTGATGGGTGGTGAGTGGTGCATCGTAGTGGTGATGGGTGGTGAGTGGTGTATTGTAGTGGTGGCGGATGCTGCACGAAGGCACCTGCATTACATTTACCGTTAAGGTAATAGAGAGGAATGTTAACAATTGATAATTCGCAGCAACGTTCTTGTTTGTGTATCAAAAATGAAGAGAGAGGTAACAAAAAAAAAACAGAAAGAAAGGAAAGGGGTAATGCTATGTGAAAAGGGACCGCAGAAAGGGCAAACCTCACCTGAACGAAGGAGTGCAAGGGAGAGACATATTGAATGACTAGGGAGAGGGGAAGGTTGATGTGTGTGTGTGTGTTTAGACAAAGGTGCCCAAGCACATGTGATATGCTTTTATGCAGTTTACAAGCGCACACGCACACACACACACACACACACACACACACACACACACACACACACACACACACACACACACACACACACACACACACGCACGCACACACACACACACCACACACACACACACACACACACACACACACACACACACACACACACACACACACACACACACACACACACACACACACACACACACACAAGGACCAGGTAATCAGACTGAGGAAGGGTGATGGGGAATTCTCAAAAAACGACCGGGAGGTATGTGAGGAACTCAACACGAGATTTAAAGAAGTATTTACAGTGGAAATCAGTAGGACTCCAGGAAATCAGAGCAGGGGGGTGCACCAGCAAGTGCTGGATGAGGTACATATAACCAAGGAGGAGGTGAAGAAGCTGTTATGCGAACTTGACACCTCAAAGGCGGTGGGACCAGACAACATCTCTCCGTGGGTCCTTAAAGAGGGAGCAGAGATATTGTGTGTACCATTAACAAAGATCTTAAAACACATCATTTGAAACTGGGCAACTCCCTGAGATATGGAAGATGGCAAATGTAGTCCCAATTTTTAAAAAGGGAGACAGACATGTGGCACTAAACTACAGACCTGTATCACTAACGTGTATAGTATGCAAGGTCATGGAGAAGATCATCAGGAGGAGAGTGGTGGAGCACCTGGAAAGAAACAAGTGTTTAATTGACAACCAGCATGGTTTCAGGGAGGGAAAATCCTGTGTCACAAACCTACTAGACTTTTATGACAAGGTGACAGAAGTAAGACAAGAGAGAGAGGGGTGGATCGATTGCATTTTTTTGGACTGCAAGAAGGCCTTCGACACAGTTCCTCACAAGAGGTTACTGCAAAAGCTTGAGGACCAGGCACACATAACAGGAAAGGCACTGCAATGGATCAGAGAATACCTGACAGGGAGGTAACAACGAGTCATGGTACATGACGAGGTGTCAGAGTGGGCGCCTGTGACAAGCGGGGTTCCACAGGGGTCAGTCCTAGGACCTGTGCTGTTCTTGGTATATGTGAATGACATAACGGAAGGGATAGACTCAGAAGTGTCCTTGTTTGCGGACGATGTGAAGTTAATGAGAAGAATCAAATCGGATGAGGATCAGGCAGGACTACAAAGAGACCTGGACAGGCTACAAGCCTGGTCCAGCAACTGGCTCCTTGAGTTTAACCCTGCCAAATGCAAAGTCATGAAGATTGGGGAAGGGCAAAGAAGACCGCAGACACAATATAGTTTAGATGGCCAAAGTCTGCAAATCTCACTCAAGGAAAAAGATCTGGGGGTGAGAATAACACCGAGCATATCTCCTGAGGCGCACATCAATCAGATACCTGCTGCAGCATACGGGCGCCTGGCAAACCTACGGATAGCGTTCCGATACCTCAGTAAGGATTCGTTCAAGACTCTGTATACCATTTACGTCAGGCCCATACTGGAGTATGCAGCATCAGTTTGGAATCCACACCTGGTCAAGCACGTCAAGAAATTAGAGAAAGTGCAAAGGTTTGCAACAAGACTAGTCCCAGAGCTACGGGGATTGTCCTACGAAGAAAGGTTGAGGGAAATCGGCCTGACGACACTGGAGGCCAGGAGGGTCAGGGGAGACATGAAAACGACATATAAAATACTGCGCGGAATAGACGAGGTGGACAAAGACGGGATGTTCCAGAGATGGGACACAGACACAAGAGGTCACAATTGGAAGTTGAAGACTCAGATGAATCAAAGGGATGTTAGGAAGTATTTCTTCAGTCATAGAGTAGTCAAGCCGTGGAATAACCTTGAAAGGGAAGTAGTGGAGGCGGGAACCATACATAGTTTTAAGGCGAGGTATGATAAAGCTCATGGAGCAGGGAGAGAGAGGACCTAGTAGCTATCAGTGAAGAGGCGGGGCCAGGAGCTATGAATCGACCTCTGCAACCACAAATAGGTGAGTACAAATAGGTGAATACACCCCACACACACACACACACACACAACCACACCACACACACACACACACACACACACACACACACACACACACACACACACACACACACACACACACACACACACACACAAACACACACACACACACACACACCACACACACACACACACACCAACACCACACACACACACCACACACACCACACACACACCACACACACACTACACACACACACACACACACACACACACCACACACACACACACACACACACACACACACACACAAACACACACACACACACACACACACACACACACACACACACACACACACACACACACACACACACACACACCACACACACACACACACACACACACACACACACACACACACACAACCCACACACACACACACACAACCACCACACACACACACACACACACACACAACACACACAACACACACACACACACACACACACACAACACACACACCACACACACACACACACACACACCACACACACACACACACACACACACACACACACACACACACACACACAACACACCACACACACACACACACACACACACACACACACACACACCACACACACACCACACACACACACACACACACACACACAACACACACACACACCACACACACACACACACACACACACACACACACAACACACACACACAAACAACACACACACACACAAACACCACACACCACACACTCCACACACACACACACACACACACACACACACCAATTACAGATAAATAACTACAAACAGTAAATCCTACACTGACGATACACGGCGATTAATGACACAAAATATGGACGATCATCAGAGATTACAGACCTGTAACTACCCGCACTGAAGCCCCCATCACCCTGACTCTCCCCATGGGTTGTACCCATGACATGGGCACCACACTAATTAATACCTGGATTAAGGGATTCCCAGGATTACATCAGTGAACTATAATACTCTCACCCGATACATGTAACTGCCAATGAGTAATATTAGTGGGTTTTGGACTTGAACAAATCATGACTGAGGATTTAGCGTAAAGGTACATCCTTCATTATATTTTTGTGCTTATTCCATCCAGGTACTTTAACACACACACACACACACACACACACACACACACACACACACATATATATATATATATATATATATATATATATATATATATATATATATATATATATATATATATATATATATATATATATATATATATATATATATATATATATATATATATATATATATAGATATTTATATATATATTAATTAACACATCGGCCGTCTCCCACCAAGGCAGGGTGGCCCGAAAGGGAAAAACTTTCAGCATCATTCACTCCATCACTGTCTTGCCAGAGGTGCGCTTACACTAAAGTTAAAACTGCAACATTACTACCTCTCCTTCAGAGTGCCGACACTACTTATCTCCAGGACTAAAGTCCGGCCTGCCGGCTTCCCTGAATTCTTTCATAAATATTACCTTGCTCACACTCCAACAGCACGTCAAGTCCTAAAAACCATTTGTCTCTAGTCGCTCCTATCTAATACGCTTACGCATGCGTGCTGGAAATCCAAGCCCCTCTCAGGCAAACCCTCCTCTACCCACTCCTTCCAATGTTTCCTCGGCCGACCTCTGCCCCGCCTTCCCTCCACTACAGATTTATACACTCTCAAAGTCATTTTATTTTGTTCCATTCTCTCTACATGTCCGAACCACCTTAACAACCCCTCCTCAGCCCTCTGGTTAATAATTTTGGGAATCCCGCACATTCTCCTAATTTCCTAACCACGAATTCTCTGCATTTTATTCAGAAAACTCACCGCCTTCAGACATGACATCTCCACTGCCTCCAGCCTTCCCCTCGTTGCAACATTCATCACCCATGCTTCACACCCATATAAGAGCATTGGTATACCTATAGTCTCATTCCCCTCTTTGCTTCCATGGACAAAGTTCTTTGTCTTTACAGACTCCAAAGTGCACCAATCACCTTTTTCCCTTCATCAGTTCTATGATTCACCTCATCTTTCATAAACCCATCAGCTGACACGCACACTCTTAAATATCTGAATACATTCACCTCCTCCATACTCTCTCCCTCCAATCTAATATCCAATCTTTCGCCACATATTTTTTTGTGATCCTCATCACCTTACTCTTTCCTATATTCACTTTTAATTTTCTTCTTTTACATACCCTACAAAACTCATCCACCAACATCTGTAACTTTTCTTCAGAATCTCCCAAAAACACAGTGTCATCAGCAAAGAGCAACTGTGACAACTCCCTCTTTGTCTTAGATTCTTTATCTTTTAACTCCATACCTCTTGTCAACACCAGATCATTCACTTCTTTTACTAATCCATCTATAAATGAATTGAACAACCATTGTTACATCACACATCCTTGTCTAAGGCCTACTTTTACTTCGAAATAATCTCCCTCTCACCTACACACTCTAACCTGAGCCTCACTATCCTCGTAAAAACTCTTCACTGCTTTCAGTAATCTACCTTTTATTCCATACATTCGCAACATCTGCCACATTTCCCCCCTTGCAACCCTATAATATGCGTTTTCCAAATCCATAAATGCCACAAAAACCTCTTTACCCTTATCTATATACTGTTCACTTACATGTTTCACTGTAAACACCTGGTATACACACCCCCTACCTTTCCTAAAGCCTCCTTGTTCATCTGCTATCCTACTTTCCGTCTTACTCTTAATTCTTTCAGTAATAACTCTACCATTCACTTTACCAGGTATACTCAACAGACGCATTCCCTTATAATCTTAGAAAACTTACCTAACCTTATTATAACAAGAACAATTTATTTTAGCCTAACCCAACTAAATATATTTTAGATTTGTTTACAATAATTTAATGCTAAACAAACACAGTGAAATATATTTTTTTCGTTAGGTTCAGAATGATTTTGGCGAAATTAGCGCATAAACAAATTTTCGTTTGTCCTATATGGCAACATGAGCGTTGCTATTTAAGCCAAGATCGCAAGTTCTGCTTATTCGGCACGACATATTATATATATATATATATATATATATATATTTATATATATATATATAATATATATTTATATATATATTATATATATATATATATGAATAAGATCACAGTAAACAGGTGATTTCAAAATATGCAAAACAACCACTCTGAAAGAATAGAGAAATTAATGTTTTTGAGAGCTTTTCGAATTTGTAGTCCTGAGTTCATAGATGAGGAAATATCCAAAATTTATGAAATAGGTTATGATTTAAAATACCCAAGAAATGTAATTGATAAATCTTTTAAAGTTGCTAGAAACACTTTTTATAATCCAAAAAGGGACAACCAGCCTTATTCAACTAAAAATATGTTGGTTCTCCCTTACCATGAAAACTTGGTTGATATGCCTTCTCTTCTTAAGACTTTTAATATTAAAGTTGTATTCAAAAATCTTGATACAGTAAAAAAAAACTTTTGATAAAGAATTCCCCCCAAAATGCTGATGGATGTGTCTATAAGATTCCTTGTAAAATTTGCGATAAAGTTTATTACGGTCAAACTGGTAAAAGTCTCGAACTAAGATTAAAAAACATAAATTATAGCATTAGAAACTGGACAAGATTCCAATGCTCTATTTATTCATGTAAGAGATTTTAACCATCAATTGATTTTCAAAAAGTTGAGAAAGTAGTATCAAGCAAGTCCATGGTCGACAGGAATATAATTGAATCTTGTTTCATATAAAGCAGTTTTGACAATAATATGAATATTTCCTTTGGTTTATATAAATTAGATCCATTTATAATTAATAGAATTTGGAAGAATTTAATAATACACTGGACAAATAATAATTTTTAAATTTTCTTGGGTAGAATAGTTTGTGGGTGAGTTGTGCAAAGGACCTATACAAGTTGGGTCGCCGCGCGTCACGTGTTTAACCCTTGTGGGATCTGATAGTGAGGTGCTGGCCAGACCCCTTATATAGCTTCCTTGGATGCTTTACTTTCATAGTTCCTTGATAATGTGAGTAGTCACGAAGCGCTTGGAATTTCTCTATTCTTTCAGAGTGGTTGTTTTGATTACTTATATATATATATATATATATATTATATATATATATATATATATATATATATATATATATATATATTTATATATATATATATATATATATATATATATATATATATTTATATGTATATTATATATATATATTTATATATATATATATGCTTAACAGTTCGCAAGCAGGAGAAATTATTTACAAACATTGTCTAAATCTTGATGCCATGAAGCGAAGCAAAATTTTCTACCGTTCCTATCGCCCAAGAGAGGTGGAGTAGTTGGCTCAAGAGAATTTACATCAAGGGCACGAAAGGTGCTTAAGGAGTCGAGGACCTGAAATGCAGCGTTTTGTTCTCGGGGGGAGGAGGGTCTGACAATGCTGAGTGATGTTTAGCATGTTCATGGTGATGGTGACTCGCCTCAGAGTTATACTGCTCGCCTCACCATCACGTTATCTTTTGTCTTCGTAAATGCAAGGAATTAATTCGTATGACCTTTCTCGACTCGTTAACGAATTTAATATTATGAGGTCTTGTAACTCTCTTTCCGTTCTTCTTATTTCTCTCTCGCTCTTTCTCTCTCTCTCTCTCTCTCTCTCTCTCTCTCTCTCTCTCTCTCTCTCTCTCTCTCTCTCTCTCTCTCTCTCTTTCTCTCCCTCTCTCTCTCTCTCTCTCTCTCTCTCTCTCTCTCTCTCTCTCTCTCTCTCTCTCTCTCTCTCTTCTCTCTCTCTCTCACTCTCTCTAAATATCTTTAAATATCTCTCACTCTCTCTCCTCTCTCTCTCTGCTTCTACTTATAGTCAATTGTGAATAAATTCAAGGAAACTCGACGCGGTCAGACACGCAGGTCGTCTCTCAATGAAGGGAAAATCGAGATTCAAAATAAATCTGAAGTTGTCAACAAGAGAGATTTGGCATCAGAAAATGTGGGTTTCAGCGGAAGCTCATTAGTCAAGTTCTGAGTCAGAGTGTTCACCCCGAGGGAAGTGAAGTTGTTCACCCCGAGGGAAGTGAAGTTGTTCATCCCGACGGAAGGGAAGTTGTTCTCACCGAGGGAAGGAAACTTGTTCACCCCGAGGGAAGTGAAGTTGTTCACCCCGAGGGAAGTGAAGTTGTTCATCCCGAGGAAGGGAAGTTGTTCAGCCCGAAGAAAGGGAAGTTGTTCACCCCGAGGGAAGTGAAGTTGTTCACCCCGAGGGAAGTGAAGTTGTTCACCCCGAGGGAAGTGAAGTTGTTCATCCCGAGGAAGGGAAGTTGTTCAGCCCGAAGAAAGGGAAGTTGTTCACCCCGAGGGAAGTGAAGTTGTTCACCCCGAGGGAAGTGAATTTGTTCACCCCGAGGAAAGTGAAGTTGTTCAGCCCGAGGGAAGTGAAGTTGTTCAGCCCGATGGAAGTGAAGTTGTTCATCCCGAGGGAAGTGAAGTTGTTCACCCGGAGGGAAGTGAAGTTGTTCACCCCGAGGGAAGTGAAGTTGTTAACCCCGAGGGAAGTGAAGTTGTTCACCCCGAGGGAAGTGAAGTTGTTCACACCGAGGGAAGGGAAGTTGTTCTCCCCGAGGGAAGGAAACTTGTTCACCCCGAGGGAAGTGAAGTTGCTCAGCCCGAGGGAAGTGAAGTTGTTTAGCCCGAGGAAGGGAAGTTGTTCAGCCCGAAGAAAGGGAAGTTGTTCACCCCGAGGGAAGTGAAGTTGTTCACCCCGAGGGAAGTGAAATTGTTCACCCCGAGGGAAGTGAAGTTGTTCACCCCGAGGGAAGTGAAGTTGTTCACCCCGAGGGAAGTGAAGTTGTTCACCCCGAGGGAAGTGAAGTTGTTCACACCGAGGGAAGTGAAGTTGTTCACCCCAAGGGAAGTGAAGTTGTTCACCCCGAGGGAAGTGAAGTTGTTCATCCCGAGGGAAGTGAAGTTGTTCACCCTGAGGGAAGCGAATTTGTTCACCCCGAGGGAAGTGAAGTTGTTCACCCCGAGGGAAGTGAAGTTGTTCACACCGAGGGAAGGGAAGTTGTTCTCCCCGAGGGAAGGAAACTTGTTCACCCCGAGGGAAGTGAAGCTGTTCAGCCCGAGGAAGGGAAGTTGTCCAGCCCGAAGAAAGTGAAGTTGTTCACCCCGAGTGAAGTGAAGTTGTTCACCCCGAGGGAAGTGAAGTTGTTCACCCCGAGGGAAGTGAAGTTGTTCACCCCGAGGGAAGTGAAGTTGCTCACCCCGAGGGAAGTGAAGTTGTTCACCCCGAGGGAAGGGAAGTTGTTCTTCCCGAGGGAAGTGAAGTTGTTCAGCCCGAGGGAACTGAAGTTTTTCACCCCGAGGGAAGAGAAGTTGTTCTCCACGAGGGAAGTGAAGTTGTTCACCCCGAGGGAAGTGAAGTTGTTCACCCCGAGGGAAGTGAAGTTGTTCACCCCGAGGGAAGGAAATTTGTTCAGTCCGGGGGAAGTGAAGTTATTCAGCCAGAAGAAAGGGTAGTTGTTCAGCCAGAAGGAAGGGAAGTTGTTCAGCCCGAGGGAAGGGAATTTGTTCAGCCCCAGGTAAGGGAAGTTGTCCAGCCCGAGGAAAGGGAAGTTGTTCAGCCCGAGGGAAGTGAAGTTGTTCAGCCCGACGGAAGTGAAGTTGTTCAGTCCGAGGGAATTGAAGTTGTTCAGCCCGATGGAAGTGAAGTTGCTCAGCCCGAGGGAAGGGGAGTTGTTCAGCCCAAGGGAAGTAAAGTTGTTCAGCCCGAGGGAAGGGAAGTTGTTCTGCCCGAGGGAAGTGAAGTTGTTCATCCCGAGGGAAATGAAGTTGTTCAGCCAGAGGGAAGGGAAGTTTTTCTGCCCGAGGGAAGGGAAGTTGTTCAGCCCGAGGGAAGGGATTTGTTTAGCCCGAGGGAAGTGAAGCTGTTCAGCCCGAAGGAAGGGAAGTTGTTCAGCCTTAAGGAAGGGAATTTGTTCAGCCCGAGGGAAGTGAAGTTGTTCAGCCCGAGGGAAAGAAAGTTGTTCAGCCCGAAGGAAGGAATAGTTGTTCACCCCGAAGGAAGTGAAGTTGTTCAACCCGAGGGAAGGAAAATTGAACAGCCCGAGGGAAGGGAAGTTGTTCAGCCCGAGGGAAGGGGAGTTGGTCATCTTGATGGAAGTGAAGTTGTTCAGCCCGAGGGAAGTGAAGTTGTTCAGCCCGAGGGAAGTGAAGTTGTTCAGCCCGAGGGAAGTGAAGTTGTTCAGCCCGAGGGAAGTGAAGTTGTTCAGCCCGAGGGAAGTGAAGTTGTTCAGCCCGAGGGAAGGGAAGTTGTTCAGCCCGAGGGAAGTGAAGTTGTTCAGCCCGAGGGAAGTGAAGTTGTTCAGCCGAGGGAAGTGAAGTTGTTCAGCCCGAGGGAAGGGAAGTTGTTCAGCCCGAGGGAAGGGAGTTGTTCAGCCCGAGGGAAGGGAAGTTGTTCAGCCGAGGGAAGTGAAGTTGTTCAGCCCGAGGGAAGTGAAGTTGTTCAGCCCGAGGGAAGTGAAGTTGTTCAGCCCGAGGGAAGTGAAGTTGTTCAGCCCGAGGGAAGTGAAGTTGTTCAGCCCGAGGGAAGGCAGTAAGTCCAAGAAAGTCTGACATCGGCGACAGATCATTTACTTAAGAACATAAGAAAGGAGGAACACTGCAGCAGGACCTGTTGGCCCATACTGGACACGTCCTTCACAATCCTTCCCACTAACCATGAGCAAAATTGATGAACAAAAGATTTTTTCTGGTATACGATCTTCTTATATATGTAAATATACATACATACATACATACATACATACATACATACATACATACATACATACATACATACATACATACATGCATACATACATACATACATACATGCATTCATAAATGCATCATACATACATACATTTATACATGCATGCATGCATGCATACACACATACACACACACACACACACACACACACACACACACACACACACACACACACACACACACACACACACACACACACACACACACACACATGCACACACCACACACACACACACACACACACACACACACACACACACACACACACACACACACACACACACACACACACACACACACACAAACACACACTGGAGTTCTATGACAGGGTGACAGCAGTAAGATAAGAGCGAGAGGGGTGGGTAGATTTCATTTTCTTCGACTGGAAGAAAGCGTTTGACACAGTTCTACACAAGAGATTAATGCAAAAACTGGAGGACCAGGCAGGGATAACAGGGAAAGCACTGAAATGGATCATGGAATACCTGTCAGGAAAACAACAGCGACTAATGGTACGTGGCGAGGTATCAGAGTGCGCGACTGTGGCGAACGGGTTCCACAGGGGTCAGTTATAGGACCGGTGAGGTTTCTGGTATCTGTGAACGATATGACGGTAAGGAATGGACTCAGAAGTGTCCCTGTTTGTAGATGATGTGGAGTTGATGAGAAGAATTCAATCGGACGAGGACCAGGCAGAACTACAAAGGGATCTGGACAGGCTGCAGGCCTGGTCCAGCGACTAGTTCCTGGAGTTCAACCCCACCAAGTGCAAAGTCATAAAGATTGGGGAAGGACTTAGTATTCACCTTGAGTAGCGCAGATATCGAGGACATCACATATGAAAGACCCCTTGGGGCCAGTGACCATGTGGTTTTAAGCTTCGAATACACAGTAGAGCTACAAGTGGAGGGAGAAGCAGGAAGGCCAGGACGAATGAAGCCAAACTACAAGAAAGGGAACTACACAGAAATGAGGAACTTCCTGAACGGGGTTCAGTGGGACAGAGAACTGGCAGGGAAGCCAGTTAATGAGATGATGGAATATGTAGCAACAAAATGCAAGGAGGCTGAGGAGAGGTTTGTACCCAAGGGTAACAGGAATAATGAAAAAGCCAGGATGAGCCCATGGTTCACCCAAAGGTGCAGGGAGGCAAAAACCAAGTGCTAGGGAATGGAAGAAATATAGAAGGCAAAGGACCCAGGAGAATAAGGAGAGCAGTCGTAGAGCTAGAAACGAATATGCACAGATAAGAAGTGAGGCCCAACGTCAATATGAAAACGACATAGCAGCGAAAGCCAAATCTGACCCGAAACTGTTGTACAGCCACATCAGGAGGAAAACAACATTCAAGGACCAGGTAATCAGGCAAAGGAAGGAAGGAGGAGAGACAACAAGAAATGACCGTGAAGTATGTGAGGAACTCAACAAGAGATTCAAAGAAGTGTTCACAGAGGAGACAGAAGGGGCTCCAGAAAGACGGAGAGGTGGGGCACACCACCATGTGCTGGACACAGTGCACACAACCGAGGAAGAAGTGAAGAGGCTTCTGAGTGAGCTAGATACCTCAAAGGCAATGGGGCCAGATAACATCTCCCCATGGGTATTGAGAGAGGGAGCAGAGGCGCTATGTGTACCCCTAACAACAATATTCAATACATCTATCGAAACACGGAGATTGCCTGAGGCATGGAAGACAGCAAATGTAGTCCCAATCTTTAAAAAAGGAGAGAGACATGAAGCATTAAACTACAGACCAGTGTCAATGACATGTATAGTATGCAAAATCATGGAGAAGATTATCAGAAGAGTGGTGGAACACCTAGAAAGGAATGATCTCATCAACAGCAGCCAACATGGTTTCAGGGACGGGAAATCCTGTGTCACAAACCTACTGGAGTTCTATGACATGGTGACAGCAGTAAGACAAGAGAGAGAGAGAGGGGTGGGTGGATTGCATATTCTTGGACGGCAAGAAGGCGTTTGACACAGTTCCACACAAGAGATTGGTGCAAAAACTGGAGGACCAAGCAGGGATAACAGGGAAGGCACTACAATGGATCAGGGAATACTTGTCAGGAAGACAGCAGCGAGTCATGGTACGTGGCGAGGTGTCAGAGTGGGCACCTGTGACCAGCGGGGTCCCACAGGGGTCAGTCCTAGGACCAGTGCTGTTTCTGGTATTTGTGAACGACATGACGGAAGGAATAGGCTCTGAGGTGTCCCTGTTTGCAGATGACGTGAAGTTGATGAGAAGAATTCACTCGATAGAAGACCAGGCAGAGCTACAAAGGGATCTGTACATGCTGCAGACCTGATCCAGCAATTGGCTCCTGGAGTTCAATCCCACCAAGTGCAAAGTCATGAAGATTGGGGAAGGGCAAAGAAGACCGCAGACGGAGTACAGTCTAGGGGGCCAGAGACTACAAACCTCACCCAAGGAAAAAGATCTTGGGGTGAGTATAACACCAGGCACATCTCCTGAAGCGCACTTCAATCAAATAACTGCTGCAGCATATGGGCGCCTAGCAAACCTCAGAACAGCATTCGGACATCTTAATAAGGAATCGTTCAGGACCCTGTACACCGTGTACGTTAGGCCCATATTGGAGTATGCGGCACCAGTTTGGAACCCACACCTAGCCAAGCACGTAAAGAAACTAGAGAAAGTGCAAAGGTTTGCAACAAGACTAGTCCCAGAGCTGAGAGGTATGTCCTACGAGGAGAGGTTAAGGGAAATCAACCTGACGACACTGGAAGACAGGAGAGATAGGGGGGACATGGTAACGACATACAAAATACTGAGAGGAATTGAAAAGGTGGACAAAGACAGGATGTTCCAGAGATTGGACACAGTAACAAGGGGACACAGTTGGAAGTTGAAGACACAGATGAATCACAGGGATTTTTAGGAAGTATTTCTTCAGCCACAGAGTAGTCAGTAAGTGGAATAGTTTGGGAAGCGATGTAGTGGAGGCAGGATCCATACATAGCTTTAAGCAGAGGTATGATAAAGCTCACGGTTCAGGGAGAGTGACCTAGTAGCGATCAGTGAAGAGGCGGGGCCAGGAGCTCGGACTCGACCCCCGCAACCTCAACTAGGTGAGTACACACACACACACACACACACATACACACACACACACACACACACACCACACACACACACACACACACACACACACACACACACACACACACACACATATATATATATATATATATTTTTATATTATTGTGCCCACGAACAAGTGGCATTGATCAATAACAACACTGCGAATAGCCAAGGACTCTTACCCATGCTGCTTTAGCCTGCCTCATGGTGGGCAAAAACTCATGACGCCTTAATCCACGTGTCCACACAATCTTTAATTGTTAAGCATACATATATGCTTAACAATTTGCAAACAGGAGAAATTATTTACAAAAACTGTATCAGAGTAACCAGTACTTTACCATGAAGGTAGACCCCAGAATAAGTACGAGTTTGGTGTCCCAGGGTATGGGGAAACTTCATCTAGTTTCGACTAGGTGCCCATACTTATGCTGGGGTCTGTCTCCGTGGTAAAGTACTACTTACTCTGATACAGAGTTTGCAGGTTCGAGTCCTACTGCGAATGTAGAGATAATGTTTATATATATATATATATATATATATATATATATATTATATATATATATATATATATATATATATATATATATATATATATATATATATATATATAATATGTCGTGCCGAATATGTAAAACTGGTCAATTAGCAAGAACTCATTTAAAATTAAGTCCTTTCTAAAAATTTTCTCTTATACGTTTAAAGATATATTTTTTTCATTAATGTTAATGTAAAAAATTTTAATTTTGCACCAAAAGAATCTTAGAAAACTTATCCTAACCTTAGTATAACAAGAACATTTAGTTTAGGCCTAACCCAACTATCTAAATATATTTTAGATTGTTTACAGTAATTTAATAATAAACAAACAGAGTGAAATATATTTTTTTCGTTAGGTTTCAGAATGAATTTGCGAATTTTTAAACTTTGCATCCACAAATTTTCACCGTTGTCCTATAGTCAAGATGGCCGTTGCATTTAAGCCAGGGGAGATCGCAAGTTCTGCCTATTTCGGCACGACATGGGGGTATATATATAATATATATATATATATATATATATATATTATATATATATATATATATTAGATATATATATATATTAATATTATATATTTATATATATATATATCTATTTATATATATATATATCTATATATATATAAATATATATATATATATTATAATATACATATATATATATACAAGGATACAAGGAGAAATAAGAAGCATCAGGAAGAGAGAGGTGAAGGTTTTATAAACTAAAAGAGGAGGCCAGTTAGGTAAGATTATAAACGCTATTGTAGGATAGATGGCTAATGAGAGCATAGGCAATGGGGTCCGAAGAGGTACGGGTAGGTTAAAAAAGTATTTTATTAGTGTTCAGCAGAAGTTTTTGTGGTTACAGGAAAGTGGGTCAGAGGGAAGAGGAGCGATTGGTGGAATGTTGATGTACAAGAGAGTAGTAAGGGAGAAAAAGTTAGATATGAGCAGTTTTTACAAAGTAGAAGTGATGCAAGGAGGGAAGATATAGTGGAGAAAAAAGAGAGGTTAAGAGAGTGGTGAGCCAATGTAGAAAAGAGATCAAAATGAGAGAGTGGGGTGAGATGTATCAACAAATTTTGTTTGAAAATATAAGAAAAAGTTTTGGAGTAGATTAACAAGTTAAGAAATGCCAGAGAACAAATGGATTTGTCAGTTTAAAAATAGGAGAGGAAGTTTTAAATGGAGAGTTAGAGGTATTGGGAAGATGGAAGGAATATTTTGATGGAATTGTTAAATGTTGATGAAGATAGGGAAGCTGTGATTTCGTGTATGGGCAAGGGGAATAACAATCTTGTAGGAGTGAGGAAGAGCCAGTTGTGAAGTGTGGGGGAAGTTCCGTGAGGCAAGTAGGTAAACATGAAATGGGGTAAGGCAGCCGGGATTGATGGATAAAGAAGAAATGTTAAAAGCAGGTGGGATATAGTTTTTGGAGTGGTTGGTGCAATTGTTTAAATAAATGTATGGAAGAGGGTAGGTACCTAGGGATTGGCAGAGAGCATGCATAGTTCCTTTGTATAAAGGCAAAGGTGATAAAAGGAGAGTTGCAAAAATTATAGGGGATAAGTCTGTTGAGTGTACCTGGTAAAGTGTATGGTAGAGTTATAATTGAAAGAATTAAGAGTAAGACGGAGAATAGATAGCAGATGAACAAGGAGGCTTTAGGAAAGGTAGGTGTGTGTGACCAGGTGTTTACAGTGAAACATATAAAGTGAACAGTATTTAGATAAGCTAAAGAGGTCTTTGTGGCATTTATGGAATTGGAAAAGGCGTATGACAGGGTGGATAGGGGGGGCAATGTGGCAGATGTTGCAAGTGTAGGTGAAGGAGGTAGGTTTACTGAAAGCAGTGAAGAGTTTTACGAGATAGTGAGGCTCAAGTTAGAGTAGTAAGGAAAGATGGAAATTTTTTCCCATAAAAGTAGGCCTTAGACAAGATGTGATGTCACCGTGGTTGTTTAATATATTTATTGATGGGGTTTGTAAGAGAAGTAAATGCAGGGTCTTGGCAAGAGGCGTAAAGTTTAAAAAGAAAAAGAATCACACACAAAGTGGAGTTGTCACAAGCTGCTCTTTGCTGATGACACTGTGCTCTTGGGAGATTCTGAAGAAAGTTGCAGAGCTTGGTGGATGAATTTGGGTAGGGTGGTGCAAAAGAAGAAAATAAAGGTGAATACAGGAAAGAGTAAGTTATGAGGATCACAAAAAAGATTAAGGTGATGAAAGATTGAATATCAGATTGAGGAAGAGTATGGAGGAAGGTGACGTATTCAATATTTGGAGTGGACGTGTCCAGCGGATGGGTCTATGCAAGATGAGGTAATCATAGAAATTGATGAGAAAAAGAGTGAGTGGTGCACATCGGAGTCTGTGGAGACAAAGAACTTGTCTTTGAGGCAAAGAGGGGAATGTATGAGAGTAAGTTTTTACCAACGCACCACAGGGCGAGGGAAGGACCAATGTCCCATAATGTAACACGCATCTGGTTATTTTATATTTTTATTTTATTTTTTTTATTCATTTTTTTTATATATTTATTTATTTTTAATATAATTTATTTTTATAGGTGTGAAGCGTGGGTGATGAATGTTGCAGCGAGGAGAAGGCTGAGCAGTGAGATGTCATGTCTGAGGGCAATGGTGTGGTGTGAATATAATGCAGAGATTCTTAGTTTGGAAAGTTAGGAGGAGGTGCGGGATTACCAAAATCTGTTGTCCAGAGGGCTGAGGAAGGTTGTTGAAGTGGTTCGGACATGTAAGCGAGAATGGAGCGAAACAGAATGACTTCAAGAGTGTATCGCGTCTGTAGTGGAAGGAAGGCGGGGTAGGGCTCGGCCTAGGAAGGGTGGAGGAGGGGGTAAAGGAGGTTTTGTGTGCGAGGGCT
>NC_069407.1:38263598-38271098 GCF_026875155.1 Cherax quadricarinatus | reverse complement strand
GAAACGGTGTAGAGAAATGCAAAGATTTTGCAACAAAGATAGTTTCCAGCTAAAGGGAATGTCCTAACGAGGAGAGGTAAGGGAAATCAACTTGACTACAATGAGGACAGGAGAGATAGGGGGACAAAATAACGACATAACAAAATACTGAGAGGAATTGACAAGTGGACAAGACAGGATGTTCCAGAGATGGGACTCAGCAAACAAGGGGACACAGTTGGAAGTTTGAAGACACAGATGAATCACAGGGATGTTAGGAAGTATTTCTTCAGCCATCAGAGTAGTCAGGAAGTGGAATAGTTTGGGAACGATGTAGTGGAGGCAGGATCCATACATAGCTTTAAGCAGAGGTATGAAAAGCTCACGTTCACAGAGAGTGACCTAGTAAGCGACCAGTGAAAAGCCCGGGGCCAGGAGCTTAGAACTAGACCCCTGCAACCCAACTAGGTGATTACACCACACATACCGCACCCCACACACACTCGCACACACTCACACACACACACACACACACATACACACACACAGCGCACACACACACAACCCACACACACACACACACACACACACACACACACACACACCACACGACACACACACAACACACACACACACACACACACACACTTGGACCTCACATGGGGGCCCAAGATACATGAGGGCTAAGATGATGGAGTGGTACGGAAAACTTCATGTGCCAACACGTAAGGGACAACTACAAGAGAGAGAGGAAGAGGATAACCACAAGGCGTGGACTTAGTATTCACCTTGAGTAAGTGGCAGATATGGAGGACATCACATATGAAAGACCCCTGGGGCCAGTGACCATGTGTTTTAAGCTTCGAAACACAGTAGAGCTACAATGGAGGGGGGGGGAGAAGCAGGAAGGCCAGGACGAATGAAGCCAAACTACAAGAAAGGGGACTACACAGGAATGAGAACTATCTGAACGGGTCAGTGGGACAGAGAACTGGGCAGGGAACCAGTTAATGAAGATGCTGTAATATGTAGCAACAAATGCAAGGAGGCTGAGGAAGAGGTTGTACCCAAGGGTAACAGAATAATGAAAAAGCCAGATGAGCCCATGTTTACCCAAAGGTGCAGGGAGCAAAAACCAGTGTGCTAGGGAATGGAAGAAATATAGAAGCAAAGGACCCCAGGAAATAAGGAGAACAGTCGTAGAGGCCAGAAACGAAAATATTTTGGGCACAGATAAGAAGTGAGGCCCAAAAGACAATATGAAAATGACAATAGCAGGCGAAAAGCCAAATCTGACCGAAACTGTTGTACAGCACATCAGGAGGAAAGAACAGTCAAGGACCAGGTAATCAGCTAAGGAAGGAAGGAGAGACAACAAGAAATGCCCGTGAAGTATGGTGAAGAACTCAACAAGAAGATTCAAAGAAGTGTTTCACAGAGGAGACAGAAGGGACTCCAGAAGACGGAGAGGTGGGGCACACCACCAGTCTGGACACAGTGCACACAACGCGAGGCTAAGAAAGTGAAGAGGCTTCTTGAGTGTGAGCTAGATACCTCAAAGGCAATGGGCCAGATAAATCTCCCAATGGGTAATTGAGAGAGGGAGCATAGGCGGCTATGTGTACCCCTAACAACAATATTCAATACATCTTTCGAAACAGGGAGATTTGCCTGAGGCATGGAAGACAGCAAATGTAGTCCCAATCTTTAAAAAAGGAGACAGACAAGAGGCATTAAACTACAGAACCAGTGTCACTGACATGTATAGTATGCAAAATCATGAGAAGATTTATCAGGAAAGATGGTGGAAAACACCTAAAAAGAACGATCTATCAACAGCACCAACATGGTTCAGGACGGGAAATCCTGTGTCACAAACCTACTGGATATCTATGACATGTGACAGCAGTAAGACAAGAGAGAGAGGGTGGGTGATTGCATTTTCTTGGACTGCAAGAAGGCGTTTGACACAGTTCCACACAAGAGATTGGTGCAAAAACGGAGCCAAGGCAGAAAACAGGAAAGGCACTACAATGATCAGGGAATACTTGTCAGGAAGACTGCAGCGAGGCATGGTACGTGGCGAGGTGTCAGAGTGGGCACCTGTGACCAGCGGGGGTCCCGCAGGGTCCAGTCCTGCCGACCGGATACTGTTTGTCAGTTAACGGGAGATTTGGTGCTGTGAGACTAGAGATGAACGACATGACGGAAGAATAGACTCTGAGGTGTCACTCTGTTTGCAGATACCGTGAAGTTGATGATAAGAATTCCACTCGATCGAAGACCAGGCAGAACTACAAAGGGATCTGGACGAGGGCTGCAGACCTGGTCCAGCAATGGTCCTGGAGTTCAATCCCACCAAGTGCAAAGTCATGAAGCTTGGGGAAGGGCAAAGAAGGCTGCAGACGGAGTACAGTCCAGGGGGTCCAGAACTACAAACCCTCACTCAAGGAAAAAGATCATGGGTGAGTATAACACCAGGCACATCTCCTGAAGCGCACATCAAACCCAAATACCTGCTGCAGCATATGGGCGTCTACAAACTCAGAACAGCATTCCGACATCTAAAAGGAATCATTCAGGACCCTGTACACCGTGTACGTTAGCCCATATTGTAGTATGCGGCACCAGTTTTGGAACCCACACCTAGCCAGCACGGTGAGAAACTAGAGAAAAGTGCAAAGGTTGCAACAAGACTATCCCAGAGCTAAGAGGTATGTCCTACGAGGAGAGTTAAGGGAAATCAACCTGACGACACTGGAGGACAGGAGAGATAGGGGGGACATGATAACGAACATACAAAATACTGAGAGGAATTGACAAGGTGGACAAAGACAGGATGTTCCAGAGATTGGACACAGTAACAAGGGACACAGTTGGAAGCTGAAGACACAGTGAATCCAGGATGTTTAAGGAAGTATTTCTTCAGCCACAGAGTATCAGTAAGTGGAATAGTTTGGGAAGCGATGTAGTGGGCAGGATCACTATACATAGCTTTAAGCAGAGGTATGATAAAGCTCAGGCGGCCATCGGGAGAGTGACACTAGTACGGGGGGGGGGGGGGGGGGGTGCTGGGGTGAGGGGGCTGGCCAGGAGCTCGACTCGACCCCGCAACCCAACTAGGTGAGTACAACTAGGTGAGTACACACACACACACACACACACACACACACACACACACACACACACACACACACACAAGAGTGGTGGAATAAGAAAGGAATAAGATTATTTGCGGCAACCAGCACGGTTTCAGGAAAAGGAAATCCTGTTTCACAAACCTACTGAAGTTTTACGACAGAAAACAAGAGACAGGGGGGTGGGTAGATTGCATTTTCTTGGATTGTAAGAAGGTTTTTGACACAGTTCCACACAAGAGATTAGTGTAGAAGCTGGAGGATCAGGCAGGTATAGCAGAGAAGGCACTGCATTGGATCAGAGAATACCAGACGGGAAGGCAGCAGCGAGCCATGGTTCTTGGTGAGGTGTCAGAGTGGGCGCCTGTATCGATCGGGGCTCCACAAGGGTCAGTCCTAGGACCAGTGCTGTTTCTGGTGTATATGAATGATATGACGGAAGGAATAGACTCAGAAGTGTCCCTGTCTTGCAGCCAAGACAGGACTCGCAGCAATGGTTTCAAGTTGGAAAAATTCTGATTCAGGAAGGATATAGGAAAGCACTGGTTTGGCAATAGAATTGTGGATGAGTGGAACAGGCTCCCGAGTACAGTTATTGAGGCTAAAAAGTTGTGTATTTTTAAAAATAGGTTAGATAAATACATGAGTGGGTGTGGGTGGGTGTGAGTTGGACCTGACTAGCTTGTGCTGCTGGGTCTGGTACAGTGCTCCATCCTTGAGTGGGGATGACCAGACTGGGTGGGTCATTGGGATAATCCGGGGGGTGGGTCATTGGTCTAATCCGGGGGGGGGGAGACATGGACCTGCTCCGCATGGGTCAGTAGGCCTGTTGCAGTGTTCCTTCTTTCTTATGTTCTTATGTTCTAATGAGGAGAATTCAATCGAAAGAGGATCAGGCAAAAACCACAAAGGAATCTGGACAGACTGCAGGCCTGGTCTAGCAACTGGCTCCTGGAGTTCAACCCCCCAAGCGGAAAATCATGAAGATTGGGGATGGGTAAAAAGACCGCAGAGTACAGTCTACGGGGCCAAAGACTGCAAACCTCACTCATGGAAAAGGATCTTGGGGTGATTATAATACATAGCATATCTCCTGAGGCGCACATCAATAACTGATGCAGCATAACGGGGCCTAGCAAACTTAAGTACAGCATTCCGACATCTTAATAAGGAATCGTTGAGGACCCTGTACACTGTGTATGTTAGGCCCATATTGGAGTATGCGGCACCAGTTTGGAACCCGATCTCATCTCTCTACATATACCACCTAGTCAAGCACGTAAGGAAACTAGAGAAAGTGCAAAAGTTTGCAACAAGACTAGTTCCGGAGTTAAGGGGCATGTCTTACGAAGAGAGGTTAAGGGAAATCGACCTGACGGCACTGGGAGGACAGGAGAGATAGGGAGGATGTGATAACGACATATAAAATACTGAGAGAAACCGACAAAGTGGACAGAGACAGAATATTCTAGAGATGGAACACAGCAACAAGGGGGTCACAGTTGGAAGTTGAAGACTCAGATGAATCACAGGGATGTTAGAAAGTATTTCTTCAGCCACAGAGTTGTCAGGAAGTGGAATAGTCTGAGAAGTGATGTAGTGGAGGCAGGATCCATACATAGCTTTAAGAAGAGGTATGAGAAGCTCATGGAGCAGGAAGAGTAGCCTAGTACCGGCCAGTGAGGAGGCGTGGCCAGGAGCTGTGACTCGACCTCTCAACCACAACTAGGTGAGTACATGCACACACATACACCTGCCACCGAAATTCAGCCCACACCTACCGCCTATGACTTGCAGGAAGCAGCTGCCTCTGGGTCAAATATTTTTTTACCCTCCCTTTTTGGGGGGAGGGGGAGACTGTGAGCCGAAACATATAACTCGTGGCAAAGCAAATAAAGAGCAAAGTTGAGACCTGCAAAGTTGCAGTGACGGAGGAGAGTTGAACCCAGTTGAGAAAAGTGTGCCCATGAATCTTTCTGGCTTTTCAGTTATCGATAGAAATGATGAGAGAAAGAGAGAGAGAGAAAGAGAAAGAGACAGAGAGTCAGGGAGAGAGAGAGAGAGACCTGTCTCATACTTAAACGTCTCTCAGTCACTGGTGTAAAGCTGACGGATAATCATTAGATGCTGGAAGACAGAATCTCGCTCTCTCTCACTCGTCTCTCTCCTCATCTCTCTCGATCCACTCTCCTCACTTCTCTCCTCTCTCTCTCTCTCTCACTCTTCCTCTCTCTCTCTTCTCTCTCCACTCACTCTCTCTCTCTCTCCTATATAAATCAAGCGAAGGTTACGAGCCCAGGATGATGTTGATATCTATATCAGGGAGTTCCGAGATCACTTGTGTAATCAAGGTGTGTGAGTAAACATGCGTATACGCAATGAATCCCATTTCAGAGATTTTCGGTACGAACGAACAACTGAAGGGATTGCTAGCATAAAATGCAAGGGCATTCCGCTAAAAGAGTCTCAAACCTAGTAATTAAACTGGTAAATAAACTCTATTTGAGAACACTCCGGCTATAAATCTAAAGAGGTGGATTATAATTTTATCCAGGAAGTATACTGGTGCCTAGATTACTAGGAGTTTCTTTATATTTGAAGAGGTAGCTGCTAGTGTTCACCTAGCAGTAGATTCCTAATAGTGAACACGGGATCGCGTCCCAGTAGCGACGCCCTCGGACAAGAGCTCAGTAGAGAAAAGACTTCGTAATTCACTGGGGGCTCGAAGTGGTAACTTGTAAAATAGACTGCGTGTGTATTCCGAAAGACATAAAAGTGTGAATAACAATGAATGATTTATGAAACCTTTCCCGGGGGTGTAAAGACCTTCCCCAGGGGTGTAAAGACCTTCCCCATGGGGGGGGGGGGAGGGGGGGGGGGTGTAAAGACTGAAACAGAGACTCTGTTGTTTGATAGTGAAGGCGTGCGGGTGAAGAAAGGACCACAGGTGTAAAATACCTTTGGTGTATCCGAGATTACAGACTGCTGGACAACTGATTTATGTCCAGACACCTGGTTTATGTCCGGACACCTGGTTTATGTCCGGACACCTGGTTTATATGTCAGTAAAGCTCTTGACGTGGCACACACACACACTGATCGATACATTCAGCTACTGAACGATGTATGTGGGGGGGGGGGGGGGGGGGGGGGGGGGTGTAGGTTTAAGACATTGACAATCTGACTTCAGCTTAAAGTACATGACATGTTCTTGAGAAGTGAAAGTGAGTGAAATGTCTTAGAGCTTTCGTGGGTTGAGGGAACGAGGAAGAGGGGAAAGTGGGGTGAAAGTTAAGAACATAAGAACATAAGAAAGGAGGAACACTGCAGGAGGCCTGTTGGCCCATACTAGGCAGGTCCTTTACAATTCATCCCACTAACAAAACATTTGCCCAACCCAATTTTCAATGCCACCCAAGAAATAAGCTCTGATGTGAAAGTCCCACTCAAATCCAACCCCTCCCACTCATGTACTTATCCAACCTAAATTTGAAACTACCCAAAGTCCCAGCCTCAATAACCCAACTAGGTAGACTGTTTCCACTCATCAACTACCCTATTTTCCAAACCAATACTTTCCTATGTCCTTCTAAATCTAAACTTATCTAATTTAAAGCTTACTAGCGGGTTCTCTCCTTTGGAGAGACATCCATCAGACTTATTAATATCCTCTTTATTAATACCTATCTTCCACTATACACTTCGATCAGTCTCCCCTCATTCTTCGTCTAAAACAAAGTGAATGTAACTTAAGAGTCTTCAATCTTTCTTCATAAGGAAATTTCTAATGCATGTAATTAATTTAGTCAACCTACGCTGAATGTTTTCTAAACGATTTTATGTCCATTTTGTAATACGGAGAACCAGATACTGAGCTGCTAATCTAGTGAGTCCCTTACTAATGATGTTAAAGCTGCAGTATGACCTCTGACTTCTGTTGCTTTACACTTCTTGATATAAATCCAGTAATCTATTTGCCTTATTACGTACGCTTAGGCTTTGCTGTCTTGGGTTTAAGGTTGCCCTGCTCACCATAACCCCCCAAGTCCTTTTCGCAATCTATGGCTAGTTCTACATCATTTAACTTATAAGTACTAGGGTTATGGACACTCCCAAGCTGTCAGAACCTTGCATTTATCTACATTGAACTGGCCATCGCCACTTTTGTGACCAAGAATAGAAGTTTGTTTTAAATCCTCCTGAAGCTCCATAACATCTACGTTTGAATCAATTACCTACCTATCTTTGTGTCAACGGCGAATTTGCTCATATCACTAGTAATTCCTCATCAAAGATCATTGATATATATTATAAACAAACTGTGAAAACGCCCACTTGTTACAGATCCCCACTCGGATTTAACCCATTTATGGACACTCTCTGC
>NC_069407.1:38242717-38263098 GCF_026875155.1 Cherax quadricarinatus | reverse complement strand
AAACTCCCCAAAGTCCAGCCCAAAACCCAACTAGGTAGATTTCCATCATCAACTACCTTTTTCCAAAACCCAATACTTTCTATGTCCTTTCTAAATCTAAACTTATCAAATTAAAAATCCATTACTGCGGGTTCTCTCTTGGAGAGACATCCTCAAGCCCTTATTAAACCTCTTTATTAATCCTTTTTCCACTTATACCTTCGATCAGGCTCCCCTCATTCTTCTCTAACAATGAATGTAATTTAAGAGTCTTAATCTTTCTTCATAGGAAGTTTTAATGCATGTATTAATTTAGTCACCCACGCTAAAATTTTTTCTAAGATTTTATGTCTTTTGTAATAGGGAGCCCAGAACTGAGCTGATAATCTAGGTGGGCCCTTACTAATGATGTATAAAGTGCAGTATGCCTTGGACTTCGTTGCTTACACTTCTTGTATAAATCCCGTAATTTTTTTGTTATTCGTAGCTTGGGCATTGCTGTCTGGTTTTAAAGGGTTTGTGTCACCAAAACCCCCCAAGCCTTTTCGCAATCGATGGCTAATTTCTACTCATTTAACTTATAAGTACTGGGGTTTATGGCACTCCCAGGCTTCAAAAATTTGCATTTATCTAATTGAACTGCACTGCCCTTTTGTGACAAAAATAGAGTTTGTTTAAATCCTCCTGAAGCCTAACATCTAGTTTGAATCAATTATCCTCCCTATTTTGTGTCTCGGCGAATTTGCCCATTCACTAGAAATTTCCCCTCATAAAGATCATTGATATATATTATAAACAACTGTGAAACCCCCATTGTTAAGATCCCCATCGGATTTAACCCCTTTAGGGACACTCTCTGCTTCCTGTCAGTGGCCATAAAACCCGATCCAAAACATTTTCCCCCCCAAATGCCATGAGCTCCCCATTTCTTTAACATCTATGGGCGGATTTCTACAAAAGCCTTACTAAAATCTAAGAAAATATACAAATTCTTTACGTGGTCAAAGCCTCAAAAGCTTTACTGAAGAAAATTTTAATAAATTGTTAGACAAGCCGGCCTTTTTGTGAACCCATGCTGGTATTTTAATCAAGCATGTTATCGAGATGGCTTTATAATCTCAGTTAATTGACTCTAGAAATTTTTGCCTAAAATTTGGGGGTCAGGTTTATTGGGCGGTAATTTTGATGGTAAGACTTGTCCCCCTGTTTTAAAAAATGGGAAAAATTTACTTTAGCCATTTTCCCACATATCAGACATCACCTGTTTGAAGAGATAAATTAAAAAAAAAATTTTTTAATGGTTCACAAGAGTTCCTTTTTGCATTCCCTTAAGCCCCCCTTTTGAAAAAACCTCATCGGGCCCCGGGCAACTTTTTTCTTCAGCTGTCTATCTGCTTCCAAACCCTTTTCACTAGTGACTGGATGTTACATAATTTATCTTCTAGCCAAATAAAAATTAATTACTGAAAAATTTTTTAGTGCTTCCTGTGAAAAATGAGAGAAAATAATTATTAAAAAATCGAGCACTTTTATTCTCTTTGCGTAAGGTGCCCCTATTATTTTTAGGGGACCTATTTACCTAACTTTTGTTCTTATACCTGGAAAAAAAAATTTTGGGTTTTTTTTAAAACCCTAGCAACTTAATTTTATAGTCCCTTTTAGCTTTTTTTATCCCTTTTTAAAGTCCCTCTTAATGTCAATATACGTTCATAAGTGACCTTCACTCTTTTTATAGCCTATAAATTCCCTTTTTTAGCCCTAGTAATATTTGAGTTATAATTTTATCCCTTTTGGGTCATTTCTATTTGACTAATTCTTTTTATGGGATAAACGTTCTTGAGCAGCATGAATTTCAGAAAACTGTCATATTGTACTCACTTCGTTTCCCCGTCAAAAAGATATAAAGGGTTTTCTAAGCCCCTCGTAATTGCAAGCGAAAATCTGGGGCTGTTACTGGTTATCGCTCTATCGTACTTCCATTCATGCTAAAATGTAATTGATTTGGGTCCCTAGCACCCAGTTTCCCCTGAAATTTCTAAATTTTTAAGAAGGATGCATGTTTGCCAAACAAGTCAAGCGGTTTTTTCCCCCCTTGTAGGTTCTGTACAAACTGCTTCAAAAAACAATCCTGAACTACTTCTAAGAAGTCGTATGATTCTAAATTCCCAGTCAAAAAATTTCCCAATCAATATGACTAAGTTAAAGTCTCCTAGAATTACTACATTATCGTGCCTTGTGCCCCTTAAAAATTTTCCTCCCTTTAGTAGTTCCCCCCTTGGCCCTATTAATTTTTGGGGGCGGTATATCACTCCAAAAAATCAGTTTTTCATGCCCCTTTTTAAAATTCTATCCAAACAGACTTTTGTATGTGTTACTTCAGACTTAAAAACCCGTTTTTTTATGCAACAGTTCAAGCGATCTCGGACATCCCAATCCCAAACCCCACCCCCCTTTCCCCGATACTTTTATCTACTTGGAAAAATTTTTAAAACCTGAATATGACATTCCGCAGGCTTTGTCCCGACTTTTTGAATTAAACCAGTCTCAGTTAAGGCAAATACATCATGTTACTGCACTAGCAACTAATCTCAACTTGTCCATCTTATTCCTAGCACTACGGCAATTAGCATAATAAACATTGAAAGACTCTCCTTTTTCTTTACCCTTCCTGCTCATTTCTGTTTTTCTACTAAACCTATTACTGTCCTTATCACCCAAAGTCCCTGGCTTTTCAATATCTACCTCGTTCTGCTTATTACTAGTTCCCCTAGAACTCGTAATATTACTACACTGGGACTTCACTGTTTTCCTGCCAAAACCCATACCACTAACTATTCCTAGTTTAAAGTCCTAACTGCTCCCTCCACTGCAGTTGCCAGTGCTACCACCCCAGACCTAGATAAGTGAACCCCAGAGAAAGAGGGATAGAGGGGTAAAGCGGAGAAAGGGGAAAGAGAAGGCACTCAAGAAAAATAGAGAAAGTGGCTACGGTAGAGTTATTACAGAGAATGGGCGATATACCTTAGAGAAAGGGGGGAAAAGGGGAGATAGAAAAATAGAGGCCGATACTGTCAAAGTACCACACTTGGTTCCACTCCGAGGACAGAAAGAAGTGAGCTTCTACACCACAAGACGGGTAGCAAGCAGCAACTTCAACCTGTCTGTAACTTGTCCAGAACATCACTTCATCTGAGATCAAAATTTATTCCCAGGATGACTCGAGTCTGGAACATGTTCGTACAGCATTATGATGTCAACGAGATAAAGTCAGTTGATCTAATGAAAATGCTGGCCCACAGATGGCTCCAACTCCATCCTGTTCCCTGCTTGTATATCTCATAATAATAAAAAGACTTTTAAATGAGCTGATGTAGGTAACAGCTCTTAAGCTTCTAAATAAAGTTAGGAATCCTTAACCTTGTAAAACCCTGTTTAAAAAAGGAAGAAAGAGAGAGAGAGATAGTCACTTTAACGAGGCCCAGTATACTTTAGAGAAAGGGCAAAGGTGGATCATAAACCAATCAACGTCAAGGGAAAAAAGAGCAAAGCCTATCTGTGAACACTGCGGGCAGCAATGAATACTGAGGGCAGCAGCACTGAACACAGGAGGCAGTAGGACTGAACACGACGGGCAGAAGCAGTGAACACAGCAGTTGGCAGCAATGAACACGACAGGCAGCAGCAGTGTACACGCTAGGAGGCATTTGCATCACTGAACCCAGTGATGATGAACTTTTCGGAACACGAGTCTTTGTTCACGATGTTACAGACATTGACACAGGAATGTAAGACTAATACCACAGGTGTTAAACACACGGAAGGTATGAAACACAGATATGTAATAAATAATAATAATAATAATAATAATAATAATAATAATAATAATAATAATAATCATAATAATAACAATAATAATAACAGCAACAACAACAATAACAATAATAATAACAGCAACAACAATAATAAAAATAATAACCGAAATAACAATGATAATAATAACAATAATAATACTGACGGACAACTAGCAGTTCTCCTGAGCCAGAGTCAGTGTGGAATGAGGGAGATTCAGCTGACACTTCACACTTGTACTTCCCTGAAGTCTTGAGCGACACTTCCTTCAGCGTCACCTTCCGGTCACTACTCTTGCCCATCTGTAGGAGAGGGAGAGACGAGGAATTTAGTTCAGACACCTTGTTCACCTAGTTAGTGTGGGCAAAAGCGAGAGAGAGAGAGAGAGAGGAGAGAGAGAGAGAGAGAGAGAGAGAGAGAGAGAGAGGAAGGAGGGTGAAGACGTGTCACAGTGTGCTCCACAAACTTTCTTAATATTACTTAAATACGAGGGTTGGTGAGAATAAAAACTGTTCATTGACGTAGTACTACCTACAACACATTAGTACAAGTAAGCCAACTCTTCCACTGAAGTGAATATAGGCAATATCAGTGATATTTAAGTGTGGTATGGTGATGATATGGTGTGAGTGAGGGGACAGCGGCAGGCCTAGGAGTGACGTCACTATTGCCTTCACAGTGAGCATCTAATAATATTATATGTGTTTTGTGCTATGTACTAGCATCTGGTGCTTTATAACAATATGACTGGTACAATGCAACATAGTGATTTGTGTAACATCTTCCTTTAGTGGAAAAGTGGATAGCATAAATAGTGTTTATTAAGTGATAGTGAGAAGGCAACACTTCCAGCTCGTCGGCCACTGCCTGCCCTCACTACCCACCCAGTTATAAACACCCCCACCCACGATACCCCACCCAACCCACGATACCCCATCCCACCCACGATACCACCACCCACTCTCTCTCCCTCCTGTGAACTTCATTGCAAACCTACATGCATTCTCTGGGATGACTTCACATCGCAAAATAGTAAGAATATCTATGCTATCTGCCTATTGTCCCAGTAGTTACTGCAGTGTTTGTGGGTATACCACAAGGGATAAAATTCTTCTTAGATGTAAGGAACCTACTTGTTCCAACTACTGCCACACAGATTGCATTCCAGAAGAAGAATTTTGTTGCAGCCAGGTTGAAAATTTCAGAAAATTGAAGGATATCCATAATCCTGTGATATATGTGGATACAAGCCTGGAGCTACAGGAGGAAGGTTCAGAAGTCCTACCTCAGGGACTTCTGTCCAAAGATCAAGACTGCCCTCTTGGGCTGGGTTGTAAAGTTGTAGCTAAGATAATCCATCACAGGGAAGCACTTTATGAGCTCCTCAAATCATTAGATAACCTCCAAGCTATTGCAGAAGGCCAGTGCAAGCCTGCATCAAGTGACGTAAGCTGCTCAGCTGATGGTGACACTAGTGACAAAGACTGGAAGTCCCACACTGAGCTTAACTCAGGGGTAAATAATTGGTGGAATTCTGTCATCGTTAAGGTCCCACAGACAGACAGAGTTCAACACTACCTTTGGGAATTCTAACACAATTCCTCTGACCACCATAGAGGAAACAAATCCTCTTCCCAGCAACGAAGCAAACCTTGGATCTGTTAATTCTCCTACACCTGACATCTCTGCTTCAGCCACTGCCAGTCCACTTGACAGTGCACATACCATCTCTGATCCTACACCTGTCAGCACACGTACCGACACTATTCCAGAATCTGGTAGCAGTGCTTCATCAGCAAGTTCCGAGTCAGAAGTTTCTCCACCAGAGATTGGTGCAGTTAATACTCAGGGAACTATCACTTCACCTGATCACCTACTGCGCCAAAGTACGAACAGCAGGGACACATCTGTCAGAACTGGTAGAGGACTGGGCAGAGGACGTCGAAGAGGACGTGGAGGAGGAAGACATCTACAGCCGTCTCACCCTCCACTAACACAGTTCCAGCGGCAGACCCTGAGGACAAATCTGCAAAACACAGGAGGTGCAACAAATCATAGTCCACCCTCCCAGGCACCTAGGCTGTGCTCTCGCTGTCACCGGAAGGGGCACACCGCCAACAACTGCCTGCGAGATACCAGGTGCAATTACTGCTACAAGAAAGGATATCAGGAGGACCAGTGTCGGAAGAAAAAGGAACTTGACAGACAGGACCACCTGTTTAGAGACCTGTTCTCAGAACAAACCAGCAGGATCTCTGAATTGGTGAACACTCTCACACGTCACCCACTCAGCTACTCCTATCCCAGCAGAGCAGGTGGTATTGTGCCTTATACAAGACCACAGACCTACATCCCTGCAGCTGCCTCAGTACCCTACCTCTCTCAAGGGCAGGCACTTTACATGCCCTACACACCCACCACCTCAAGCTGACCACATCATGAGGAGCCAGTCTATCAGCATCCTGTCGGCCAACATTAGAGGTTTCATTACTAATGTTGGAGAGCTCACACATAGTTTTGTGAACACTCGACGTCCCGACATGATAGCTGTTGTTGAAACATTTTTGGATGACAGGACTCCAGAAAATTTTGCAAGAATTGCTGACTACACCTCATGGATGAGAAGAGACAGGCAAGGGCAAGGAGGAGGTGTTGCTGTGTGTTTCTCTAAAAGTGTTCATGCCGGCACATTGATGTTGCCACCCCTACACATCTTGAAATGATGTTTTTCAAGCTATGCATAAACACTAGTACCTCTGTACTAGCATGTGCAATGTACAGACCTCAGTGGCAGCATGCAGACCCCATCAACTTTCTAATGGAAAATATTGACTCCCTTCTGCTACAACACAACTGTCAACATATCATAATTGTTGGTGACCTCAACCAACACCTTATACAGAGGGACTTTGATGACCTTCTTGCAGTATTTGACATGAGAAACTTTGTTGATTTCCCTACTCACATCTCTGGCTCCTCCCTTGACCCAGTAGTGAGTGATCTGGCAGAAGGCATAGTCACTTGTCAACCCCTCGGCTACGTTGGATCGTCTGACCACAAGGCAGTTTTTACGATACTTAAGATCCCAACAGAACGAGGTGCGGAGTCCACACGCACAACCTGGCTATGGGAAAGAGGTAATTGGCCAGCCCTTTGCTCTGAGCTCGCCACCACCGATTGGAATGCTCTTCTCCAAGGGGATGTTGACAACCAAGTGAAAGCTTTCACTGGATACATCCTTAATCTACAACAAGAACACATTCCTCACCGGCAATATGTGACAAAGCCTACAGATCAGCCTTGGTTTGGCTTTCGTTGTAGAGAGGCTGCTACTGCTAAGTACAAAGCATGGCGAAGGTATAAGAGACATCCTACCACCTATAACAGGAACTTGCACAGGCAATCCTGTAGGTATATGGGTGACGTTCAAAAGTGGGCCATTGCTAAATGGGAGGTAGACACTAAAAGAAAGCTAGCATCAGGTAGGGTAGGCTCCAAAACCTGGTGGTCCTTGGTCAAGGACAGACAAGGTTACCTGCCTGATGAACTCATTCCACCTCTAAATCGACAGGGTGGGACCATCTCTACTAGTAGTCAAGAGAAGGCAGACCTCTTTGCTGAACACTTTGCTGCCAAAATGCAAGTTCCTGATCCAGCAAGGGACCCTCCTTGGCTAGCTGCAAGAACTGTGTCAAAACTGTTAGTGGTGACAATAAGGCATGAGGAGGTGCATTTCCTTCTTAAATCGCTTGACCAAGAAAAGGCTGTGGGCCCAGACAAGTTGAGCCCAAGATTGCTGAGAAGATGTGCAAACCAGTTAGCAGCACCTCTAACTCGCATCTTTCAGCACTGCCTAGTACAGTGTAAATGGCCCTCTCTATGGAAAGAGGCAAATGTAGTCCCTGTTCACAAAAAGAAGAGCAGAGCAGAAATCAGCAACTACAGACCAGTGTCACTCCTGCCAATCACTGGTAAGATCCTGAGACAATAATCTCAAGACAAATGACAGAGTTTTTTGACTACCACTCACTACTTTGTGATCGTCAATGTGGCTTCAGGAAAGGTTACTCTGCTGCTGATCTGTTGTTAAACCTCTCCACTAAGTGGCACCAGTCACTGGATGAATCCAAAGTCAGCTGTGTGGTAGCACTGGACATTGCTGGCGCTTTCGACCGGGTGTGGCAAAAGGGCCTCTTAGCAAAACTTCAAGCACTGGGAATTGCAGGCTCTACGTTATATCTCCTCAGTGATTACCTTCATGGTAGATCTCTAAGTGTAGTCTCAATGGAATGGAATCAGCAAGACATCCTATTGGAGCAAGTGTTCAACAAGGAAGCGTACTGGGATCATTGTTATGGAATGTCTACTTCAACGACCTTCTTCATCTCATCCCAGAATCCCATGCATATGCATACGACTGTACACTGACATTCACTTATCCAAGAGAAGAAATGCCAGCTTCTCTAAGCTACATCAATCACCAGCTGAGAGCTATATCAGCTTGGGGAAATAGATGGCAAGTAACATTTGCACCTGAGAAAATGCAAATGATGATCTTCTCTAGGCACCATGATGGTAATGCTGGTGCAGCAGTAAGAATGAATGGGAGGGTGTTGGTACTTGGAGAAGAAGTTGATATCCTTGGAGTGAAATTTGACTCCACACTAACCATGAGGAACCATGTTGTAAATCTTGCAAACAAGGCAGCCAGGAAGCTTACAGCACTTTGCCGTATCTCGCATCTGCTTGACAGTAGGGGTTGCAATATTCTGTACGAGGCACACCTTGATTATGCTCCACTTTCTTGGCTTGCTTGCCCCCCCCCTCTCATCTGCGACTGCTTGACGGAGTGGAGAACAGAGCAAGACGTCTCATCTCTCGCCTGGACCCATTCTGGATAAATCTGTCATTTCAGCAGAGCCTTCAACATAGGAAGGATGTGGGTGGCCTTACTGTTATGTACAAGGCCAATATTGTCAAAGTACCACACTTGGATCCACTTCGAGGACAGCGTGAAACAAGCTTTTATGCCACAAGACGGGCAGAAAGCAGCAACTTCACTCTGGCTGTACCCTTCTCCAGAACATCACTCCATCTGAGGTCATATATACAGGATGACTCGAGTATGGAACACATTCGTACAGCATAATGATGTCAACGAGATAAAGTCAGTTGATCAAAAGAAAATGCTGGCCCACAGATGGCTCCAACTTCATCCTGTTCCCTACTTGTATGTCTCATAACAATAAAATTGCTTTCAAATGAGCTGATGTAGGTAACAGCTCTTAGCTTGTCAATAAAGTTAGGAATCTTTAACCTGTAATAGCTTGTCAATAAAGCTAGGGATCCTTAACCTTGTCAAACCCTGTGTAAAAAAGAGAGAGAGAGAGAGTGAGAGAGAGGACTTCAACAATTGACAGTATAAACACCAGAATATCTACACCTGGCCAACGGGTATTATATATATATATATATATATATATATATATATATATATATATATATATATATATATATATATATATATATATATATATATATATATACATATATATATATATATATATATATATATTTTATATATATATATATATATATATATATATATAATATATATATATATATATATACACATATATATATCTATCTATATATATATATATATATATAATATATATATATATATATATATATATATATATATATATATATATATATATATTATATATATATATAATATATATATATATATAATTTAGAAAGACACGTAAGCAAACACTATAACATATTTATTAGAAAACGTTTCGGTCCTGGGACCTTGATCAAGGTCCCAGGACCGAAACGTTTTCTAATAAATATGTTATAGTGTTTGCTTACGTGTCTTTCTAAACCAACTTGTCGGTATTTATTACCAAGGTTTATACCATATATATATATATATATATATATATATATATATATATATATATATATATATATATATATATATATATATATATATATATATATATATATATATATATATATTATATATATATATATATATATATATATCGTGTCAAATAGGTAAAAATTGGTCAGTTAGCAAGAACTCATTTAAAATTAAGTCCTTTCTAAAATTTACTCTTATACATTTAAAGATATATCTTTTTCATTTATGTTAATATAAAAATTAATGATTTTGTACAAAAAGAACCTTAAAAACTTATCTATCTTTATTATAACAAGCGCAATTTAATTTAACCTAATCCAACTAGAGAGAGAGAGAGAGAGAGAGAGAGAGAGAGAGAGAGAGAGAGAAGAGAGAGAGAGAGAGAGAGAGAGAGAGAGAGAGAGAGAGAGAGAAAGAAAAAGAGAGAGAGAAAGAGAGAGAGAGAGAGTCAGCTGTGTGGTAGCACTGGACATTGTTGGCGCTTTGGACCGGGTGTGGCACCAGGGCCTCTTTGCAAAACTTCAAGCACTGGGAATTGCAAGCTCTACGTTATGTCTCATCAGTGATTACCTTCATGGTAGATCTCAAAGTGTAGTTCTCAATGGATCGGAATCAGCAAGATATCCTATTGGGGCAAGTGTTCCACAAGGAAGCGTACTGGGATCATTGTTATGGAATGTCTACTTCAACGACCTTCTTCATCTCATCCCAGAATCACATGCATATGCATACGACTGTACACTGACATTCACTTATCCAAGAGAAGAAATGAAAGCTTCTCTAAGCTACATCAATCACCAGCTGAGAGCTATATCAGCTTGGGGAAATAGATGGCAAGTAACATTTGCACCTGAGAAAATGCAAATGATGATCGTCTCTAGGCACCATGATGGTAATGCTGGTGCAGTAGTAAGGATGAATGGGAGGGTGTTGGTACCTGGAGAAGAAGTTGATATCCTTGGGGTGAAATTTGACTCCACACTAACCATGAAGAATCATGTTGTAAATCTTGCAAACAAGGCAGCCAGGAAACTTACAGCACTTTGCCGTATCTCGCATCTGCTTGACAGTAGGGGTTGCAAGATTCTGTACGAGGCACAAGTATGCTCGCACCTTGATTATGCTCCACTTTCTTGGTTTGCTTGCCCCCCCCCTCTCATCTGCGACTGCTTGACGGAGTGGAGAACAGAGCAAGACGACTCATCTCTCGTCTGGACCCATCCTGGATAGATCTGTCATTTCAGCAGAGCCTTCAACATAGGAAGGATGTGAGTGGCCTTACTGTTATGTACAAGGCCAATATTGTCAAAGTACCACACTTGGATCCACTTCGAGGACAGCGTGAAACAAGCTTTTATGCCACAAGACGGGCAGAAAGCAGCAACTTCACTCTGGCTGTACCCTTCTCCAGAACATCACTCCATCTGAAATCATACATACCCAGGATGACTCGAGTATGGAACACATTCGAACAGCATAATGATGTCAACGAGATAAAGTCAGTTGATCACATGAAAATGCTGGCCCACAGATGGCTCCAGCTTCAACCTGTTCCCTACTTGTATGTCTCATAACAATAAAAATGCTTTCAAATGAGCTGATGTAGGTAACAGCTCTTAGCTTGTCAATAAAGTTAGGAATCCTTAACCTGTAAATAGCTTGTCAATAAAGCTAGGGATTCTTAACCTTGTCAAACCCTGTGTAAAAAAAAAAAAAGAGAGAGAGAGAGAGGACTTCAACAATTGACAGTATAAACACCAGATTATCTACACCTGGCCAACGGGTATTATATATATATATATATATATATATATATATATATATATATATATATATTATATATATATATATATATATATATATATATATATATATATATATATATATATATATATATATATATATATATGCAAAACAACCACTCTGAAAGAATAGAGAAATTCCAAGCGCTTTCGTGACTACTCACATTATCAAGGAACTATGAAAGTGAAGCATCCAAGGAAGCTATATAAGGGGTCCGGCCAGCACCTCACTATCAGATCCCACAACGGTTAAACACGTGACGCGCGGCGAGCCAACTTGGATAGGTCCTTTGCAAAACTCACCCCCAAGCTATTTATTTGTCCAGTGTATTATTAAATTCTTCCCAAATTCTATTAATTATAAATGGATCTAATTTATATAAACCATTTATAATTATTGGAATTTGGGAAGAATTTAATAATACACTGGACAAATAAATAGCTTGGGGTGAGTTTTGCAAAGGACCTATCCAAGTTGGCTCGCCGCGCGTCACGTGTTTAACCGTTGTGGGATCTGATAGTGAGGTGCTGGCCGGACCCCTTATATAGCTTCCTTGGATGCTTCACTTTCATAGTTCCTTGATAATGTGAGTAGTCACGAAAGCGCTTGGAATTTCTCTATTCTTTCAGAGTGGTTGTTTTGCATATTTTAAAATCACCTGTTTACTGTGATCTTATTGCATATATATATATATATATATATATATATATATATATATATATATTATATATATATATATATTATATATATATATTATATATATATATATATTATAATATATATATATATATATATATATATATATATATATATATATATCGTGTCAAATAGGTAAAAATTGGTCAGTTAGCAAGAACTCATTTAAAATTAAGTCTTTTCTAAAATTTACTCTTATACATTTAAAGATATATCTTTTTCATTTATGTTAATATAAAAATTAATGATTTTGTACAAAAAGAACCTTAAAAACTTACCTATCCTTTTTATAACAAGCGCAATTTAATTTAACCTAATCCAACTAGAGAGAGAGAGAGAGAGAGAGAGAGAGAGTCAGCTGTGTGGTAGCACTGGACATTGCTGGTGCTTTGGACCGGGTGTGGCACCAGGGCCTCTTAGCAAAACCTCAAGCACTGGGAATTGCAGGCTCTACGCTATGTCTCCTCAGTGATTACCTTCATGGTAGATCCCTAAGTGTCGTTCTCAATGGCTTGACAGAGTAGAGAACAGAGCAAGACGTCTCATCTCTCGCCTGGACCCATCCTGGATAGATCTGTCATTTCAGCAGAGCCTTCAATATAGGAGGGATGTGGGTGGCCTTACTGTTATGTACAAGGCCTATATTGTCAAAGTACCACACTTGGATCCACTTCGAGGACAGCGTGAAACAAGCTTTTATGCCACAAGACGGGCAGAAAGCAGCAACTTCACTCTGGCTGTACCCTTCTCCAGAACTTATATACTCATATACCCATATACTTATATACCTATATACCCAGGATGACTCGAGTATGGAACACATTCGTACAGCATAATGATGTCAACGAGATAAAGTCAGTTGATCAAATGAAAATGCTGGCCCACAGATGGCTCCAACTTCATCCTGTTCCCTACTTATATGTCTCATAACAATAAAAATGCTTTCAAATGAGCTGATGTAGGTAACAGCTCTTAGCTTGCCAATAAAGTTAGGAATCCTTAACCTGTAAATAGCTTGTCAATAACGCTAGGGATCCTTAACCTTGTCAAACCCTGTGTAAAAAAAAAAAAAAAAAAAGAGAGAGAGAGAGAGAGAGAGAGAGAGAGAGAGAGAGAGAGAGAAGACGGTGGACTCAGACTGTACCACTCCGTGCATTCAATCGCCTCTAGCGCTTCAGTATAATACATTTAAATACACTATACGTGGAAACATGTACAAGAATATTAGAGATTATAACCTCCATGTCAACATTCCCATAATATATAATATCGCAGTTGAGCGATAAAATATCGCTCAGCGTGGAAAGCTGCTCCACGACCTGCTATATCTTGTCTCCCATCCACTCTGATAATGGGAAATAAATCCTTTCACACTAATGGTCAGTTTGCCACAGTCTCGTATAATCCTTAAGTAACATGATACATTTACTACCTAAAGCCTATAAATTTAAACAGGCTAGAATTGACAGATTCCTTTTTTTATCCACACCGCCAATATTCAACATCCAGCTGCACCCAGCTGGTTATATATAGTCTGGCACTATAAATGCCGCCGCCCACACCGTGGTGTTGCACATGTTGACAGAGTAAACGACCCGAGGCTAACAAGGACATCGTCACACTACCAGTGACCTGACGCATGCACAGGTCCGTACCAGCACAGCTCTGTCACGGAACCACACTGTGTGAGTGACAGTAGTGTTAGTCTGAGTCCTGAGGCCAGCCACCCCATCAACGAATTTGTCATTAAAGAGAGAATTTATACTGAGAATATTAAACACTTCAGGGCCTCTCTGGTCACCGGCTCAATCTCCAGTCTCGGCGAATGAGCCGAGAGGAAGGGATATTTCAGCATGACACCGTCTACGACTGCTTCACCTTACCTGCCTGCAGTATAAAAGCACCATCACGCATATGCTGTATTCTTACTAAGATTGATGGATTGATTACATCGACTCCAGGCTGAGGGACTGATTACCTAAATCTCCTGATTTTCACTATTCTTCTTTGTATTGGACTGATGAAGCCACTGTATGGCGAAACTTGTCCACAATAGATACTCAAGTGTTACACTTGTGTCTAGTTTGTCAAGTGAGTTACATCTTACTGCAGAAGATACAAAACCTTACGAAATAAATTCATGAACAGCATCCCCGTCTCTCTCACCAGGTGCCACCCTATCACATTTGGCACTGTTTCCAATCAGTCCTTCTCGAAAATCTCCGTCCTGCGTCATCAGCCTCTTTCCATAAAATCACAACACCCGTTTCCAAGCATCAGACCGGCCAAATCAACCCAGTGTCCCAGGAAACAAGATCACTTTTGTAAACAAACACTGACATCATTTACCACAAATATATCAGAAAATTGAAGCTTGAATCGACTTCGCAATGCGCCCTGTTACAGGCACCACCTGGCTCACGTGAAACACCAGAGAACAATACTGCATTAATTAATCACAATCACATTCCGAATCCCTGAGAAATGTTTAGGCAGTCCATTTAGTCAAGCGAACATCATCATGCACCATACCCCAGTAGCCTTCTCCTCCCTCGTTTCTCTTCTACATATCCTGATGAACCGTGTTGTCACCATGGCCTACCACCACCCCAATCAAGTCTGTCCTTCCAGGCGGACAACCCAAGCAGCTTCGATTTCAGTGAAGTGACACTATCCCGCCGCTCAACTAAACACGCCCACACAGCATTCTCCATCTGAGCCTCACTGGCCTGGCCAGCGACTGGGATTGTTATGTTACCTACAATCACAGTCACCAATGGAAAGTCTTTACCTCCAATACAAACTCTGTCGTTACCCATGCTTGCTATCACAACGATAGAACGGATATAGCATTATTATTATTATTATTATTCCATTGACCCTGCGAAGGGGAGGATGGTTCAGATGCCTTGTATAATGAGCACTTCCCCAGGAGGCATATTACTGGAAGGAATGAAATCAAGACTCACTGTTATTGTCATCATTTACATGATACTTTTCCAGGTCATTCCTATCTACCCACTCCAGGACCCGTATCCCATCCACCCACTCCAGTACTAGGGTCCCATCCACCCACTCCGGCACCAGAGGCCCCATCAACCAACTCCGGCACCAGGGGCCCCATCAACCCACTCCGGCACAAGGGGCCCCATCAACCCACTCCAGGACTAAACCCAAATGAACTCATAACATCAAATAAATTATTTATGTTCGCCATATCGAGCGTGGACACGAAGTCGATGGAGAGCAGCTCAGCATACCCGCATGAGCCTGTACACCAATCACGCACGAAGCTGTACACCGACCACGCAAAAGCGTGTACACCAACCACGACAACTGCGACTGACTCCATTTAATATTTCGATCTGATATTCAACACTCCTTGTCTCTCTTAGTCTTCCCACCCTCACACACACACACACACACACACACACACACACACACACACACACACACACACACACACACACACTGTAAAATTCTTTCGAC
Organism: Cherax quadricarinatus; assembly: GCF_026875155.1. Classification (NCBI taxonomy): domain Eukaryota; kingdom Metazoa; phylum Arthropoda; class Malacostraca; order Decapoda; family Parastacidae; genus Cherax; species Cherax quadricarinatus. The sequence goes on along the minus strand of NC_069407.1, from coordinate 38,247,350 downwards.
CAACGAAAGTTTTTATAAAGTTCGTAGAACAGACGAAATATTCACAAACACTAATTCCAGGCCGAAGGAGACTCGAACCTACGAACCTTATGATAAGGTTCATTTGTGAACTTTGGCCTGCACATATGCAAAGTTCTCAAAAAAAAAAAAAAAACATTGAAGAGAATACAGAAAGTTTAACTCTGTCATGATGTGAAGAGTAATAGTACATATTAGAACAGTTATTTGTTGGTTTTCTGTAAATTTTAAATAAAAAATCATGGTTCCTTTAATAATTAAAACATCTAGAAAAGGCAATGAGTTATTCTGTTCAAACTCAATAGTAAAATTTATGGAATGAGCTAGATTATTTAATTTAAGATGGAAATTGTTTATGCATATATTTTTAGGCATGAGACATAAAACATCATCAATATATGTATGGTACCTGGCTCTACTGGGAAGGATTTTGTTAAGCAATTTTGTTCAAAATATTCCATGTACAATTTTCTAAGGACAGATGAGAGAGGATTTCCCATTATCATACCAAACTTCTGAGTGTAAAACTCGCCATTAAGCACAAAGTTTGCATCAACAATACAGAGTTTAATAAGCTCAGTGATTGTAGATACTGGCAATGATAAATAAGCTCAATGATTGTGGGCACTGGCAATGGTATATTGTAAATAACAACTGGAACTTTTGTAAACAAAGTAACATCAAAATTAACCATATTAAAATCATTTAAACCAGTCAAGTTACTTAATTTATCCACATAAATCTTTTTTGTTTTTAACATTAAAATTAGAAATTTTTCCAACAATTGCGCTCAACATATGTACAAGCTATTTAGATTATTTATAGAAAACTGAAACTATGGAGCAAATAAGAGGTTTGCCTGGATTACCTGGTTTGTGTATTTTTGTGGTGGCCCGTGGCCTGGTGGCTAAAGCTCTCGCTTCACACGGGAAGGGTCCGGGTTCGATTCCGGGCGAAGGTAGAAACATTGGGCGTGTTTCTTTACACTGGTTGTCTATGTTTCCCCATCAGTAAAATGGGTACCTGGGTGTTAGTGGATGCTCAGCATAACAAGCGGCTTTCTGTATAGTAGTATGTCACTGATGTCAGCTAGGACTGTATACCTTGTACATGTACTTGTATGTCACTGATGTCAGCTAGGACTGTATACCTTGTACATGTACTTGTATGTCACTGATGTCAGCTAGGACTGTATACCTTGTACATGTACTTGTATGTCACTGATGTCAGCTAGGACTGTATACCTTGTACATGTACTTGTATGTCACTGATGTCAGCTAGGACTGTATACCTTGTACATGTACTTGTATGTCACTGATGTCAGCTAGGACTGTATACCTTGTACATGTACTTGTATGTCACTGATGTCAGCTAGGACTGTATACCTTGTACATGTACTTGTATGTCACTGATGTCAGCTAGGACTGTATACCTTGTACATGTACTTGTATGTCACTGATGTCAGCTAGGACTGTATACCTTGTACATGTACTTGTATGTCACTGATGTCAGCTAGGACTGTATACCTTGTACATGTACTTGTATGTCACTGATGTCAGCTAGGACTGTATACCTTGTACATGTACTTGTATGTCACTGATGTCAGCTAGGACTGTATACCTTGTACATGTACTTGTATGTCACTGATGTCAGCTAGGACTGTATACCTTGTACATGTACTTGTATGTCACTGATGTCAGCTAGGACTGTATACCTTGTACATGTACTTGTATGTCACTGATGTCAGCTAGGACTGTATACCTTGTACATGTACTTGTATGTCACTGATGTCAGCTAGGACTGTATACCTTGTACATGTACTTGTATGTCACTGATGTCAGCTAGGACTGTATACCTTGTACATGTACTTGTATGTCACTGATGTCAGCTAGGACTGTATACCTTGTACATGTACTTGCATGTCACTGATGTCAGCTAGGACTGTATACCTTGTACATGTACTTGCATGTCACTGATGTCAGCTAGGACTGTATACCTTGTACATGTACTTGCATGTCACTGATGTCAGCTAGGACTGTATACCTTGTACATGTACTTGCATGTCACTGATGTCAGCTAGGACTGTATACCTTGTACATGTACTTGCATGTCACTGATGTCAGCTAGGACTGTATACCTTGTACATGTACTTGTATGTCACTGATGTCAGCTAGGACTGTATACCTTGTACATGTACTTGCATGTCACTGATGTCAGCTAGGACTGTATACCTTGTACATGTACTTGTATGTCACTGATGTCAGCTAGGACTGTATACCTTGTACATGTACTTGTATGTCACTGATGTCAGCTAGGACTGTATACCTTGTACATGTACTTGTATGTCACTGATGTCAGCTAGGACTGTATACCTTGTACATGTACTTGTATGTCACTGATGTCAGCTAGGACTGTATACCTTGTACATGTACTTGTATGTCACTGATGTCAGCTAGGACTGTATACCTTGTACATGTACTTGTATGTCACTGATGTCAGCTAGGACTGTATACCTTGTACATGTACTTGTATGTCACTGATGTCAGCTAGGACTGTATACCTTGTACATGTACTTGTATGTCACTGATGTCAGCTAGGACTGTATACCTTGTACATGTACTTGTATGTCACTGATGTCAGCTAGGACTGTATACCTTGTACATGTACTTGTATGTCACTGATGTCAGCTAGGACTGTATACCTTGTACATGTACTTGTATGTCACTGATGTCAGCTAGGACTGTATACCTTGTACATGTACTTGTATGTCACTGATGTCAGCTAGGACTGTATACCTTGTACATGTACTTGTATGTCACTGATGTCAGCTAGGACTGTATACCTTGTACATGTACTTGTATGTCACTGATGTCAGCTAGGACTGTATACCTTGTACATGTACTTGTATGTCACTGATGTCAGCTAGGACTGTATACCTTGTACATGTACTTGTATGTCACTGATGTCAGCTAGGACTGTATACCTTGTACATGTACTTGTATGTCACTGATGTCAGCTAGGGGCTGTATACCTTGTACATGTACTTGTATGTCACTGATGTCAGCTAGGACTGTATACCTTGTACATGTACTTGTATGTCACTGATGTCAGCTAGGACTGTATACCTTGTACATGTACTTGTATGTCACTGATGTCAGCTAGGACTGTATACCTTGTACATGTACTTGTATGTCACTGATGTCAGCTAGGACTGTATACCTTGTACATGTACTTGTATGTCACTGATGTCAGCTAGGACTGTATACCTTGTACATGTACTTGTATGTCACTGATGTCAGCTAGGACTGTATACCTTATACATGTACTTGTATGTCACTGATGTCAGCTAGGACTGTATACCTTGTACATGTACTTGTATGTCACTGATGTCAGCTAGGACTGTATACCTTGTACATGTACTTGTATGTCACTGATGTCAGCTAGGACTGTATACCTTGTACATGTACTTGTATGTCACTGATGTCAGCTAGGACTGTATACCTTGTACATGTACTTGTATGTCACTGATGTCAGCTAGGACTGTATACCTTGTACATGTACTTGTATGTCACTGATGTCAGCTAGGACTGTATACCTTGTACACTATTGGTACTAGGACGATCCTTACATTACTGTATGTCACTGATGTCAGCTAGGACTGTATACCTTGTACATGTACTTGTATGTCACTGATGTCAGCTAGGACTGTATACCTTGTACATGTACTTGTATGTCACTGATGTCAGCTAGGACTGTATACCTTGTACATGTACTTGTATGTCACTGATGTCAGCTAGGACTGTATACCTTGTACATGTACTTGTATGTCACTGATGTCAGCTAGGACTGTATACCTTGTACATGTACTTGTATGTCACTGATGTCAGCTAGGACTGTATACCTTATACATGTACTTGTATGTCACTGATGTCAGCTAGGACTGTATACCTTATACATGTACTTGTATGTCACTGATGTCAGCTAGGACTGTATACCTTGTACATGTACTTGTATGTCACTGATGTCAGCTAGGACTGTATACCTTGTACATGTACTTGTATGTCACTGATGTCAGCTAGGACTGTATACCTTGTACATGTACTTGTATGTCACTGATGTCAGCTAGGACTGTATACCTTGTACATGTACTTGTATGTCACTGATGTCAGCTAGGACTGTATACCTTGTACATGTACTTGTATGTCACTGATGTCAGCTAGGACTGTATACCTTGTACATGTACTTGTATGTCACTGATGTCAGCTAGGACTGTATACCTTGTACATGTACTTGTATGTCACTGATGTCAGCTAGGACTGTATACCTTATACATGTACTTGTATGTCACTGATGTCAGCTAGGACTGTATACCTTATACATGTACTTGTATGTCACTGATGTCAGCTAGGACTGTATACCTTGTACATGTACTTGTATGTCACTGATGTCAGCTAGGACTGTATACCTTGTACATGTACTTGTATGTCACTGATGTCAGCTAGGACTGTATACCTTGTACATGTACTTGTATGTCACTGATGTCAGCTAGGACTGTATACCTTGTACATGTACTTGTATGTCACTGATGTCAGCTAGGACTGTATACCTTGTACAT
>NC_069407.1:38235217-38237717 GCF_026875155.1 Cherax quadricarinatus | reverse complement strand
TTGTTATTGATATATACTATATATAATGCATTATTTTGTTAAAAACCTAAGCCTTATGGGTCATGGGTCATGAAGTAGATCTCATTACAGTGTGAATCTTTACTCTGACACCTTCAAGATTCCCAGTGTGTGTTGTGAAGACAAACAGTGAGGTGAAGTGTCTGTAGTGTTGTAACTGCCTCTTACTTTACTCCTTACTACAGCCCTCACACAACCTCTCTTCGTAATAGTTTAGTGTAGAATTAACTAGTTATTATAGGCACAAAAAACAATGCTGTGACTTTCTGAGAGTGTTCCATTACTAGCGTACGTTAGTAACATCAAAGAATACGTTAATCCCTAAAACAAGGGTAAAAATAACGTCTCAGTGTATAAACACAGAAATATACACCTCTCTTTGTGTATATAACGACTACTAGTAGTACTTCCTACTGTTGTTAGATAGTACATATCTTTGAAGTCTATGTACCTCACCACTTCTTCCTCTTTACATTAATAAATTCTGAGTAACTGGACATACGGGGCAACACCTGGATATCTTCATTTGAAGACTCACCGTTAACCACTCCCTTTTATTATTATTATTATTATTACTATTATTATTATTATTATTATTATTATTATTATTATTATTATTATTATTATTATTATTATTGTTGTTGTTGTTGTTGTTTTTGTTATAAATTAGTAGTAGTAGTAGTAGTAGTACGACTACTACTACTACTACCAATAAAAATTATTATTATTATTATTATTATTATTATTATTATTATATTATAAATATTTTTCATTATTTATCATTAGTTATTATTATTATTATTATTATTATTATTATATTATTATTATTATTATTATATTATTATTATTATTATTATTATTGTTGTTGTTGTTGTTGTTGTTGTTATAAATTAGTAGTAGAAGTAGTAGCAGCAGCAGCAGCAGCAGCAGCAGCAGCAGCAGCAGCAGCAGCAGCAAGCAGCAGCAGCAGCAGCAGCAGCAGCAGCAGCAGCAGCAGCAGCAGCAGCAGCAGCAGCAGCAGCATGCAGCAGCAGCAGCAGCAGCAGCAGCAGCAGCAGTAGTAGTAGTAGTAGTAGTAGTAGTAGTAGTAATAGTAGTAGTAGTAGTACGACTACTACTACTACTTCTACTACTACCAATAAAAATTATTTTATTGCCAACTTTAACATTATATTATTAGTTTTTCCAATTCCTCTATGCAATAATACTTCGGTTGGCTGTATCTCGTGGCTCCGTTGGTAGCGCACTCGCCTCATACACTGAATGTCCGTGGTTCAGTCTCCGGCAAAGGTGGAAAAGATGGACATGTTTCCTTACACCTGCTGTCCCTGTTCACCTAGCAGTAAGCTGATACCTGGGTGTTAGTGGACTGTTGTTGGTGGCATCCTGGGGGACAAAATTAACGGCTTTCATGGCTTTCTTGGGTTATCCTGGATGGCTGTCCCTCACTATCCCCTGGTAAAAAATCCCAATTAATTTTCTCTTACATCAGCTACATATTTAGAAAAGTGCTAAAAAAATTGACATGGAAAATACAGAGAAGCTAAAAATGCACTGCATGAAATACCTGCCACAAATTCCTCCCTTTCGCACTGGTTCAATGAATAACAGAGAACATGCAAAAAGGCTAAGTGCCCTGTAATCGAGAATTACACAACAGGTATTACCCTGAATTCGGAAAACTCAAAATACACACATACACACGAAAAAAAAAGAGAAAAGCGCCATCCAATGAGATGGCTGCATGACCCATCAGCTTATTCTGATTGGTTAATTTCTCTTTTTTTCAGCTTCCATGTAAATTGTTGGTTGTTGTTGTGATTTGAGTGGTGGATTTTGTGTGGGTGTGACACTGGACTGCTGGAGATTGTGTGTCGTGTAAGTGGATGTGACACTAGACTTCTGGATTTTGTGCGCTTTGTACGTGGGGTGAGACACTAGGTTTCTGGATTCTATGTTCCTTGTACATGGGTGTGATGTGCTTTTGTTAATCCCAGAGGACTGACCCGGGAGCATAGTTATCGTGAGAAGCAGCAGAGGATATTGAATGATGTATCAGAGGAAAGGACTGTTTATATTCCGTCACCACCTGTTACCTGTCTTCCCTCCCTGCCTCGACTGATGCTGCTGTCAAGGAGCCAGTCTCTTTCTTATATGTTCTCCCCGTGACCCTGGCTACCTCATCTGATTTTGTGGCAGCGGTAATGGTATACAGTACCGACATTGATGAATTAGACACATGCAACATCTGGGTACCTTTATCTTATTGCTACGCCAATCAACGGCTTTGTTGCTTCAGTACAGAGGTCATCTGAAGGTGTTGACACATGTAGACTTCGGTGGTGAACGTCTTCATGAAGACTGAGGGAGTGATTACCTCGTCTTCTACTGTCTCCAGTTTCATCACCTTCAAATAACCTCTGTGTTGAACTGATAAAGCCACTGGCTGGCGAAGCGTCTACAGAATAAAGATACCCAGGTG
>NC_069407.1:38225217-38230217 GCF_026875155.1 Cherax quadricarinatus | reverse complement strand
TAGAGTATTGGCAGGAGTGCTGATACTCCCTCAGCACTCCTGCTATACTCTCAACTTAACAGTTGTTCACTCTGTCCATATATTCCTTCCCTGAGGTGTCCTCACATGAGCCGTGTTGCTTGTGCCCAACTAGACACCTTGTTTACTCTTGCAACTCTCGGAGATGATGGGAGTGCAGAAGACACAGATTGTTGGGAAGTTTGGAGTACCAGGGGTAAATGAGAGAGAGAGAGAGAGAGAGAGAGAGAGAGAGAGAGAGAGAGAGAGAGAGAGAGAGAGAGAGAGAGAGAGAGAGAGAGAGACGAAACACTATAGAGCATGTGTACGTGTCAGTTAAGAGTGAAAGTGGTGACGTTTTGGATACGGTTGTTAAAGTTTAGACAAATGGAGAGAATAATTCCTAGAATGTAGATAAATGGTATAAAATCCCGACACGACGGAAAAATAGACACAAAAGTCCACTGTGTGGGAGAAACATAGTCACTAAAGGACCGCATTATACTGCATTTATGTCTGTTCAGTATCTCCAGGATATGGGTGCAAAGTATCAACTCAAGAGGCAAGAAGAATACACTATGTGAGGAGCAAGGACCCAGAAGTGAGTATGAAGGAAGGGGGCGAGGCACTGCAGGGAAAATTTTACCTTTCGAATGCTTAGTGTACCTGTTCGGTATATGTATTTAAAAGGTATTGTACCCAACGACTGGCAGAGAGCTTACATAGTTACTTCATAAAGTGGGCAAGGAGAGAGTGACATATCAAGATACCTACATTTTAAATACAAATTTGATACAAACGGAACTGAGTAAGTGATGATTCTTGGAAAGGATTACAAGATATGACAAAACAAACTAACTTCTCACTGCGTGTTATTGTTCTTTATAGTCTGAATAACAAAGGCTATTTCTTGCCATTTTCAAAGATTCAACAACAGTAGGTACACCCCAGGGCAAAGGCTATTTTATATATTGTTTTTATTATTTCGACGTCAGTGACCTCTGGTCATAGATGACGAGTCAAACAATAGTGTTCAGAGGAACAAACACTGGTTCAATTCCTATGCACTTTGAATATGGATTCTTGGTGTTTATTTTTAATGAAACATCCTGAAATTGTACAGAACACTGTATTCAATCTCCAGAGTAAATTTTGTGTACGGAGCTGGATTATTTAATTCAAAAAGAAATTTATTTTCATATTTATTCTTGGCCACGATCACTGGACTTATGACCCTTTCAGTGTCATTTTGTACATTACAGTGATATTGTGCATTAGGTTACAAACAATTTTAGGGGTTTAGTTGCAAACAATCCCAGGTGAAAGTTACTAAACACTGGGTATAAGGGAATGAACAACTGTCATGCCTGGCTTTCCAGTTTAGAAATATCATTTAGGACAAAAATTGTTGCTAATAACGCAGAGCTTAGTGAGCTCACCTAGACTGACCACAGACAGTAGTGTGTTATGGCTGTATAGATCGTCTGGATGACAACATAATCATCACACTTATCTAGAAGGATTATTCATCTTTTTAAGAAGCCACTAACATTTTTCCCACATTTCTAAAGTCTGTCTACCAGGGTCATCCTCCTGCCACCTTTTTCATTAGTGTAAATTACCATTTCTAACATCTACACCCACCTGTAGCAATGCCACTCGCGTCTCCTCTTTAACAGCGCCAATTGCTGCCCGCTCTAGCAGTGCCTCACCGTGTGCCAAGGACATCCCCCCTCCAGAAGACACCCCTCCACACCCTCTCCAGTACACACCAGAGAGAGATATGACACCAGTACGTATGAATATCCAGCGTGGTATCCCCTGGATCCTGTGCTCATCTGAGATGATCCAGTACACCCATCATGTTTCCGGGTGCAACCTCTCCCTCCCTAGTTCTTCTTTCACTTTCTTCTTTCATTGACATTTCTGTTTTTATTGTTCATGAAGTTTCTCTTTTATTCCTTGCTAGTTTAGTTAGTTATGTTCTTCTTTCCTTTGGCGTTTCTTCTTCAGTTCGCTGTTTTTCTACCAAACTTTTCTGATTAGTTCTTCCATCATCCTTCTTAATCTCTCTCTTTGCTACTGTACCTTTCTTTTTTTTAAGATGGTACGCGTCTTTCTTCTCTTTGTCCCAGTCTTTCTCTTGCTTCCTTGTTCTCTACCTTATATTTAGTCTTTGTTTCCTCCTCCTCCCCCTCTGCCTCCTCTTCTTTCACCCTGTCCTAGCTTACTCTTCCCTCTTCAACTCCCCCATCTTCCTCTTCGTCCTCCACGCCAAGACTGCTACCAGGTGTTGGTGTGTACACCAGGAAGGTAACACGAACATTTATAGTCCACACGTTCGTGTTCCATATATCGTGAGACGAGACGAGCCTCTCTTACCTCTGGCGTTCCCTGGTCCTTGTGTGGTGGTGGTGACGCCTTGTGTGTGGTGGTGATGCCTTGTGTGTGGTGGTGGTCATAGTTTGTGTGTGGTGCTAGTGGTGATATTTTGTGTGTGGTGGTGGTGGTGGTGGTGGTGGTAGCTTGTGTGTGTGGTGGTAGTGGTTGTGTTGGTAGGACTAGTAGTAGTAGGGGTGGTGGTTTATAGTGTTTCTACAACACTGGTAGTGTGTTGTGTACTCGCCTAGTTCTCAACTAGTTGTTGTTGCAAGGGTCGCTGGTCGATACTAGGTCAATCTTCCTGCTCCATGAGCTTTATCATACCTCTTCTTAAACCTATGTATGGATCCTGCCTCCACTACAACACGACTCAGACTATTCCACTTCCTGACAACTCTACGACTGAAGAAATATTACCTAACATCCCTGCGATTCATCTGAGCCTTCAACTTACAACTGTGTCCCCTTGTTGCTGTGTCCCATCTCTGGTACATCTTTTTCTGTCCACCTTGTCGATTCCTCTCAGTATTTTATATGTCGCCATCATATCTCCCCTATCTCTCCTGTCCTCCAGTACTGTCAGGTCGATTTCCCTTACCCTCTCCTTGTAGGACATACCACTTAGCTCCGGGAATAGTCTTGTTGCAAACTTTTGCACTTTCTCTAGTTTCCTTACATGCTTGCCTAGGTGTGGGTTCCAAATTGGTGCTGCACACTCCAGGCCTAACGTACACAGTGTACAGAGTCCTGAACGAGTCCTTATTAAGATGTCGGAATGCCGTTCTTAGGCTTGCTAGGCGCCCGTAACCTGCAGCAGTTATTTGGTTGATGTGCGCCTCAAGAGATGTGCCTGGTGTTATACTCACGCCAAGATCCTTTTCCTTGAGGGAGGTTTGTAGTCTGTGGCCCCCCTAGACTGTACTCCGTCTGCGGTCTTTTTTGCCCTTCCCCAATCTCCATGACTTTGCACTTGGTGGGGTTGAATTCCAGGAGCCAGTTGCTGGACCAGGCCTGCAACCTATCCAGATCCCTTTGTAGTTTTGCCTTTTCCTCGTACGAGTGAATTCTTCTCATCAACTTCACATCATCTGCAAACAGGGACACTTCGGAATCTATTCCTTCCATCAAGTCGTTCACAAATGCCAGAAACAGCACCGGTCCCAGGACTGACTCCTGTGGAACCCCGCTCGTCACAGGCGCCCACTTTGACACTTCACCACGTACCATGACTCGTTGTTGTCTTCCTGATAGGTATTCCCTGATTCATTGCAGTGCGTTCCCTGTTATCCCTGCCTGATCATCCAGCTTTTGCACTAATCTTCTATGTGGAACTGTGTCAAACGCCTTCTTACAGTCCAAGAAAATGCAATCAACCCACCCTTCTCTTGTCTTACTGCTGTCACCCTGTCATAGAACTCCAGTAGGTTTGTGACACAGGATTTCCCGTCCCTGAAACTGTGCTGGTTGTCGTTGATAAGCTCTTTCCTTTCTAGGTGTTCCACCACTCCTCTCCTGATAATCTTCTCCACGACTTTGCATACTATTCATGTCAGTGACACTGGTCTGTAGTTTAATGCTTCGTGTCTGTCTCTTTTTTTAAAAATTGGGATTACATTTACTGTCTTCCATACCTCAGGTTGTCGCCCTGTTTCGATAGATGTGTTGAAGATTGTTGTTAGTGGTACACACAGTGCCTCTGCTCCCTCTCTCAGGACCCACGGAGAGATGTTATCCGGTCTCATCGCCTTTGAGGTATCTAGCTAGCTTAGCAGCCTTCAATTGTACATATTGTGTCCAATATTTGATTGTGTGTGTGTGTGTGTGTGTGTGTGGTGTGTGTGTGTGTGTGTTTGTACTCACCTATATGTGGTTGAATGTGTAGAGTCACAGCTCCCACCGCCTCTTCACTGATCGCTACTAGGTCCTCTTTATCCCTGCTCCATGAGCTTTATCAAACTCATCTTAAAACTATATATGGTTCCTGCATCCACTACGTCACTTACCAAACTATTCCACTTCCTGACTACTCTATGACTGAAGAAATATTTCCAAACATCCCTTTGACTCATCTGAGTCTTCAACTTCCAATTGTGACCCCTTGTTACTATGTCCCATCTCTGGAACATCCTGTCTCTGTCCATCCTGTCAATTCCTCGCAGTTTTTTGTATGTCGTTATCATGTCTCCCCAAACCCTCCTTTCTTCCAGTGTCGTCAGGCCGAGTTCCCTTAATCTTTGTGTGTGTGTGTGTGTGTGTGTGTGTGTGGTGTGTGTGTGTGTGTGTGTGTGTGTTGTGTGTGTGTGTGTGTGTGTGTGTGTGTGTGTGTGTGTGTGTGTGTACTCACCTAGTTGTGGTTGCAGGGGTTGAGATTCAGCTCTTGGCCCCGCCTCTTCACTGCTGCTACTGGGTCCTCCCTCTCCCTGCTCCATTATCTTTATCATACCTCGTCTTAAAACTATGTATGTTTCCTGCCTCTACTACATCGCTGTGTGTGTGTGTGTGTGTGTGTGTGTGTGTGTGTGTGTGTGTGTGTATGTGTGTGTGTGTACTCACCTAATTGTAGTTGCAGGGGTCGAGACTCAGCTGCATACCTTGTCTTTAAGCTATGTATGGTTCCTGCC
>NC_069407.1:38210217-38220217 GCF_026875155.1 Cherax quadricarinatus | reverse complement strand
GCTGGATACATCAGATACAATGGGACAGAATAAACCAGTATGGATTCTGAGAGAGAGAGAGAGAGAGAGAGAGAGAGAGAGAGAGAGAGAGAGAGAGAGAGAGAGAGAGAGAGAGAGAGAGAGAGAAGAGAGAGAGAGAGAGAGAGAGAGAGAGATACAGGATATTCATTGGCGATCTCAAGGAGAGATAATATAATCCCTGAATTTAAAAAAACGAAGAGAGAGGAAGTGCTGAACATGAGACCAGTATTACCGGTATGCAGCCTATGTAAGGTAATAGAGAAGGTCATCAGAAAAGCAGAAGAACGCGTGGAGAGAAGAGGCTGTGTACGGGTTTAGACAAGAAAATCCTGTCTTACAAATCCCCTGGAGTTCTTTGACGAAATAGGAGTGAGGCAGAGAGTGAGAGAAACTATATATTATTGAACCTCAAGAAGACGAGCACACACATACACACACACACACACACACACACACACACACACACACACACACACACACACACACACACACACACACACACACACACACGTAACTAACCCGTTTGCCATAGAAGTTTTACCTGTCACATTTTCTCTGTAAGTAATGGAATGACAGTTCTCCATGACTTTGCACTTGGTGGGGTTGAGCTCCAGGAGCCAGTTGCTGGACCAGCCTGACCAGATCCCATTGTAGTCCTGCCTGGTCCTCCTCCTCATTAACTTCACATCATCTGCAAACAGGGGCGCTTCTGAGTCTATTCCTTCCATCATGTCATTCACATATACCGGAAACAGCACTGGCCCTAGGACTGACCCCTGTGGAACCCCACTCTTGTGTGTGTGTGTGTGTGTGTGTGTGTGTGTGTGTGCACAACCTCGGTTTATTTATCAATACTGATTGTATTTATTTTCATATCGTTATTTTCCCCGCATTTCTTTTTGAATTGTTATCACCCTTCCTTATGTTCTCCTTATTCTCTTTCTCCTTCTCTTGTCCTTCTTCCTCCACTTCCTAATCCCCCCGCCCCAAAATTCACTCATCATCTTTAATAAGAGCATAAGAACATAAGAAAGAAGGAACACTGCAACAGGCCTGCTGACCCATGCAGAGCAGGTCCATGTCCCTCCCCGGATTAGCCCAATGACCCACCCAGTCTCGTCATCTCAACTCAAGAATGGAGCACTGCTCCAGACCCAGCAGCACAAGCTAGTCAGGTCCAACTCACACCCACCCACACCCACTCATGAATTTATCTAACCTACTTTTAAAACTACACAACGTTTTAGCCTGAATAACTGTACTCGGGAGTTTGTTCCACTCATCCACAACTCAAACCAGTGCTTTCCTATATCCTTCCTGAATCCGAATTTTTCCAACTTGAAACCATTGCTGCGAGTTCTGTCTTGGCTGGAAATTTTCAGCACGCTATTTACATCCCCTTTATTTATTCCTGTTTTCCATTTATACGCCTCGATTATATCAACCCCCCTAATTCTACGCCTTTAGAGAGAGTGCAGATTCAGGGCCCTCAGTCTATCCTCATAGGGAAGATTTCCGATCATGGGATCATCTTTGTCATCCTCCTTTGCACGTTTTCCAGAGTATTTATATCCATTCTGTAATACGGTGACCAGAACTGAGCAGCATACTCTAAATGAGGCCTAACCAAGGATATATAGAGTTGAAGAACAACCTGAGGACTTCTAATATTTATGCTTCTAGATATGAAGCTGTGGCATGCAAAGAGTACGTAACCTTTATTCGGCGCATGTACACACCCTCATTTACAGGCTATCTTCCCCAACCAGTGAACCAGGTTGCTAAGAGTTGATGATGAGGCCCCGTCGTTCAACTAGTGACCAGGTTCCAGCCAATAAGAAGATGGTTTTGGCAATCGCAGAGGTTATGTGGGTACCACTCTCCTGTCTGCCCTTGTCATTCCCATTCTAGAGCTGGTTGAAGCACGGTCTGCTATCTTGTGGCTTCTATTTCTGCCTTGCTTACCGTGGAGTGCACTATACTTATCACTGTACATAGTGTACATATTGCTTTTTCTAAATTGGTGAAGGATAATGTAAGTCTAAACTTTTTCTGCTGTGTTTATTTTGCCCCCATTACACCTGGACAACGGGCCCCTTTTGGAATCCTGGGTTGTAATATGGGGGCCTGTCCGGGATCTGGAGCTGTACTTAGAGAAAACGGTTGAGCTTGGGGTTTGAAGCTCGTGCGGGAAACATTGTGCAGCTTGCTGTCTGGCATTGCATTAGCTTTGCCTACGCTTTAAAAATTTTGCAGTGTCAGTTACTGTTATGGTCAGCCTTGCTATTGTGTGATCGTTCAACAGCTCGCTACTAGCTTGTTCGGTGTGCTCGCTTCACTACGGTCAATCTTCTAGAACAGTGTAGCTGTCGGGCATTGCTTTAAAATTTTGCGTTGTCAGTTGTTACTAGCCTGTTCGGTGTGGAGAATTTTGCAGTCGGCTTTGCTTGTATGTATATTCTGTAATCGTACTGTGCATAGCTAAGCGTGTTCTGCAAATTAACGTGTTACGTTGGGGTATTCTGCAATCGTACTGTGCATAGCGAATAACTTATGCCACCTAGACGGTCAGACGTTTGGTGTCGGGCATATACTTTGCTTAACCTACCTAAATTGTCCCTACAGCATTGTTGGAAAATTGCTCGTTCCATTGGCATTAAATACAAACGCACTCTCACAGCTGCGCAACTGCATTCACTGATTGCTGAAAAAACTTATAGAGAAGAGATGGCACATCAGCCTCCTCCCTCTACGGGAGCTAGGGCCCAAAAAAATACTATGTTCTCGCAGGAGGAAGATGATACCCCTACGGAGCAAAATGGTCAGTATAGTGCAGCTGGGTTGTCTCAAGGTGAATCAGCGTCGTTGGCACTTGAGCTGGCAAAAAATCAATCTTGAGCAAACGAGGAAACAGAGAGCATTCGCAAGGGAAGAATTTCATAGCGAAAGAGAAAGGAGGCAGTTTCGCATTCAGTAAATGATTTTAGTTTACAAAAAGCAGTACAGCTTGTTCCCCGCTTCAATGAGGCCGAACCAGAACAATTTTTCGAAAGCTTCAAAAATCAGGCTCGGGCCTTGAGGTGGCAGGAGCAGCATTGGGCATCTTTGGGGTTCATACAGCATTATTGGTAAGGCACAGGAATTTACGTCAGCATTAAATGACGCTGAATTTTCTGATTATAAAGTAGTAAAGACCCCCAGTGTTGGGAGCATATACATGTATCCCAGCCAAATACCGTAAGCTTTTTAAATTAAGCAGGCGGCGCTTGGTCAATCCCTAGGGGACTTTGTGAGACAGCAAACCAAAGTTTTTAAACCAGCTGGTATAAAGCAAGGGGTGCTCTACCTTTGAGGAGTGGTTTACAGCTTAATCTGATTGATAACCTGCTGGAGTCTGTGGGACCAGAGGTTCGAGTCTTTCTGCAGGATCGTGACTTAACACTGCATTGGAGGCAGCCAGGTTGGCTGATACCTTCGAAACAAAAACCGCTCCTTGCCCGAGGGGTTTCCCGTCTCTCTTTTCAACAGCCTGGCATGAGCAGAGATCGTCAACCTTGGAGAATGAAGTGCCAGCCGGAGGGAGAATGTTACGTCACCCAAGCACCTGGTGAGCCACGTTCTCAACATATGGTCCACCTGCGGAGAGGCAAACTACTCATGGTGCATCTCGACAACAGTATCCAGAGAGGCCCAGCCAGAACGACACCATTTGCAACATCAGCAGGAGTAAAGGGCAAGCCTGTCGTCTGCTTCCTCTGTAACAAAGTAGGTCACACCCGTCCCAACTGCCCCATAAACCCCCAACCCATTGGAAAATCTCTAATATCCCTAGTAACATGTCCCTAGAGAAGTAGAAAAGGTTTATGGCCCCTTATTATTGCAAGATCTTATTTCCCTTCAGGAAAACTCAGAAACAACTGAAGTAAAGACCTTTAGAGATACTGGAGCATATTGCTCACTTGTAAGAGAAGGAATATTACCCCTTTCAGAGAACATTTCCCTTGAATTCCTCTTTTTTTATTGGAAGCTTTTTGAAGAGCTATTTTATTCTGTTCCTTTGCATAAAATTTATGTACAGGCAAATATTACACTGGGTACTTGACTGTAGGTGTCTCAAAAGGAATTCCCATAAAAGATGCCATGTTATTACGGGGTTTAATAACATTACTATTGTTAGTGCGTGTCCTGAACCTTTATAATGAGTAATTCTTCTCCGGTTTGGCATAACTCGGGCAACATCCCAAGGGTTGTCTGGAGAGAATGTTGACCTATCCTTGGACGACTCCGATCTCGGAATAGCCACGTTTGTTTTATGAGGCACACCGGCTGGAGCCTCGTAAATCAAGTGAACAGACCCCGATCAAGCCTTCCTATTTTCCCCGATTGCAGGATTGTCAGATGTCTCTGTTTCCATGCCCGAGGGACTTTCCTTCCGGGAGGAACAACGAAAGGACCCTTCTTTAAAATTCGCTTTTGAGGCAGGGCCCTGGGGTAAATTTCCCCTTTGGGTCATCCGGTCAAGTATGAAGTTAAAAACGATTATTTGATCTCACTGAGACTGGTAAGGAGATAGAGGGCCCGGGAATTGTTTAACAGGTTAGTGGTTCCAACAAAGTATAGACCTCAAATATTAAATTTTAGCTCATAATACTTCATTAGGAGGTCACTTAGGAATTACAAAAACCTTGTATAGAATCACAAAGAATTTTATTGGCCAAAATTAAAGAAAGATGTGAAGAATCATATTAGGTGTTGCCGAGAATGTCAGCAAGTAGGGAAACCTGGACATTCCATTAAACCTGCACCTCTCCAACCTATACCTGCTGATGGAGAACCTTTTGCAGATTTAATTATAGATTGTGTAGGTCCACTACCTGAGTCAAAGTCTGGAAATCAATATTTATTTACGATTATGGATAAAGTAACCAGATATCCTGAAGCAATTCCCATGCGCAGAATTAACAAAATTCATTTCTTGTTTTGGCATTCCTAAAACTATTCAAAGTGATCAAGGTACTAACTTTACTGCCAAAGCATTTAGGGAAGTATTAACTAGGTTAGGGATAATCCACAACTTATCCACTGCCTATCATCCTCAGTCCCAAAGCGCCTTGGAAAGATTCCATCAGACGTTAAAAACTATGATGAGAATTTTTGCATGCACTTTCCTACAGACTGGGATGAATCACTACCTTTGTTGCTGTTCTCAGTACGAGAGACGGTACAAGAGTCTACAGGGTATAGTCCGTTTTTAGCTGATCTTTGGGCACAATGTGCGAGGTCCTCTTCGGGTGCTCAAAGAAGGAGGGGTGGGAGAAGACATTAGCTCAACACTCTACAACCCGTCTTCAAAGGTTGCAGGTGGCACGTCAGTTAGCCCAAAGGGTAACCTAAAGACAGCTCAAAGTAAAGGGGAAACAGAGGTATGAAAGAAGTGCACAATTCCGCTCCTTCCATCCAGGAGACAAGGTGTTGGTGCAGGAACCCATATCTGGCCAACCTTGAAAGCTAGATTTTGGGACCTATGCAGATTGTAAGTAGATTATCTGATGTTTAAATTATGTGGTAGCTCCCATTGATAAGACCTCAAAATAAAACTTACCACATTAATCAATTAAAATATTTCCATAAACCAGATAAAGTCCCAGTAATGACTCTGTCCTCTACCTCTGAGGACGACTCTGATTCTTTGCACTCTATCTCTGAAATTAATATTAAACTTTCAAATTCTGTCCTCTTCAAGGATCCTAGCCCTTTAATGGAGGGACTATCTGAAACGCAAGCAACAAATTTAACTGAGCTTCTACAGTCATATCCTAATATTTTTTCGGATGTGCCGAAAAAATGTACGTTAGATTATCATGATGTAGATGTGGGAAACTCTAAACCAATTAAACTCTCCCCCTACAGAGCTAATCCTGAAAAGCTGAGCTCTATCTAAGAGTTGGATGGTGGAGAGGAAAGGCGGTCCCATTATTTTGTGCCATAGCGGCACGGTTACCACTCTGAGGTGGCAGCCTAATCCTGAGCCTTCTTGGGGTGGGGGTGTGGCATGCAAAGAGTACGTAACCTTTATTCGGCGCATGTACACACCCTCATTTACAGGCTATCTTCCCCAACCAGCGAACCAGGTTGCTAAGAGTTGATGATGGGGCCCCGTCGTTCAACTAGTGACCAGGTTCCAGCCAATAACAAGATGGTTTTGGCAATCGCAGAGATTATGTGGGTACCACACTCCTGTCTGCCCTTGTCATTCCCATTCTAGAGCTGGTTGAAGCACGGTCTGCTAGCTTGTGGCTTCTATTTCTGCCTTGCTTACCGTGGAGTGCACTATACTTATCACTGTACATAGTGTACATATTGCTGTTCTAAATTGGTGAAGGATAATATAAGTAAACTTTTTCTGCTGTGTTTATTTTGCTCCCATTACACCCGGGATAACAGGCCATTTGGAATCCTGGGTTGTAATAGAAGCCAAGAATTCTGTTAGCTTTATTGCGAACACTAATGCACTGTTGTCTTGGTTTTAGATTACTGCTAACCAGAACTCCTAAATCCTTTTCACAATCAATAGTATTAAGATCTACATTATTTAATTTATATGTGGCATGGTTATTTAACTGTCCAACATTTAGAGCTTTGCATTTGTCAGTATTCAACTGCATCTGCCACTTCTCCGACCATTGCGTCAGTCTATTCAAATCATCCTGGAATGCTCTAGTGTCCTCATTAGAATGAATTGGACTGCCTATTTTGGTGTCGTCAGCAAATTTGCTTATGTCGCTATTTATTCCCTCATCTATGTCGTTTATGTAAATTGTGAACAACAACGGACCCAACACTGACCCCTGAGGAACACCGCTTGTGACATGCCCCCATTCTGATTTCTCTCCATTTATGCAAACTCTGCTGCCTATCTGTCAGCCATGCCTCTACCCAGGAAAAAATTGCTCCTCCTATTCCGTGTGCCTTAAGTTTCCTCAATAGCCTCTGATGTGGAACTCTATCGAAAGCTTTACTGAAGTCCATTTACATAATACGTATCATATTCATTACCTTCTCTACCATCCACTTCCAACATCTCCCCTCCACCTCCATCGAATCCCCTACTAACACCTCCCCTACCACACCTCCCTTACCCACCACATCCCCTACCCACCCTCCCCTGCCCACACCTCCTCTACCCAAACCTCCCCTACCCACACCTCCTCAACCAACACCCATAACCACACACACTCCTTCCCACACCCCAACACACACACACACACCTCCTACCCACACTCCCCTACCTACCCACACACCTTCCTACCCACACCCCTATGCACACACCCTCCTACCCACACACCCTACTCACACACCCTCCTGCCACACACCCTCCTGCCCACACACCCTCCTACCCACACACCCTCCTACCTACACCTCTACACACACACCTCGTATCTACAAACCCTTCTACCCACACCTCCTTACACAAACACCTTCCTAACCACACGCCCTCCTACCCACACGCCCCTTTACCTACACACACTTCCTACCCACAAACCCTACACACACACACACACACACCACACACACACACCACACACACACACACCACACCTTATCCACACACCTCTTACCCATACTCCACTACCCACACACCCTCCTACCCACACCCACACCCACACACCCTCCTACCCACACTCCATACACACATATCCTCCGACCCACACTCCATACACACATATCCTCCGACCCACACACTTTCCTACCCACACCCCTACACACACACACCCTTCTACCCACACCCTCCTATCTACACACCCTGCTACCCACACACCCTTCTACCCACTTCTCCCTACACACCACCCTTCTACCCACACACCCTCTTACCCGCACCCCCTACCCACACACCCTCCTACCCACACTCCATACAACAATATTCTCCGACACACACACCCTCCTACCCACGCACCCTCCTATCTACACACCCTCCTACCCACACACCCTTCTACCCACTTCTCCCTACACACACACAGCCTTCTACCCATACACCCTTCTTCCCACACCGCTTACCCACACACCCTCCTACCCACACCCCAACACACACACACTCCTACCCACACCCTTACACACACACTCCTACTCACACCCCTACACACACACCCTTCCCACACTCCTCTACCTACTCACACACCCTCCTACCCACGCTGATACACACCCTCCTACCCACGCTGATACACACCTCCTACCCACACTTTCCTACCTACCAACACACCTTCCTTCCCACACCCCTAAACACCCCCTCCTACCCACATCCCTACGCACACATCCTCCTACCCACACACCCTAGCCACACACCCTTCTACCCACACACCTCTACACATACACCCTCCTACCCACACCCCTTATCCACACACCCTCTACACACACCCTCCTACCCATACTCCTCTACCCACACACCCTCCTTCCCGTACCCCTACACATGTACCCTTCTACCCACACCTCCTACCCATACACCATCCTACTAACACACCCTCCTACCCACATCTCCTACACACACAAACACAAACACATACACACACACACACACACACACACACACACACACACACACACACACACACACACACACACACACACACACACATCGACCCCCGCAACCTCAACTAGGTGAGTACACACACACCCTTTTACCCACACATCCTCCTACCCACACACTCTTCTACCCACTTCCCCTACACACACCCTCCTACCCACACCCCTGCACACACACACACATCCTTCTACCCACACACCCTCTTACCCACACCCCCTCTACCTACACTATACACACACACATCCTTACACACACCCCCTTCCCACATCCTCTACCGACACTCCCTACCCACACCCCGTACACAGACACACCCTCCTACCACACCCCCTACCCACACACACCCCTCCCCACACCCCCCTCTACGCATCCCCCCCCCACTCAGCACAATTGATAAAACATATAAAGAGCGGCCACGTCCGGCCAAGTGTCACGACGGAGACCAGAAAAATACACACAGCGCGCAATATTGCGTAATTTACAGCAGAATTATGCCATGGTCGCATAGTTTTTTTTAATTCCCCCTTACCCGCTCAACCCCTCCTCCTCCAACACCTCCACCCCAACCCTCCACCCTCCACCCTCCACCCTCCACCCATTACCCTCCGCCCTCCGCTTAAAATACTCCGGCTCTAAATACTGAGTCACTGACAAAGATTAATAATATTCAAATAGGTGTTGTGAGGGAGAGAGAGATGGAGGGAGGGAAGGATGGGAGGGAGGGAGGGAGGAAGGGAGGGAGGGAAGGATGGAAGGAAGGAGGAATTAGGGTGATTAGGAGGGCTATATCAAGAGAGGGATTGGAAAGAGAGAGAGGGAGGGGTAAGAGGGAGGAGAAGAGAAAGCGAGGAGGGGAAGAGAGAGAAGATAGAAAGGGAGGGGAAAGAGAGAGGAAAAAAATAGAGAGGGAAAAAGAAGAAAACTTAAAATGGACAATGTGACGTGTGTCGGTGCCAGGAAGGGAAGGAAGGAAGGAGAGAGAGAGAGAGAGAGAGAGAGAGAGAGAGAGACAGACAGACAGACAGACAGACAGAGAGAAAGGATGTAGAGGAAAGGAAGTGAGGAGAGAGGAGGTAGGAAAAGAAGGAGAAGAAGTGAGAGAAGAGAAGGTGGAGGAAGAATGAGACTTGGGTCAGTCAAGGAGACTCAGTATTCAGTGATAAAATCATGGTGTGAATCTTGCAAGCGAGGCAGGCAAGACCCAGAGAAAACCTGCATTTCCCTCCTGATATTGACAGTATATAATAGCGAGAAGTTCATGAATGAGACACGTGCCCACCTGGGTATCTTTATTGGTGAATTAGACACATGTTCAACACCTGGGAGTCTTTACTAATGAATAAGACCATGTGTAACATACTGAGTGACTTTATTGATGAATAAGACACATGTACAACACCTGTG
>NC_069407.1:38195217-38207717 GCF_026875155.1 Cherax quadricarinatus | reverse complement strand
GGAAATGACTCGCAACGCCACAACGAGAGACGTGCAACTTACCAGCGAGACTTTTCGAAATTCACAACGAATGAAACTAATGTAAAACGCAATGATATGACTGCGTATGAGAGCTCATGATACGTCTAGCCATGTGAATATGTCTGAGAGAGAGAGAGAGAAAGAGAGAGAGAGAGAGAGAGAGAGAGGAGTATATGTACTAAATATGACAGAAAGTCCGTCTGGTCCTGCCAACGATAACGTCAGAGGTAGTAATCGAGTCTTAGACGAGTACTGGACGATTGCTGGACGAGAACCGGACAAAAAAATTGATAGCTTTATGCTTGATTTTTTGCACGTCAGTTTTAAAGGTCAACAGCTATTATCCAACCTCAGCTCACTTCAAAGTCCCAGTCGACTAATACCCAGGTACCTACTTACTGCTAGGTGACCAGGGGCAGCAGGTGTAAGGTGACTAACATCCAGGTACCTAGGTGACCAGTGGTAGGAAGTGTAAGGAAACATACCCAATGTTTTTCTATCCGTGCCGGGGATTGAACCCCTTCCCCAAGACACTGAGAATGTCAGGTGAGTGTGCTGCCAACCTAGCCACGGGTTGCGACACAATGTATGACACATCGAATACACTGTTTTCAAATATTAAAAGAGGATATTTACACACTCGGGGAAATCCTCTTCTGTCAGATCTGCTCACAGATCAAAAATGATGGTGTCGAGTTTAGCAGATGTGTGGCAGGTGTGTGTCTGTGGCAGGTGTGTGTCTGTGGCAAGTGTGTGTCTGTGGCAGCTGTGTCTATGGCAGGTGTGTGTCTATGGCAGGTGTGTGTCTGTGGCAGGTGTGTGTCTGTGGTAGGTGTATGTCTATGGCAGGTGTGTGTCTATGGCAGGTGTGTGTCTGTGGCAGGTGTGTGTCTGCGGCAAGTATTTCTGTGGCAGGTCTTGGGGGTGCTCTCTCTCTCTCTCTCTCTGTCTCTCTGTCTTCTCTCTCTCTCTCTCTCTCTCCTCTCTCTCTCTTCTCTTCTCCTCTCTCTCTCTCTCTCTCTCTCTCTCTTCTTCTCTGTCTGTCTCTCTCTCTCTCTCTCTCTCTCTCTCTCTCTCTCTCTCTCTCCCCTTCTCTCATTCATTTACACAGGGTTATATAAGTTAAGGGTTCCTGACTTGTTTCACAAACTAAGACCTGTTACCCCCCGCCCTCTCAATCTCTCTCCCTCTCCCTTCCCTCCCTGGCATTACGGTGCCACCAGAACAGGAATTAGTGCCAACAGTGACCCCTTGGAAATGTTGGAGTGGCAACCTGCTCCAACACTGTGTTGTGAGGACGCGGAGATGTAACTGCCGCCTCCAACACTGTTGTGGCATACACGTTGCTAATGGATGCCGACAAATTGGTCTAGAAAAACAAGTGTGGAAACACTACGTCGTATTTATTAGACAACTTCTCGGCCCTGAGACCTTGATCACTTCTAACACACAGAGGTTAAGAGATAGTATTATATAGGAAGAGAGTGGGGTGTGAGTGACGCATGGTGACCTGGAGTGAGGTGTGAGTGACGCATGGTGACCTGGAGTGAGGTGTGAGTGACGCATGGTGACCTGGAGTGAGGTGTGAGTGACGCATGGTGACCTGGAGTGAGGTGTGAGTGACGCATGGTGACCTGGAGTGAGGTGTGAGTGACGCATGGTGACCTGGAGTGAGGTGTGAGTGACGCATGGTGACCTGGAGTGAGGTGTGAGTGACGCATGGTGACCTGGAGTGAGGTGTGAGTGACGCATGGTGACCTGGAGTGAGATGTGAATGACGCATGGTGACCTGGAGTGAGGTGTGAATGACGCATGGTGATCTGGAGTGAAGTGTCAGTGATGCATGGTAACCTGGAGTGAGATGTGAGTGATGCATGGTGACCTGGAGTGAGATGTGAGTGACGCATGGTGACCTGGAGTGAGATGTGAATGACGCATGGTGACCTGTAGTGAGATGTGAATGACGCATGGTGACCTGGAGTGAGGTGTGAATGACGCATGGTGACCTGGAGTGAGGTGTGAGTGACGCATGGTAACCTGGAGTGAGGTGTGAGTGACGCATGGTGACCTGGAGTGAGGTGTGAGTGACGCATGGTGACCTGGAGTGAGATGTGAATGACGCACGGTGACCTGGAGTGAGGTGTGAGTGACGCATGGTAACCTGGAGTGAGGTGTGAGTAGCGCATGGTGACCTGGAGTGAGATATGAATGACGCATGGTGACCTGAGTGAGGTGTGAGTGACGCATGGTGACCTGAAGTAGGGTTTGAGTGATGCATGGTGACCTGAAGTAGGGTTTGAGTGATGCATGGTAACCTGTAGTGAGGTATGAGAGACGCATGGAGACTTGAAGAATGTCATATTGAGATGAGGACAGGTAGACAACGGGATCATGTCACTCCAGTGTCGCCTGGTATAGGTGCCACTGTACCTGGTTGAGTATCATGTATGCTAATGTTTTCGAAATTTAGTAATTTCATATATTATGTTGCATGGTGTCGGTGATGTCAACAATACCTGGAAGCCTGGCTAATCGCCGACACTGACACCATGTTGACACACACCACCTCACTCTCCTCCTACATATGTCGTGTTTAACCTGTGTATGGTACAAGTGGTCAAGATCCCTGGACCCTAATGTGTTTGTTTACGTTTCTTTTTAACCCAGTGCTGGGAGTGCACAGAATGTTGGGAGTGCACAGATGTTGGGAGTGCACAGAATGTTGGGAGTGCACAGAATGTTGGGAGTGCACAGAATATTTGGAGTGCACAGAATGTTGGGAGTGCACAGAATGTTGGGAGTGCACAGAATGTTGGGAGTGCACAGAATGTTGGGAGTGCACAGAATGTTGGGAGTGCACAGAATGTTGGGAGTGCACAGAATGTTGGGATGTGCACAGAATGTTGGGAGTGCACAGAATGTTGGGAGTGCACAGAATGTTGGGAGTGCACAGAATGTTGGGAGTGCACAGAATATTGGGAGTGCACAGAATATTGGGAGTGCACAGAATGTTGGGAGTGCACAGAATGTTGGGAGTGCACAGAATATTGGGAGTGCACAGAATGGCAAGCTCACAGCCTCCTCTCCAACACTGCACCAACACTGCTCCAACACTGCACCAACACTGCACCAACACTGCACCAACACTGCACCAACACTGCACCAACACTGCACCAACACTGCACCAACACTGCTTCAACACTGCTCTAACACTGCACCAACACTGCTCCAACACTGCACCAACACTGCTCCAACACTGCACCAACACTGCTTCAACACTGCCCCAACACTGCACCAACACTGCACCAACACTGCACCAACACTGCACCAACACTGCACCACCATTGCACCAACACTGCACCAACACTGCTCCAACACTGCACCAACACTGCACCAACACTGCTCCAACACTGCACCAACACTGCACCAACACTGCACCAACACTGCACCAACACTGCTCCAACACTGCACCAACACTGCATCAACACTGCACCAACACTGCTTCAACACTGCACCAACACTGCATCAACACTGCTCCAACACTGCACCAACACTGCACCAACACTGCAACAACACTGCACCAACACTGCACCAACACTGTTCCAACACTGCACCAACACTGCACCAACACTGCTCCAACACTGCACCAACACTGCACCAACACTGCACCAACACAACCAACACTACACCAACACTGTACCAACACTGCACCAACACTGCTTCAACACTGCTCTAACACTGCACCAACACTGCTCCAACACTGCTCCAACAATGCACCAACACTGCTCCAACACTGCACCAACACTGCTTCAACACTGCACCAACACTGCACCAACACTGCACCAACACTGCACCAACACTGCACCAACACTGAACCACCATTGCACCAACACTGCACCAACACTGCTCCAACACTGCACCAACACTGCACCAACACTGCACCAAACACTGCACCAACACTGCACCAACACTGAACCAACACTGCGCCAACACTGCACCAACACTGCTCCAACACTGCTCCAACACTGCACCAACACTGCATCAACACTGCACCAACACTGCTTCAACACTGCACCAACACTGCATCAACACTGCTCCAACACTGCACCAACACTGCACCAACACTGCACCAACACTGCACCAACACTGCACCAACACTGTTCCAACATTGCACCAACACTGCGCCAACACTGCTCCAACACTGCACCAACACTGCACCAACACTGCACCAACACTGCACCAACACTGTTCCAACATTGCACCAACACTGCACCAACACTGAACCAACACTACACCAACACTGCTCCAACACTGCTCCAATACTGCACCAACACTGCTCCAACCCTGCACCAACACTGCACCAACACTGCTCCAACACTGCTCCAACACTGCTCCAACACTGCACCAACACTGCTCCAACACTGCACCAACACTGCACCAACACTGCTCCAACACTGCTCCAACTGCACCAACACTGCACCAACACTGCAACAACACTGCACCAACACTGCTCCACACTGCACCAACACTGCTCCAACACTGCTCCAACACTGCACCAACACTGCACCAACACTGCTTCAACACTGCACCAACACTGCTCCAACACTGCACCAACACTGCATCAACACTGCACCAACACTGCTTCAACACTGCACCAACACTGCATCAACACTGCACCAACACTGCAACAACACTGCACCAACACTGCACCAACACTGCACCACACTGTTCCAACACTGCACCAACACTGCACCAACACTGCTCCAACACTGCACAAACACTGCTCCAACACTGCACCAACACTAAACCAACACTAAACCAACACTAAACCAACACTACACCAACACTGCACCAACACTGCACCAACACTGCTTTAACACTGCCCTAACACTGCACCAACACTGCTCCAACACTGCTCAACACTGCACCAACACTGCTCCAACACTGCTTCAACACTGCACCAACACTGCACCACCATTGCACCAACACTGCACAAACACTGCTCCAACACTGCTCCAACACTGCACCAACACTGCTCCAACACTGCACCAACACTGCACCAACACTGCACCAACACAACCAACACTACACCAACACTGTACCAACACTGCACCAACACTGCTTCAACACTGCTCTAACACTGCACCAACACTGCTCCAACACTGCTCCAACAATGCACCAACACTGCTCCAACACTGCACCAACACTGCTTCAACACTGCACCAACACTGCACCAACACTGCACCAACACTGCCCAAACACTGCACCAACACTGAACCACCATTGCACCAACACTGCACCAACACTGCTCCAACACTGCACCAACACTGCACCAACACTGCACCAACACTGCACCAACACTGCACCAACACTGAACCAACACTGCGCCAACACTGCACCAACACTGCTCCAACACTGCTCCAACACTGCACCAACACTGCATCAACACTGCACCAACACTGCTTCAACACTGCACCAACACTGCATCAACACTGCTCCAACACTGCACCAACACTGCACCAACACTGCACCAACACTGCACCAACACTGCACCAACACTGTTCCAAACATTGCACCAACACTGCGCCAACACTGCTCCAACACTGCACCAACACTGCACCAACACTGCACCAACACTGCACCAACACTGTTCCAACATTGCACCAACACTGCACACAACACTGAACCAACACTACACCAACACTGCTCCAACACTGCTCCAATACTGCACCAACACTGCTCCAACCCTGCACCAACACTGCACCAACACTGCTCCAGCACTGCTCCAACACTGCTCCAACACTGCACCAACACTGCTCCAACACTGCACCAACACTGCACCAACACTGCTCCAACACTGCTCCAACTGCACCAACACTGCACCAACACTGCAACAACACTGCACCAACACTGCTCCAACACTGCACCAACACTGCTCCAACACTGCTCCAACACTGCACCAACACTGCACCAACACTGCTTCAACACTGCACCAACACTGCTCCAACACTGCACCAACACTGCATCAACACTGCACCAACACTGCTTCAACACTGCACCAACACTGCATCAACACTGCACCAACACTGCACCAACACTGCACCAACACTGCACCAACACTGCACCAACACTGTTCCAACACTGCACCAACACTGCACCAACACTGCTCCAACACTGCACAAACACTGCTCCAACACTGCACCAACACTAAACCAACACTAAACCAACACTAAACCAACACTACACCAACACTGCACCAACACTGCACCAACACTGCTTTAACACTGCCCTAACACTGCACCAACACTGCTCCAACACTGCTCCAACACTGCACCAACACTGCTCCAACACTGCTTCAACACTGCACCAACACTGCACCACCATTGCACCAACACTGCACCAACACTGCTCCAACACTGCTCCAACACTGCACCAACACTGCTCCAACACTGCACCAACACTGCACCAACACTGCACCAACACTGCTCCAACACTACACCAACACTGCACCAACACTGCACCAACACTGCACCAACACTGCACCAACACTGCACCAACACTGCACCAACACTGCACCAACACTGCTCCAACACTGCACCAACACTGCACCAACACTGCACCAACACTGCACCAACACTGCACCAACACTGCACCAACACTGCACCAACACTGCACCGACACTGCTCCAACACTGCTCCATCACTGCACCAACACTGCACCAACACTGCACCAACACTGCACCAACACTGCACCGACACTGCACCGACACTGCACCGACACTGCTCCAACACTGCACCAACACTGCACCAACACTGCACCTACACTGCACCAACACTGCACCAACACTGCACCAATACTGCACCAACACTGCGCCAACACTGCTCCAACACTGCACCAACACTGCACCAACACTGCACCAACACTGCACCAACACTGCACAACACTGCTCCAACACTGCACCAACACTGCACCAACACTGCACCAACACTGCACCAACACTGCACCAACACTGCTCCAACACTGCACCAACACTGCACCAACACTGCACCAACACTGCACCAACACTGCTCCAACACTGCACCAACACTGCTCCAACACTGCTCCAACACTGCACTAACACTGCACCAACACTGCACCAACACTGCACCAACACTGCACCAACACTGCATCAACACTGCTCCAACACTGCACCAACACTGCACCAACACTGCACCAACACTGCACCAACACTGCACCAACACTGCACCAACACTGCACCAACACTGCACCAACACTGCTCCAACACTGCACCAATACTGCCCCAACACTGCACCAACACTGCACCAACACTGCACCAACACTGCACCAACACTGCACCAACACTGCACCAACACTGCACCAACACTGTACCAACACTGCACCAACACTACTCCAACACTGCACCAACACTGCACCAACACTGCTCCAACACTGCACCAACACTGTACCAACACTGCACCAACACTGCACCAACACTGCTTCAACACTGCTCTAACACTGCACCAACACTGCTCCAACAATGCACCAACACTGCTCCAACACTGCACCAACACTGCTTCAACAATGCACCAGCACTGCACCAGCACTGCACCAACACTGCACCAACACTGCACCAACACTGTACCAACACTGCACCAACACTGCACCAACACTGCTCAAACACTGCACCAACACTGCACCAACACTGCACCAACACTGCACCAACACTGCACCAACACTGTACCAACACTGCACCAACACTGCACCAACACTGCACCAACACTGCACCAACACTGCACAAACACTGTACCAACACTGCACCAACACTGCACCAACACTGCACCAACACTGCACCAACACTGCACCAACACTGCACCAACACTGCACCAACACTGCACCAACACTGTACCAACACTGCACCAACACTGCACCAACACTGCACCAACACTGCACCAACACTGCACCAACACTGCTCCATCACTGCACCAACACTGCACCAACACTGCACCAACACTGCACCAACACTGCACCAACACTGCACCAACACTGCTCCATCACTGCACCAACACTGCACCAACACTGCACCAACACTGCACCAACACTGCACCAACACTGCACCAACACTGCACCAACACTGCACCAACACTGCACCAACACTGCACCAACACTGCACCAACACTGCACCAACACTACACCAACACTGCTCCATCACTGCACCAACCACTGCACCAACACTGCACCAACACTGCACCAACACTGCACCAACACTGCACCAACACTGCACCAACACTGCTCCATCACTGCACCAACACTGCACCAACACTGCACCAACACTGCACCAACACTGCACCAACACTGCACCAACACTGCACCAACACTGCACCAACACTGCACCAACACTGCACCAACACTGCACCAACACTGCACCAACACTGGAGATGATGCTTGGTGAAACACGCATTATATCTCCTGAATTTTCTTCTCTTTCTGTCTCTCTCTCCACACCCATTTACCTCTCATCTCATTACTTCTCTACGAGGCATTTCTCCTTTTCCTTCTCATTCTCTTATTCGTCAATTCTCCTCCTCCTCCTTCCTCCTCCTCCTTCCTCCTCTATATCCTTTTCTGTACGTCTTTTGTTTCCATTTCTCATTTTCCCATTCACTGCCAATCCACAATTTATATTATTTCCCATTCTTCACCTTCCATCCCCATATTTTCTCGTCTCTATCTCTACCATTATCAGCCAGTGGCTCTATCCATCTATTCTATACGTGGATATATATATATATATATATATATATATATATATTATATATATATATATATATATATATATATATATATATATATATATATATATATATATATATGCCTCTCTGTCTATCCATTTTATATATCTATCTATCCATTTATCTAAATATATAGCCATTTATCTATCTTTCTAGCTATCTATCATCTATCCACCACTTGGTTCGTGTATTCCTTCATTTTTGCAATTCTATTTGTATAAAAAAATCTGAAGCTGGGGAAAACAGGAATAAGAAAAAGTCAAAGAAAAAATGAGGGAGAACGGAAAAGAGGGGAAAAAAGTGATAGAAAAGAGAAGAATAAAGAGGAAGAAAAGAAATGTTTTTTTTTCCACCATCGTTTTGATTCAACGTTCCATTCCTTCAGTGTTCCATTCTTTTGTTGTTCCATTCTTCCAGTGTTCCATTCCTTCAGTGTTCCATTCCTTCAGTGTTCCATTCCTTCAGTGTTCCATTCTTCCAGTGTTCCATTCCTTCAGTGTTCCATTCCTTCAGTGTTCCATTCCTTCAGTGTTCCATTCTTTCGTTGTTCCATTCTTCCAGTGTTCCATTCCTTCAGTGCTCCATTCCTTCAGTGTTCCATTCCTTCAGTGTTCCATTCCTTCAGTGTTCCATTATTTCGTTGTTCCATTCTTCCAGTGTTCCTTTCCTTCAGTGTTCCATTCCTTCAGTGTTCCATTCCTTCAGTGTTCCATTCTTTCGTTGTTCCATTCTTCCAGTGTTCCATTCCTTCAGCGTTTCATTCCTTCAGTGCTCCATTCCTTCAGTGTTCCATTCCTTCATCGACAAGCAAACAGGCATGCATACAAACAGGTAGACTTACAAACAGGCAGGTATACAAGCAGGCAGAAAAGCACACCAGCACGCAGACAGGAGGACTTATAAGCAGGCAGGTGTACAAGCAGGCTGGATTACATGCAGACAGGGAAGCAGGTATATAAACAAGCAGGCAGGCAAACAAGCACTCAAGCTAAAAGGCAGTCAGGCAGACATACAAACAGGTAGGCGTGCAAGGAGACAAAGAGGTAGACAAACACACAGGCAGACAGACAAGCAGACAGATAGGCAGGCAGGAAGACAGGCAGGCAAACAGGCACACAGGCATAGAGGAAGACAGGCAGACAGACAGGCAGAGAGGCAGACAGAGAGGCAGTCAGACAGGCAGAGAGGTAGAACAGATAGAGAGCCAGGCAGAGAGGCAGGCAGAGAGGTAGAACAGATAGAGAGCCAGGCAGAGAGGCAGGCAGAGAGGTAGACAGGCACACAAGCAGAGAAGCAGACAGGCTGACAGGCAGAGAGGAAGGCAGGCAGGCAGATTGGCAGGCAGACTGGCAGGCAGACTGACCATTATTTACTTAAACTAGCAGATATTATCGCGTATTTACATCAGGTAAAGATGATTATTAATGTTCTTTTTTTCAGCAGAGGAGAAAGAAGATTACGTTCCTTTTTATTTATTTACTCTTGATTATTTAAGTTCCTCTTGATTCTTTACGTTCCCTTTGTTCATTACATTCCTCTTGTGTCATCAAGTTCCACTTGCTTCATGAGCTCCTCTTGTGTCATCAAGTTCCCCTTGCTTCATCAAGTTCAGTGTACTGTGAGAGGCGCTATTTATTCCTCCGTTATTAGTTGTGGACTTAATGATTTGGATTTATTTAATGCGGTTTAGAGCACTAGAAGATGGTTACTCAGACTTGCGAAAGAATGTACTGATTAAGTGTGATGCCACTCGTACAATAACTTTATAAGTAGTAGTAGTTTAGTAGTACTAGTAGTAGTGCTAGAATTTGTACCAGTAGTTGTACCAGTAGATGTACCAGTAGTTGTACCAGTAGTTGTACCAGTAGATGTACCAGTAGTTGTACCAGTAGTTGTACCAGTAGATGTACCAGTAGTCATAATTGTAATATTAGTAGAACCCACACACACACTCACACACACACACACACACACACACACTCACACACACACACACACACACACACACACACACACACACACACACACACACACAACTCACACACACACACACACACACACCACTCACACCACACACACACACACACACATCAACAGCAGCATCATTTACAGGAAACACGATTTTTTTAATCTATCATAGTCTACCGTCCACTTACTGTTCCCCTCATACAGCGAGGCCTTGTAATCCCCCTGTATCCGGATAATGTATCCAAACATATCCCGCCAGATATACCTCGTAATCACCCACGGTTATCCTTCCTGTATTACACTCATTCCACCATTACAGTGTTCCCTGTTCATATATAAATTACAGAGGTGACAATATATTTTGCCCCAATGTATATTAACGACAACTAATAAATATTCCAATTTATTTATATAAATTTTTGTTGTCTCTTACGAAATAAGTGCGAAAGTAAAAAGGTAAATATCGCGTAAGCTGAGAGGGAAAACTTGCATGGAAAATCATGTGGATATTTCGCCCTCAATAAGGGACCATCTTCCGTCTCTGTGGGAGGAAGAAAACTGCAGACCGATTTTAAGTTTTGTTTTTCAGTCCGTGATGGATCACGAACGTCCGTTGTAAGGTGCTAGGGGGAAGACAGGGAAGGGGGAATGAGCCCCCTTTCACTCGAGCTGAAGTCAAGGGTAAACCCGACACAGTGACTGTGACGCATGTCTGTGACGCATGTCTGTGACGCATGTCTGTGACGCATGTCTGTGACGCATTACTCTGATGCGTGACTGTGACACGCCAAGTGATTCAACAGCCGCTAGATCTTTGTATCAGTGACTGGACAGTCATTGGGCGTACTGGTACTGGGTGTCAGTGACTGGACAGTCACTGGGCTTACTGGTACTTTGCATCAGTGACTGGACAGTCACTGGGCGTACTGGTACTGGGCGTCAGTGACTGGACAGTCACTGGGCTTACTGGTACTTTGTATCAGTGACTGGACAGTCACTGGGTGTACTGGTACTGGGTGTCAGTGACTGGACAGTCACTGGGCTTACTGGTACTGGGTGTCAGTGACTGGACAGTCACTGAGCTTACTGGTACTTTGTATCAGTGACTGGACAGTCACTGGGCGTACTGGTACTGGGCGTCAGTGACTGGACAGTCACTGGGCTTACTGGTACTTTGTATCAGTGACTGGACAGTCACTGGGCGTACTGGTACTGGGTGTCAGTGACTGTACAGTCACTGGGCTTACTGGTACTTTGTATCAGTGACTGGACAGTCACTGGGCGTACTGGTACTGGGTGTCAGTGACTGGACAGTCACTGGGCTTACTGGTACTGGGTGTCAGTGACTGGACAGTCACTGGGCTTACTGGTACTGGGTGTCAGTGACTGGACAGTCACTGGACGTACTGGTACTGGGTGTCAGTGACTGGACAGTCACTGGGCGTACTGGTACTGGGTGTCAGTGACTGGACAGTCACTGGGCTTACTGGTACTGGGTGTCAGTGACTGGACAGTCACTGGACGTACTGGTACTGGGTGTCAGTGACTGGACAGTCACTGGACGTACTGGTACTGGGTGTCAGTGACTGGACAGTCACTGGGCTTACTGGTACTGGGTATCACTCACTAGACAGTCACTGGACGTACTGGTACTGGGTATCAGTGAATAGACAGTCACTGGACGTACTAGTACTGGGTATCAGTGACTGGACAGTCACTGGG
>NC_069407.1:38185217-38192717 GCF_026875155.1 Cherax quadricarinatus | reverse complement strand
GGAAGATTCTGGAAAGACTGGTCCCTAATATGCACACAGCAATCACTCCATACGAAAGCAAAAGACTTGGCAGGCGATGCAACATACCCCAGTGAAAAGTAGGGGAGTCACTGGTACACTAAGAGAAACGCAATAAGTGACTGAGGCCCAAAACTGTTCAACAGACACCCACCAGCAATAAGGGGCATTACCGGTAAACTCCTGATTGTCTTCAAGAGGGAGCTGGACAGATTCCCAAAGACGGTGCCAGATCAGCCGGGCTGTGGTTCGTGCGTTGGATTGTGTGCGGCCAGCAGTAACAGCCTTGTTGATCAGGCCTGATCCACTGGGAGGCCTGGTCATGGACCAGGCCGCGGGGGCGTTTGATCCCCGGTATGCCTCCAGGTAGATCCAGGTAATTGTGGTACGATGGATTTATTGCAGGGTTAGTCTACACAAAGATATCTGTAAGGTTTAACCTAACTAATGTTTTTACTCTGGAAACACATGGGTGAGGGATGTCGCTTGTTTGTCAACATCTTCGTTTTAGATGAAGATATGACGATGCCTGATTGATTATAAATTGCTTGAACCTCGTTAAGAATGGTACTCATCATCTTATGCTATGTTGTGCATCATGATGACATTAACATAGCTTATAGTTATACGTGTACTGCGAGACATTTCTTTAGACTCGCTTCTAAAGCCTTGGTAGAGGACAAAGGATACTCTGACAGATAGATATCCTATTATCCAGCAGAGTAAACTAGCACCAATATTCATTTTGGCTAGTTCATGTAGTATAACGGCTCTGTTTGCGAAATCAAATGCAGATTTTAGATCAAGAAATGTGGTAAAACTAGTAGAGGTGTGTGCAGTGAGAAAGGTGGAAATACAATTCTGCACACTTTAACCTTTCTTGAACCCGTAGATATGAGGGAAAAGTTGGTGTCTGATTCTGTAGTAGAGTCTGTTAAGTATGATTCTTTCAATCTCCTTAACTAGTTGTCTTTATGAAGACAGCTAGTTAAGGAGATGCAGTTTAAGGATAGTCACAATAAGACTATTGGTCCGGGAAATAGGAAGAACACCCTCGATGTAAGTGAGATATCTTATAGATATCTTAGTTCTGAGGATATCAAATGTTATACCATCCTCTCCAGGAGCGGTTGCTCCACCTTTATTTAATACATTATCTAACTCATACTTGGTGAAGAAGCAATCACTCTCATCAATATTTTGCCTCATAAAATTAATCAGTTTCAATCTTCCTTCAAATATGAGATGGAAGTTACAATGAGATGGAAGGCACAGTGAGATGGAAGCTACAATGAGATGGAAGCTACAATGAGATGGAAGCTACAATAAGATGGAAGGCACAATAAGATGGAAGCTACAATAAGATGGAAGGCACAATAAGATGGAAGCTACAATAAGATGGAAGCTACAATAAGATGGAAGGCACAATAAGATGGAAGCTACAATAAGATGGAAGCTACAATAAGATGGAAGGCACAATAAGATGGAAGCTACAATAAGATGGAAGCTACAATAAGATGGAAGGCACAATAAGATGGAAGCTACAATAAGATGGAAGGCACAATAAGATGGAAGCTACAATAAGATGGAAGCTACAATAAGATGGAAGGCACAGTGAGATGGAAGTTACAATAAGATGAAAGCTACAATAAGATGGAAGGCACAATAAGATGGAAGCTACAATAAGATGGAAGCTACAATAAGATGGAAGGCACAGTGAGATGGAAGTTACAATAAGATGAAAGCTACAATAAGATGGAAGGCACAATAAGATGGAAGCTACAATAAGATGGAAGGCACAATAAGATGGAAGCTACAATAAGATGGAAGGCACAATAAGATGGAAGCTACAATAAGATGGAAGCTACAATAAGATGGAAGCTACAATAAGATGGAAGGCACAATAAGATGGAAGCTACAATAAGATGGAAGCTACAATAAGATGGAAGCTACAATAAGATGGAAGCTACAATAAGATGGAAGCTAAAATAAGATGGAAGTTACAATAAGATGAAAGCTACAATAAGAGGGAAGCTACAATAAGATGGAAGCTACAATAAGATGGAAGCTACAATAAGATGGAAGCTACAATAAGATGGAAGCTACAATAAGATGGAAGCTACAATAAGATGGAAGCTACAATAAGATGGAAGCTACAATAAGATGGAAGCTACAATAAGATGGAAGCTACAATAAGATGGAAGCTACAATAAGATGGAAGCTACAATAAGATGGAAACTACAATAAGATGGAAGCTACAATAAGATGGAAGCTACAATGCGACTGTATAACCAACAGAGTAAGACATCATTTTGCTCTCCTCATCAAACATTTTCACAGAGAATCCAACGTTTCGAGTCCCTCTTTGAATTTATGCATTTTACATCTTCGTTTCACACATTTGTATACTTCAGCCTTGAAGGAAAATGCAAATTTTCCTTTGTAAGCTTTTACAAGGAAGACTTCTAATACTAGGGATTAACTTAGTTCGTCTGCTTTGTAAATTCTCCAGGGAATATATGTTCGTTTTTAGTGGAAAAAAATGTAATGAGGAACGGGCAAAGCGTTGAGGATTTATCCTCAGTAGCCCTCAGTGGAATCTGCAAAGCATCTGGCTAATCTGTTGAGCGTCTGGCTAATCCGGGTAAGCCGGAAATAATCTGGGCCTCTTTCCTTGCTTTCTGGTGAGCCTTGTGTGTGTGTGTGTGTGTGTGTGTGTGTGTGTGTGTGTGTGTGTACTCACCTAGTTGTACTCACCTAGTTGAGGTTGCGGGGGTCGAGTCCGAGCTCCTGGCCCCGCCTCTTCACTGATCGCTACTAGGTCACTCTCCCCGAGCCGTGAGCTTTATCATACCTCTGCTTAAAGCTATGTATGGATCCTGCCTCCACTACATCGCTTCCCAAACTATTCCACTTACTGACTACTCTGTGGCTGAAGAAATACTTCCTAACATCCCTGTGATTCATCTGTGTCTTTAGCTTCCAACTGTGTCCCCTTGTTACTGTGTCCAATCTCTGGAACATCCTGTCTTTGTCCACCTTGTCAATTCCCCTCAGTATTTTGTATGTCGTTATCATGTCCCCCCTATCTCTCCTGTCCTCCAGTGTCGTCAGGTTGATTTCCCTTAACCTCTC
Source organism: Cherax quadricarinatus (assembly GCF_026875155.1). Taxonomy (NCBI): domain Eukaryota; kingdom Metazoa; phylum Arthropoda; class Malacostraca; order Decapoda; family Parastacidae; genus Cherax; species Cherax quadricarinatus. The sequence goes on along the minus strand of NC_069407.1, from coordinate 38,189,564 downwards.
CTCATAGGACATACCTCTTAGCTCTGGGACTAGTCTTGTTGCAAACCTTTGCACTTTCTCTAGTTTCTTTACATGCTTGGCTAGGTGTGGGTTCCAAACTGGTGCCGCATACTCCAATATGGGCCTAACGTACACGGTGTACAGGGTCCTGAACGATTCCTTATTAAGATGTCGGAATGCTGTTCTGAGGTTTGCTAGGCGCCCATATGCTGCAGCAGTTATTTGGTTGATGTGCTCTTCAGGAGATGTGCCTGGTGTTATACTCACCCCAAGATCTTTTTCCTTGAGTGAGGTTTGTAGTCTCTGGCCCCCTAGACTGTAATCCGTCTGCGGTCTTCTTTGCCCTTCCCTAATCTTCATGACTTTGCACTTGGTGGGGTTGAACTCCAGTAACCAATTGCTGGACCAGGTCTGCAGCCTGTCCAGATCCCTTTGTAGTTCTGCCTGGTCTTCGATCGAATGAATTCTTCTCATCAACTTCACGTCATCTGCAAACAGGGACACTTCGGATTCTATTCCTTCCGTCTTGTCGTTGACAAATGCCAGAAACAGCACTGGTCCTAGGACTGACCCCTGTGGGACCCCGCTGGTCACAGGCGCCCACTCTGACACCTCGCCACGTACCATTACTCGCTGCTGTCTTCCTGACAAGTATTCCCTGATCCATTGTAGTGCCTTCCCTGTTATCCCTGCTTGGTCCTCCACTTTTTGCACTAATCTCTTGTGTGGAACTGTGTCAAACGCCTTCTTGCAGTCCAAGAAAATGCAATCCACCCACCCCTCTCTCTCTTGTCTTACTGCTGTCACCATGTCATAGAACTCCAGTAGGTTTGTGACACAGGATTTCCCGTCCCTGAAACCATGTTGGGTGCTGTTGATGAGATCATTCCTTTCTATGTGTTCCACTACTCTTCTCCTGATAATTTTCTCCATGACTTTGCATACTATACATGTTAGTGACACTGGTCTGTAGTTTAGTGCTTCATGTCTGTCTCCTTTTTTAAAGATTGGGACTACATTTGCTGTCTTCCATGCCTCAGGCAATCTCCCTGTTTCGATAGATGTATTGAATATTGTTGTTAGGGGTACACATAGCGCCTCTGCTCCCTCTCTCAATACCCATGGGGAGATGTTATCTGGCCCCATTGCCTTTGAGGTATCTAGCTCACTCAGAAGCCTCTTCACTTCTTCCTCGGTTGTGTGCACTGTGTCCAGCACTTAGTGGTGTCCCCAACCTCTCCGTCTTTCTGGACCCCCTTCTGTCTCCTCTGTGAACATTCTTTGAATTTTTTGTTGAGTTCCTACATACTTCCGGCCCATTTCTTGTTTCTCTCCCCCTTCCTTCTTAGCCTGATTACCTGGCCCTTGACTGTTTTTTCCCCCCTATGTGGCTGTACAACAGTTTCGGGTCGATTTGGCTTTCGCTGCTATGTCATTTTATATTGTCTTTGGCCCCCTTCTTATCTAGCATTTCGTTTCTGGCTCTCGACTGGTCCCTTATTCTCCTGGGCATTTGCCTCTTTATTTTTTCCCTTCCCTAGCCACTTCCTTTTTGCCCCCCCTGCGCCTTTGGGTAAACCATGGGCTCACCCTGACTTTTTCTTTTTCCCTGTTCCCCTTGGGCAAATTTCCCCTCAGCCCCTTTGCATTTTGTTGCTACATATTCATCATCTCATTAACGGGTTTCCCTCCCAGTTCTCTGTCCCAGAACCCCGTTAGGTAGTTCCCTCATCCCTGTTAGTCCCTTTCTTGAGTTTGGTTTCATTTCCTGGCCTTCCTGCTTCTCGCCCCCTTTGTAGCTCTATGTGTTTCGAGCTTAAAACCACATGGTCACGGCCCCAAGGGGGTCTTTCATACGTGATGTCCTCGATTCTCATATTCAAGGTGAATATAAGTCTACCTTTTGGGGGGTTCATCCTTTCCCCTCTCTCTCTTGTAGTGTCCTTTAAAAGTGTTGGTACATGAATTTTTTCCCAGTACCACCTCCATCACTTACCCTTTCCATGATTTTGGGGCCCCCAGGGGGCCCAAGTTCTCCCAAAATTGATCCCTTGTGGTTAAAGTTCCCATGTTTCGGGAGTTTTGCCTTGCATGCATGAGCTTTTCGGGCCCAAACCTAGCCAGTGTGTCAACCATCGCTTTTTTTTGCTCCTCGTACTTTCCCTTTTGGCCTCCTCTGTCTGTGGTGGGTTATACATCCCTGTATTCCCACCTTGGGACCTCCAGAGTGAAGCGTTCCCGTATGTAATCACTTTCTTCTCCGTGTCCCTCTCTCCAGCTATCAAAATTCAGCGATTTTATCAGAATGCCACTCCTCCACCCCCCCCCGTTCCCTTGTCTTTCCTCAGATTTGGGATCCCATTTGGAAAGATGGATCTGTTATCATACTGTAAGTTGGGTTTTGTGAGAGCTATGATGTCCTGATGCCTCTTGACTTTTCTGCCACTCCTCCCCCTTTTTTTTTTTACCCCGCGTTTGTGTACCATACCTTTAGTTTCCCTTTTAACACTGTGGTTTGTGGGGCCTGTGAGGGTGGGGGGACCTGGTGGCATACTGTGGAATTCTATAGCCGGGGGTTGGGTGGAGTCTGTGGGTATGGATTGTAGTGTTGTTGGGTGGTGTGATAGGTTGTATGGTTCTAGAATATTGTGTGTGTGCTTGCCCTTGCTGTTCTGTTTCTGCTCTGACTGACCCCTTTCTGGTTCCATCCTTGTCTCTTTTCCCGCCCTTTCGCTTTTTTGTCCTTCCCCCAGCTGTGTCGTTCTGATTTTTTTCTGTCTCTGTCAAAAAAAAACACCCTCTTTTACTCTTCCGAGTATTTCAAATCGTGGTTTCTCTTGGGGATCCGTTCCGCACTGTTCCCCTCCTGAAATCCTTGATTTGGGCGGTTTCTCCCCCTTTGGGTACCCCCCCATTCTCGAAAAATTTACAATTCGTCCATCTCTTCACCTATTTCCCTGTGATTTTCTCAACTCCTTACTTTCTTCTGTGCCTTTCAGTGTTGTCCTTTCCTCTCTCTCCTAAAGCCCTGGGTAAACATGATTTCCCCCTTTTTTCCTCCCATTTTCCCCACCCCCTGTGCTCTGATCCGCCCGTATGTGGTCAGTTTTTTCCCTTGATTTTTCCATGGCTCTTGATAATGGTTGTGCCTCAGCATTCGAACTATACCCTCTCCGTCTGAAAACCAGGTTTTTTCCCCTTTCCCACTCCTTGGCTTTTTTTTGGGCGGTTGTTTAAGAATTTTGCATAATTAAAAATTTCCTTATTTCCCTGTTCGGCCTCAGATTTTTCATTATGATTTCTTATCTGGTCACTCCCCCTGAAAACTCCTTCAGCCTATTTTTTCTCAACTTCTGGGAAACCCTTTTTTCTTGGCTACTGCAGTTTCGACTTGTGCCCCCCAAAATTTCTTTGTCCCCTTTCCCCAACCTTTTTCCCAATTTTTCACAGAGGGGAACCTTTTCCCCAAACTTTTTCAAAAAAGGGCTCCCCTTTTTAATTTTTCTCCCCCATTTTCTTTTTTCCAAAACCCTTTTTCCACTGCTCCCCCACCCAAACTCCCCCCTACCAAAAAACCATTCTCATCTGCCCTTTGGGTTTCCCGGGCGAGTCCCCCCCCAAATTTTTTTTTTTTTGTGAGAGAAGAGAGGGGGGGGAAAAGGTAAAAAGGGAGAAAAGGAGGGGGGGAAGAGTGGGGGGGGAGAGGGGGAGAGTGTGAAAAGGGGGGAAAGGGAGAAAGGGAAAAGGGAAAGGGGAGGGGGGGGGAGGGGGAAAAGGGAAAAAAGGGGGAAAAGAAAAGGGGAGAGAGAGAGGAGAGGGAGAGAGAGGGAGGGGAGGGAAGAGAGAAGAGAGGGGAAGGGAAGGTAGAAAGAGGGAAGGGGGATAGTGAAAAGGGAAAAAAAGGGGAAGGAGCGTGAAAAGTGAGAGTGAGAGAGAGAGGGGGAAAAGAGAGGGGAAGGGAAAAGGGTAGGAGGGGGGGAGATTGGGGAAGGGAAAAAGGGGGGAAAAGGAGGAACCAGGAGCAAGAGAGAGAGAGAGGGGAGAGGAGAGGGGAGAGAAAAGGAGAAAAGAGAGGAGAGGAGAAGAGAGAGAGGGAGAGAGGGGGAACGAGAGAGAGAGAGGGGGGAGGGGGGAGAGAGAGAGGGAGGGGGAGAGAGGAGAGAGAGAGAGAGAGGGAGGGAGGGGGGAAAAGAGAGAGAGAAAAGGGCAAAGGGGGAAAAGGGGAGAGAGGGGGGAGAGAGGGGGAAAAAAAAGGGGGGAGACGGAAGACCGAGAGGGGGGGAGAAAAGGCAAAAAAAGGGGGGGAGAGAGGGGGAGAGAGGGGGAGAGAGGGGGGGAGATGGAAGA
>NC_069407.1:38135217-38180217 GCF_026875155.1 Cherax quadricarinatus | reverse complement strand
GAAGACATTAATGAGATTCCAGAATTTAACTATTCAACTCCTAATGAGTTCAAATTAACTAATATTGCTGTCACGAGGGACATGGTTATCAAACAGATAGACAAATTGAAGCAAAATAAGTCCCCGGGGCCCGTCGAGTTGTTTTCCTAGGTGCTTAAAGAATGCAAGATGGAATCTAGTCAGCCATTAACGAGTGTGTTTAATACGTCCATCTTTACTGGTGTTGTGACAGAGTTGTGGAAGATGGCTACTGTGGTTCCTATATACAAATCAGGGAATAAGTCCACTCCTTCAAATTACCGTCCAATAAGCCTGATGTCTATAGCAGGCAAATTATTAGAACCAATTATAGCTTACATTGTTAGAAGTCACCTTGAGCATAATTTAATGAATCTCAGCATGGGTTCACGAGAGGCCGTTCCTGCCTGACAAATCTGCTGACGTTCTTCAATAGAACATTTGAGGCAGTAGACAGTGATAAAGAATATGATACTGTTTATTTGGATTTTAGTAAAGCCTTCGATAGAGTACCTCACAAGAGGCTCTTAAAAAAAGTGGCAGCTCATGATATAGGAGGTAAAGTTCTAGCATGGATAGAAGCATGGCTTACCAACAGAAAGCAGAGGGGCAATCTTTAGGTTAACCACCACACTGCTGAGCATATTCTCAGCACAGTCACCACAGCCAACCTCCAACAGAAGATCAAACTCAATCGCAAACTTCAGTACCTCTGTACTAACAGTCGATGGAAGGAAATGGGACGGGAATCCCTGATAAACAACCTATCGTCGCGCACCTTAACTGACTACGAGAAACAAGCACTGAGTCTGGGATTCAAATTTACCACTAACATACGCAAACCTAACTATCAACTCAACCTAGTCACCAGAAACCACAGACACAGTGACAGTAACTTCCAGAAGGGTTATATACAGGGCATTCTAACTGCAGCTTTATGTTAACCTTCTACTAATCTTCCTAGACGATAGGACCTAATAACGCAGCCTTGCAAGGAACTAGGCCTCAAGATCTCCGTCGAGAAACCTCTTGCAATGATGTTCAAAGGACCAGATCCTATGAATATATTACGTATTCAGGATATAGAACTTGAGTGGACAGGCTCCTACCTATACTTGGGAATCTACATTGATAAAAAGCTGACCTTTCAGAAACAGGCCGAGTATGTCAGATCCCGTGCTCTACTCAGACTCAACGCCATGAGAGCTGTGGCATGCAAAGAGTACGTAACCTTTATTCGGCGCATGTACACACCCTCATTTACAGTCTATCTCCCCCAACCAGCGAACCAGGTTGCTAAGAGTTGATGATGGGGCCCCGTCGTTCAACTAGTGACCAGGTTCTAGCCAATAAGATGGTTTTGGCAATCGCAGAGGTTATGTGGGTACCGCTCTCCTGTCTGCCCTTGTCATTCCTATTCTAGAGCTGGTTGAAGCACGGTCTGCTATCTTGTGGCTTTTATTTCTGCCTTGCTTACCGTGGAGTGCACTATACTTATCACTGTACATAGTGTACATATTGCTGTTCTAAATTGGTGAAGGATAATATAAGTCTAAACTTTTTCTGCTGTGTTTATTTTGCTTCCATTACACCCGGGATAACAGGCCATTTGGATTCCTGGGTTGTAATAAGAGCCATGACGAGGCACCGTGCAGGGGCAAGCAAACATGTACTTCGCTTGTACTATATACAAGCTGTGCGCTCGCTCATTGGCAACGGTGCACCGGCGTTAGCTCTTCTCTTCCCGCAGAGCAGGCAAAGGGTGGAGGTTGTACAAAACCAGGTGATAAGAACTATACTTGGGGCCCCCATCTGGACCAACACAGTATGTCTCAGATCTGAGGCCCGGCTTCCTTCCCTGGCTGACAGAGTAAGATACATAAACGCCTGCAAAGTAGCCACGATTCTGCACCGGCAAGCAAGGTACCCCACTAAGGAGACGGATGTTGACAACAATGACACAAGATCCGACTCTCTTCACGGACTACTCTTGGATTCGTTCGTTTTGTGCTGCTGGGCGCAAGCTACTGCCTATACAAGTACTCCTTGAGAAAAGTTGTGACCTCCCTGGCGTCCAGATCCAGATCCTCCCTGGCGTCCAGATCCTCCCTGGCGTCCAGATCCTCTAAGCGTCTCTACAGTCAAGACACCCTCAGCAATCATGCTGAGACAAGTATGGTACTGGAAGAGGGACGCACATATGCAGTGTATTTCACAGTTGGTTCTGTCGACCCTGACAGGAAGAGAGCAGCAGCTGGACTGTACCACAATGGTCACACACAAGGCTGGCGACTGCCTGACCACTGCACGATCCTTCAAGCTGAGCTAGTGGCGATTCAGCAGGCATTGTCACATGCCCTACGACATCGACTCCGACCTGTTATACATATTGACTCCACCTCTGCAATCAATGCCCTCTCCCATCTCCAACCACAAGACAATGTTCACCTCATCACATCGATTCTGAGCATATTGACAGCCTTAGAAGTTCAAGGTAAGAGATCAACGTTGAACTGGATCCCCAGCCATGCTGGCATCCAGGGCGGCAGATGATGCAGCCAAGGCAGCCACAGATTAACCACATGTTGGGATTACTGTCCTCATCAGCCTACGACAGACCAAACTGGTGGCCGCCAGAGAAATGAAGTTTATGGGGGAGGTCCTAGGTGATACCCCATCTCAACAGTGGCACCGAGCAGCGACTCAGGGAGAACCCCCTCCATATGATAGAAGCTGGTCCAGAGCGCAGTGTACCACCATCCATCGGCTTCGTTTGGGCTTTCCCACAGCCAAGATGATAGTAGACAAGGCAGAGGAGATGTGCCAGTACTGTCAGCACGTTGTCCAGCGCCCCCTAACACTCTATCTCCTGGAGTGCCAAGCTACTGAGACACTCCGCATGCAACTAGCACTGATGTCCCCTCCCGAAGAAGACCCAGAGAGGACTGCGGCTACACTAGTGTACCATGGAGTCAACGAAATAGACAAGCTTTTGCCCGTGATAACGACATATCCTCCTTCTCGTTAGTGTCCACAGTTAGGAATACATACGGTGTTGCTTATGAGACGCACCAGATGAACGACCAGAACAGTGCTTGAGCAGCATACGTTGCAACATTGCAGAACCCTTTCTCCTTCAGGAGCGAGAGACGGGTCATCGCAAGATTAAGAACCGTGCCAGGACTCCGGTCTTGGCGAACATTATACATACATACAAAACGTTGCCACAATAAAATGTCACATTACTGTGCCATTACTTTACTTATTGTCGGTAATTCTACCAACATTAATACAAATGAATCATTTCCTTCGGCTCAGTTTTAAGGACTTTTTCTAACAGTCATCTTCCACAGAAGAAAAAAAAAACTAAATTGATTCACCATCGTTCAGTCAGTCACTGTCTTGCCGCAAGTGAGCAGCCCTTACCATTTCTGCTAGATTGTTTTTCTTGTTATATAGTGAAGAGAGAGTTAAATCCTCTCTCTGTCTCTCTGTCTCTCTGTCTCTCTCTCTCTCTCTCTCTCTCTCTCTCTCTCTCTCTCTCTCTCTCTCTCTCTCTCTCTCTAGGACCTTTTAGGTCCTAGTTTTATTTAATGTTACCAACATCAGCTCATTTGAAAGCCTTTTTATTGTTATGAAACATTCAAATAAAAACATAAGAACATAAGAACATAAGAAAGAAGGAACACTGCAGCAGGCCTACTGACCCATGCGAGGCAGGTCCAATTCATCCATCGGCTTAAGCTAAAGTCTTAAGGTAGTCCGGTCAAGTCCCATTCACTCAGGAAGGAGCATGGCAACTGACCTAGTAACACAAGCTTGTCAGGTCCAACTCAAACCCACCCACACCCACTCATGTATTTATCCAACCTATTTTTAAAACTACACAACGTCTTAGTGTCAGCATAGTTGCTGATCCCCCTTATATGTGTTGTATAGCGTATCATAGTACCATCCATGTGCTTTATATAGAAGATCCCTTTTAGGCCGAGTGACTGTTTGTGTGACGTCACGGGATGCGCATGTGTATGTTCGTACCTCTGCCTCCCTCTCAGTCGGCTTATAGACATCCAGCTAGGCAGTGACACGGCAGGCTCCATCTCCCATTACCTCAGTCTGACAATATAGCATTACCATCCAACAAGTGTGTCTACCTTCAACCTCAAGATAGAGATAAGATAAGATTTCGTTCGGATTTTTAACCCCGGAGGGTTAGCCACCCAGGATAACCCAAGAAAGTCAGTGCGTCATCGAGGACTGTCTAACTTATTTCCATTGGGGTCCTTAATCTTGTCCCCCAGGATGCGACCCACACCAGTCGACTAACACCCAGGTACCTATTTGCTGCTAGGTGAACAGGACAATAGGTGTAAGGAAACGTGTCGGAATTTCCACCCGCCGGGAATCGAACCCGGGCCCTCCGTGTGTGAAGCGGGAGTTTTAGCCACCAGACCACCGGGCCACCTAAACACACCCCTACGACAATTGGTGGCAATGGAGGGCCTGTAATTCTGATGATTACAGTGATTTCTTGAGATAAATTTCTACTGAGACGGTCGCCATCTTCTGACGCTAGGCCAACCTAGCCAAGCCAGCTACCTCAAGCCCGCTACTCTCTCAAGCTTCTACCAGCCATTACATTATTCACTGGTCAGTCTCTTTGTATTAGTGTTTATCTGCTTATTTGCATCACTCCCAAGGGGTAGACCCGAGTTTGCAAAGTAAGCCAGCAACCAGTCTGTGGTAGGGGAGTCAGAACAACCCAGTCAGTCCAGCCTAGCCTACTCCATCAAGCCTTTTGCCTGCCAGGCCAGCTTTCCACCCCTGATGTGCTCATCATTAAAAGTATCAAGCTATTCTGTGTGAAGGGTTAAGATAAGCCACCCAGCAACTAACCCAGGTTTCTTACCCCAGTACTCAAGCAAGCCACGTGGGTACAGTCTTCATCGCTTGTGATTCAAGCTCCAAGCCATTCTGAGTGCTCTTTTTCATCCTTGTGGTGTTGTGGTATTTCGTGGGTTTGTTTTTAAGCCAGCCAGCTTAGAATATCTTCGCGCCAGTGTAGGTGTCCCTAGTGAGGCTTACGCCGTTCATCCCATAGGCCCACTCACTCACCACGCGGTCTCGGCCTTAGCCCTGTTTCAGCCCAATCACCCAACCACTCGACACTGCTGCCTCACTCAGCCATTCACCCACTCACCCAACCTCTACCATTGTTTTGGTACTCTTACTACGGGTTCCAGCACCATATTTTAAGGACCACATAGGGGGTCAAGAGCTAGAGTGTGTTTCGCGCCACCGTTGAAAGCCTCCTGTGTGAAGTCTATCGTCGATGTAAGTACAAATTCTATGATCACGTGAGGACAGTAGCCAGCCACGAGACGATAGCATCCACCACCCTTCCACCTCATTCTTCACCAAGTCGCTACAGTGATAATGTTTTTCATAGAGACATTTGCGAGTGTTGAGACATTTCTTTTGTGTTCCAGTGATTTTTCTTAGTGACATTCAGTGACTCTTGATTAGACTCAGTGTTTATTATATGCTGTTTGCAATAATTTTTTTCCCTTCTTAATTCAGTGTTAATTTCCGTGCATTAATACATGTCTGTTGTGTTGTGCTTCTTTTTTTTATACTCTTGAAGTAAGTACATAGCGTTTTTCCTTTGTTGTGTGTGCAACATATAAGCAGTATAAAACTTGTGTTACACCTCACAATCACCTTGTGTTCATAGTGTTGCAGTGAAGTAATTCAGTAATTTATTACCCTGTATTCTGCATCACAACTCAGTGTTGTCTGTTATATTTTCCTCCCAACATCTGTGTATCCTTGTTTTGTTCTCTGTGTTGAACATTCTTGTGTTCATATTCTTTTCATGTAGCCAGTGTCTAATTTGTCTTATTTCCACAGACAATAGTGCCATTATTTTGTACAAGCAAGAGATTATTTTTCAAAGTTTTCACACATCAAGTTTCATTGCAAGAAAATTCTAGTATTGTGTTTATGTTGATGTGTTGTGTTCTGCATCACTGTAAGTGTTCAAGCTTTTTGTTCTGTGTTTTTGTACCTATAATTTTTCTTGTTTCATTGAACAAATTCACTCTTAGTGCAATTTTTAAGTTGTTCATTTAAAGTAAATTGTTATTTTGCTTGTTAAGTGTTGCTTAAGTTGCAGTTAAGAGTTAAAGTGTTCACTCAGTTCTTTCCTTGATAATAATATTTTCTTTTCTTGTAAACTGTATTTCTTGTGTGTGTAATATTTTTTTCTATTATTGCACATTGACTCATTTTGCAATAATTCTTGTGCAAACATTGTGTTGTCATTAAAAATTTTCTTGCAGAAATTTTAAGTAGTGTGTGCAATAATCTTGATTAGCAATTGTTATTTGCAATATTGCTACAGTTTATTTCAGTGCAGTTTCTTATGCTCTGTTCTGTACATAATATTTTATTCTTTCTGTGCCATTTTATTTTATTTCAGTGAATTGTGTCCCACTTTGTTTTATTTTGCACAAGCTTTATTGAGTCCATTTTATCATTTTATTATTGTATTTCCCTATTGCATTGAAAGTAAAGACAACTCACTGTGCCATTCATTCAATTTCAAGTAAAATTTGAGCAAATTAGATTTGAGTAAAATTACAAGTTCTCTTGATTTTCAAAGTGTTGTTCGTTCAGTTAAGTATTTTCTTTGTGACTGTGAGTTTCCTTGCTTACTGTGTGACCTGTCAATTTTTTTAATTACTTATGCAGAATAGTTAACCATTATCTTCCCATTTAAGTTCATTGTGTTGTGTGTTCCTCAGTTATGTTTTCTTTTGTTTCTCTAAATTCTTGTTTTACATTTTGCAAACATGTCTCAAGTCTTCTCAAGCGATGCCTCAGCAAATGCTGCTAGTACAACCAGTAATGCATCAGTTCACAATTCGAGTAATCCTGTATCAAATAGACACACTCAGACTTCTAGCCTGCGTAATTTCAGTCGTGATCCGTATGATGCTATGCTATTGTTCAATGGCAATCCAGACAACCTAGAAGGTTGGTTTACCGCTGTTCGAGCCAGAGCTAATGCTTCAGTTGATGGTCTTCCATCTGAGAGTTGTTTAATCAGTATCGGAAAGGAGAGTCTAGCCCATTCTCCAGCCGCCTCACATGTGTTTAACTTAATTCGTATGAAGGACTTCCAAGATCTAACCAGGTGGCAAGATTATGAACAATTAATTCGTAACTATCTTGAACCGGTGCGAGAAACCGATCCGTTTGTCGTTCTCAAAGAATTAGTGTGTACAGCTCTGAGGCCAGAAGAGTCATTAGATGAGTTTGCCCTTCGTCTTAATAACCTTATGTCCTCATTCGTTAGAGCGGGTCAAACTTACAAGTACCTTAAAGATAACGATAAACCAGCTCTTGAAGAGTTTGCTAAATTAGCAGCATTCGGAGTTATCAAACAACTAATGCCACCGACATCTATGTATGTGTACAATTCTAGTCCTCTAGATGCTACTATGGGATCGCTTGTAGCTCTCATCCATGTACGAAATTTGTGTCCCGAGAGAACCTTCCCTTATCATAAGTCTACGCCAACCACTTTGTCCACTCCTGCACTTCCTCTAGTTTGTGCTACTACCAAAACTCCCAACCTTAATCACTCGCGTCCATCATCCAAAGCTAGAGTTAAGAGCCATCATTCCCGTAGCACCCGTAGTATGTACAGTACCCACAGTCAAAGAACTTGCTACAATTGTGGTTACCGTGGCCATATTGCAATTAATTGTCCTAATAGTCACCCTAAGAGGCGTCGTACTGAGGATGAGTACCAGTCAGATCTTCCCTACTGTACTTATCATAGAATACATGGACATGACACATCTGAGTGCAATGCTCTCTACAACCTGCAGTACTCTAGATCTTTCCGTGGCCGTTCCAACCGCAGAGCCAGGAGAGGAAACAGACTTCGTGGTTCTCAAACTAACCAGAACCAGGTTCATTCTTCCAATTCAGGGAAATCCGAGCGCCCCAGTCAACTCGTCCAGTCGTGACAGTAGGTGATAATGAGTACACCATCCCAGTTCAAAATTCCTGTGAAGCCTTAGCCAGCCTTGAGAATGGCAACCTCGCTGTTGATGCTGCTTCATATGTCTCTGACGTAGAGGAACTTGGGGATGAAGTAGAAAATGCCTTCTCCGATGACAACCCGCCTTTCTGTTTGCATATAACTCCTAACGAAACGATAGGTCCTTTGGTACAAGCTTCTATCCATAATGCACCCGTTCATGTGTTCATGGACTCTGGTGCGCAAGTTAATATCATCAGGTCTGGCTTGTTTAAAGAGAAGCAGTTACGCCGTGTCCTCCTCGTTGAACCAACTACTGTAACCTCCCTTAGTGGAGTAGCTGGTTCCCTTCTGCGAGTCCGAGGTCAGACTTCGCTCTCCTAAGATAGAGACTTTACTGCTGCTTTTCTTGTTGTTGACCAGATTACTTTCCCTGGTGACCTTCTACTGGGATTTGCTTCCATGCAAGACTTACGCATTGTGCTCGACCCTTACCGATGGCATGCCCAAATTGACGACTTGATCGTTCCATTTTGGGGTTACCAGCTTGGATCAGAAATCTGCCATACTGCCGCAGAGTATAATGCACGAATTAAGTCCTTACAAGCCAATGCATTTTCCAGTAGCATACCCAAGCAGTCAGGCACTAGCACACTGTCACTCCCATCTGTGTTCCACCTACACCTTCAGATATGCAAGATAGTGTATTGCCTTAAGTGTCCGAGGACGCTCAGACTGCTTTGAGTGCTCAGCCTATCCCTGCAATGTCTGCTAGTCCAGGAGACGCCTTGTCGGAAAACGATTACTTGAAACTAGTAATGACATCTCTTGCTGATGTCACATGCCGTCTGCAGAAAGACGTCTCTGTTGCGGCTGGTGCTCTCACTAGAGCGTCTGTTGTTGTTCCTAATGTTCCAGATGGTGATAACGTTCTAGTTGACAGTGATTCCTGCAAGGTCAAGGGTTTATTTGTTGAACCTTCCTTACATGTTGTAAGAGACAGTAAGATCCATTTATTCCTTGCTAACACTTTGGGTCACAGTGTTCGTCTCAGAGCAAATACCAATCTCGTTGACCTAGTTCACTATCCTTACCCTGTTCAAGTACAGGATGACGTGCCACCTGACCAGTGGGTCGGTGTTATTTCAACAGTGGAGACCTCATCCACTCCACTGGATCAATCCATTCTACCAGTTGAGGAGAAAGACTTAGCTCCCACTGACTTCCCAGACGAAGTCAAGCGTTTGTTGACTCTGTTGAACAAACGTGAGAAGATGGGTATGACGAACTTATTGTCCCATCGTATTCCACTTGAACCTGGTACTAGACCTATCTATATACCTGCGTACAGAAAGCCTCATTCCCAAGTTGCTGTCGCAGAAGAACTGATCAATCAAATTCTCGATGATGGAGTTATTGCACATAGCAATTCACCCTGGAATGCGCCCTTGATCCTAGTGCCTAAGAAGGATGGCACTTGGCGCCCGGTGATTGACTTTAGGAAGTTAAATGTGAAAACTATTCCAGATCGCTTTCCACTTCCTGTACTAGGTGATCTTTTACACAACATTGGAGATAACAAAGTCTTCTCGACCCTGGACTTGTTACAAGGGTTTTGGCAAGTCCCTCTTCACGAGGACAGCCAAGAGTTAACCACATTCTCTACTCCCACAGGTCATTATCACTTCCTTCAAATGGCTTTCGGATTACGATCCTCTCCTATCACGTTCTCTAGACTCATGACAGAGGCCTTATAGGTAAAGCACTTATGGTGTACTTAGACGACGTAATCGTTATGTCTGAAGATGTGGATACACACCTGAAAAGACTTGATATAGTACTTGGTAAGCTTGAAGAAGCCAATTTAAAGATCAAACTGTCTAAATGTCAATTTTTCAGATCAGAAATTAAGTTTCTGGGTCACGTAGTCACTCCTGGAGGGGTTACGACTGATCAAAGTAAAGCAACTGCAGTACTAAATTTTCCAACTCCCAAAACTGCTGATGCTGTAAGATCCTTTGCGGGTCTAGCAGGTTTCTACAGATCTTTCATTGCTAATTTTTCTTCAATAGCAGCTCCGCTAACTGAATTGCTTAAGAAAGATGCTCCTTTTGTTTGGACCTTCCGTCAAGAAAGAGCATTCCAGACACTAAAAGAAAAGCTAACGTCAGCTCCTATTTTGAAATTCCCAGATTTTTCTAAGCCCTTCTATCTGACAACTGATGCTAGTTCAATTGGCATAGGTGCCGTACTAGCTCAGAAGACTGATGGCAAGTACAACGCAGTTGCATTTGCTAGCTGAGTCCTTACGAAGGCTGAACGTAATTACACAGTAACGGAGCAAGAAGCTTTAGCAATAGTATGGTCTTTAAAGCACTTCCGAGACATTATTTACCAGTACCCTGTTCATGTCTTGACAGACCATGCACCTCTGATACCTTTATTCCAGAACAAACAACCTACTGGAAGGTTAGCCAGATGGACCTGGACTGTCCAAGAGTTCAATCCCACTTTTGAACATTTACCTGGCAAGTCAAATGTAGTCGCAGATGCTTTATCGCGACACGTTAGTGTAGTTACTGCAGATCCTCCATTTACTGCAGAGGATGTAAAGAATGCCCAAAGAACTGATCCCATGTGGTCTGGTGTGATTCGATTCCTGCTCCAGGAAGATCTTATTCTTACTGTAAAGCCACCAGCACCCATCAGTGACTTTGTAATGAGCCAAGAATTACTGTATCGAACAGCCGAGTTAGGTACTCCAAGCAGAAGAGTTTGCCAGTTAGTAATTCCACAGTCACTAGTGAACGTAGCTCTACAGCTAGTTCACGATGCACCAGGTGTTGCACACCCTGGTATGGATCGTTCTGTGAAACAAGCCAGAATGAAATACTTTTGGCCACGTATGGCAACTGACATTTCCGAGTATGTTAAGAAATGTAGTGTTTGTATGCAACATAAAGGAAATGTCAATGGTCCTAATCCAATCCAAGTGTACCCAACCACTAGCGAACCGTGGGAAAGAGTTGCCCTTGATTTGTTAACCAATTTTAAATGTTCCCTCCAAGGCAACAAACATCTGTGTGTTATGGTAGACCATTTCACCAGATATTGTGAGTTAGTTCCTATTGCAGATAAGACTGCAGAGACAGTAGCTAAAGCGTTTAAAGAACGCATTATCTGCAGGCATACCACCCCTAAGTCCTTAGTAACAGATAATGGAGGTGAATTCTGTAATGAGATTCTTGAAAATTTGTGTACTTTATACAAGATCTCTAAATCCACCATTGTTCCTCATCATCCTGCCAGCAATGGGTTAGCCGAACGAACCAATAAGAAAGTACTTGTAGATGAATGGTTCAGAGAACCGACATGTTGATAAATTAGACACATGTGCAACTCTTGGGTATCTTTATTGAGTTGCACATGTGTCTAATTTATCAAGAAAGTACTTAATGTCCTGCGAGCCACTATCAACCCCAATAGTGAAACTTGGGATGAAGTTATACCAGATGTCCAATGTGCCATAAATTCTGCTTACAATGCTTCCATAGGTGATACTCCACATTATGCATTGTATGGTGTAGACAAGCGTTTACCCTATGAGTTGTTATATTCCACTCCGAAACCCAATTACAACCCTGATGATTTCATAGCAACTCGTACCAGCATAGCTCAAAGTGTTTTTAGAAGAATCCGTGAAACACTTCATAAATCAACAGCAGAATTTACTAGAGTAACTAATAGCCGTGCTAAACCATCAAAAGTCAACGTAGGTTCGAGAGTTATGCTGACAAATTTCAACAAAACATCCGCAATGCCTAAGCTCGATCAAAAGATTGTTGGCCCTTATCGAGTTGTAGAACATATCTCTGGCAATAAGTATAAGGTTAGAGAAATTAGTACTGGTAAGTACAAATAATCGCATTTAGATCATATGAAATTAGTATGCGATGTTGATGATATTGCTACCCAGACTAATGTGACAGATGCTGAAAATCCCCTTGACTCTGTACCCTCTACCTCAAATACTCAGTCAGATTAGAGAGATTTTGCCACCGAAGTGGCTAGTTTATTGTGCACCCCATATCCATCCTGTGGACGGTAGCGCGAGAGCATGTGGATACACAAAAGGCCTAGGAACTAGGCCCCAAAGGGTTAACAGAAATACATATGGATTTATATCTACATATCTATAGTTCACTTATCTGTTACAAGCAAATTTAGGAAATTTGCTTAGTATATCTGGTATCTTATTTTCATTAATAAGATATCTTGACATGTCACATAGGTTATTATACTGTCTGTCTCTGTATTCCTCAATAAGTGGACAATTAATCACAGTGTTCAAGAGAGTGACCATATGCCTGATCACATAATTTACATTTAGTTCGATCATCATCTGTGTGTCTCCCAAACTGCCAGAAGTACTTGTAACCAAGCCTAAGCCTGGCCACTACAACATCAGTCAGTCTGTTCACATGCAAGTTGCTCCATAAAACATACTTATCTACGTTCATGTTATCATAGTGGGTTATAGATCTACTCAGGCTTCTAACTGCATTCCTATAACAATCATCTTCATTATTTACTTCTCTCCTAATATTATTCCTAATGCTAGACACAGTTATACCAAAGTTATATTCTACGTTCTCCTTCTGGATACTCTTCTTGGCTAACATATCAACTTTATCATGAAGGAGTAATCCAATGTGTGATGGGATCCATAGCAATTGTACATTAATTCCTTTGTCCCTAATTTTTGAGTATCTATACCTGGCTTCCCCAATGAGCATGTTGTTGGAGTCATTATATGAGCCAAGAGCCTTCATTGATGACATAGAATCAGTAATGATGATAGAGTCAATGGCTTTAGCGCCATTAGAATTGCAAACAATTCAGTTTGCAGTGTAGACGCCCAGTTGTTAATTCTTATGCCTAACTCAACAAATTTATTATCGTTCTTAACTAGGGAGGTGGCAACAAGAGCAGATGCAGCCCTGCCAGAAGACTCCTGTTTAGATCCATCAGTGTATATAACTTGTGATAACTTATTACTACCAGCTAGGCGAAAAAATTCTTATTGAGCAGTTGCTCTAACAAGAGATTTAAGGAAGGGATTACTAGCAATGAGCTTCTTGGGAGGGACTTGTAGGTATGTGATATTAAATGAACACATCTTCCATATCAGATATTCAACCTGAATGTCGTTACTCCTTGCGTACTCGACAAGTAATGAGAAACCCACAAGTATCTTTTGTAGATACTCGTTCAGACTGTCCTCAGTCAAGGCATGTGTTAGCCATTGCAGAGGAATTCGATCCTCCCAGAGATGATAACCATTCTGCATGTGTAAACCTCACCCTCGCAGAATTGGGTTTAAATGTACATAGCCTGTATAATTAGATGTCCGAGATGAAGGAAAATGTCAACTGTTTGTTATTAACTGATTAGTTTTTTCAGATTTTTTTTTTTCGTACTCACGTTCCCTCTGTATTCTGAGAATTTGACAGTAATGATCTGAGTGCGCACCAGATGCCTTTGCTGTTAATTTCACCTTGTATATATATATATTTATTCTTCCTTAGAATCCGTAGAGTGCATGAATACAGATCAATCGATCAATTCCATCCATATTGTACAATGAATTGTTCTTATAAGTCGTAATGCATTACATTAAAAGTTATTACGTTAACACCCATTACATAAAACTCATTATGTTAACATCCATTATGATACCATCCATTAGTTCTAAGTTATATATGCCTTTGTTATTGTATAGAATAAGCCCAGAACCACCTGCCTGTTCAGCCTATAGTATAGTAGTGTATGTCAAGACGACATACGTAACATGACCGAGCTGTCAGCATAGTTGCTGATCCCCCTTATATGTGTTGTATAGCGTATCATAGTACCATCCATGTGCTTTATATAGAAGATCCCTTTTAGGCCGAGTGACTGTTTGTGTGACGTCACGGGATGCGCATGTGTACGTTCGTACCTCTGCCTCCCTCTCAGTCGGCGTATAGACATCCAGCTAGGCAGTGACACGGCAGGCTGGGCTCCATCTCCCATTACCTCAGTCTGACAATATAGCGTTACCATCCAAGTGTGTCTACCTTCAACTCTCAAATCTCCTTTAAGAACCCCTACGACATTAGCTTCTATGACGGTACTCAGGAGTTTGTTTCCCTCATCCACAACTCTATTACCAAATCGGTGCTTTCCTATATCCTTCCTGAATCTGAATTTTTCCAACTTAAAATAATTGCTGCCACTCCTGTCTATGCTAGATATTTTTAGCATGCTATTTACTGTCTTTATTAATTCCTGTTTTCCATTTATACACTTCAATCATATCATCTCTGATTGATTCCCATATGTTGCATAACTTGTCGGTTTTCAAAGTCATTCATCACATCTGTCAGACACTGCAACATCATGGGATCTTGATACAAAGAATTCTTCAACACTTGTCCAACCTTTGGACGAAGACCTACTTACACCAGTGGATAGTACCACTATGACCCCGCCTCCTCCTACTTCGACTCGCCTGACTGCAGTATATAAGCCACTGCTACGGCCCTATGCTATGGTGCACCGGCGTTAGCTCATCTCTTCCCGCAGAGCAAGCAAAGGGTGGAGGTCGTACAAAACCAGGCGATAAGAACTATGCTTGGGGCCCCCATCTGGACCAACACAGTATGTCTCAGATCTGAGGCCCGGCTTCCTTCCTTGACTGACAGAGTAAGATACATAAATGCCTGCAAAGTAGCCACGATTCTGCACCGGCAGCAAGGTACCCCACTAAGGAGACGGATATTGACAACCATGACACAAGATCCCACACTCTTCACGAACTACTCCTGGATTCGTTCGTTTTGTGCTGCTGGGCGGAAGCTACTACCGATACAACTACTCCTTGAGAAGAGTTGTGACCTTCCTGTTGCTGGGTACCATCCACCATCTCCCTGGCGCCCAGATCCAGCCGATGTTTGCATCAAGCAACTACCCATCTCTAAGCGTCTCTGCAGTCAAGACATCCTCAGCAATCATGCTGAGACAAGCATGGCACTGGCAGAGGGAGGCACATGTGCAGTGTATTTCACAGTTGGTTCTGTCGACCCTGACAGGAAAAGAGCAGCAGCTGGACTGTACCACAATGGTCACACACGAGGCTGGCGACTCCATGACTACTGCACGATCCTCCAAGTTGAGCTGGTAGCGATTCAGCAGGCATTGTCACATGCCCTACGACATCGACTCCGACCAGTCATACATGTTGATTCCACTTCTGCAATCAATGCCCTCTCCCATCCTCAACCACAGGACAATGTTCACCTCATCACATCGATCTTGAGCATAATGACAGCCTTAGAAGTTCAGGGTAACAGATCGACATTGAACTGGATCCCCAGCCATGCTGGCATCCGGGGAAATGAGGCGGCAAATGATGCAGCCAAGGCAGCAACAGACTATCCACATGTTGGGATTACTGTCCCCATCAGCCTACGACAGACCAAACTGGTGGCTGCCAGAGCCATGAAACTTATGGGGGAGGTCTTAAGTGATACCACATCTCAACTCTGGTACCGAGCAGCGACTCAGGGAGAACTCCCTCCATATGATAGAAGCTGGTCCAGAGCGCAGTGTACCGCCATCTCTCGGCTTCGTTTGGGCTTTCCCACAGCCAAGATGATGGTAGACAAGGCTGAGGAGGAGATGTGCCAGTACTGTCAGCACGTTGTCCAGCAGCCCCTAACACACTGTCTTCTGGAGTGCGAAGTTACTGAGACACTCCGCAGGCAACTAGGAGTGATATTCCCTCTCGAAGAGGACCCAGAGATGACTGCGGCCACACTAGTGTACCATGGAGTCAACGAACCAGACAAGCTGTTACCCGTGATAACGACATATCCTCCTCCTCGCTAGTGTCCATAGTTAGGAGTACATATGTCGCTTATGAGATGTACCAATTGAACTGACCAGAAGAGTGCTTGAGCAGCATGCGTCGCATCATTGCAGAAACCTTTCTCCCTCGGGAGCCAGAGACGGGTCATCGCAAGATTGAGACCAGTGCCAGGACTCCGGTCTTGACGAACGTTATACATAGATACCTATGCTGTACTCCCTACAAGAGTAATGGACTGAACACATCGATTCCAGGCTGAGGAACTGATTACCTCAAACTACTCCTCTCCTTATACCTTCCTGCTTTGTATTGGACTGATGGAGCCACTGCGAAACGTTTCTTCAGTAAAGATTCCCATATGTTGCATAAGTGTCTCAGTTCTTCAACTTGTCGGTTTTCAAAACCATTCATCACATATCCACCCTAATTCTGCGCCTTTCTAGAGACTGCATATTCAGGGCCCTCATAGGGAAGATTTCTGATACATGGGATCAACTTTGTCATCCTCCTTTGTACGTTTTCTAATGCCTTTATATCCATTCTGTAATACGGTGACCAGAAATGTGCAGCATAATCTAAACGAGGCCTAACCAAGGATATATAGAGTTGAAGAACAACCTGTGGACCTATATTATTTATACTTCTGTATATGAAGCCAAGGATTATGTTAGCTTTATTACGAACACTAGTGCAATGTTGTCTTGGTTTCAGATTACTGCTAACCAGAACTTCTAAATCTTTTTCGCAGTCAGTAATATTATTAAGATCTACATTATTTAATTTATATGTCTCATGGTTATTGTTCTGTCCAACATTTAGAACTTTGCATTTGTCTGTATTAAACTACTTCTACCACTTCTCCAACCACTACATCAGTCTATTCAAATCATCCTGGAGTGCTCTAGTGTCCTCATTAGAATGAACTGGACGGCATATTTTGGTGTCATCAGCAAATTTGCTTATGTCGCTATTTATTCCCTCATCTATGTCGTTTATGTAAATTGTGAACAACAAGGGTCCCAACACTGACCACTATGGAACACCGCTTGTGACGTGCCCCCATTTTGGTTTCTCCCCATTTATGTAAACTCTCTGTTGCCTATTTGTCATCCATGCCTCTACCCAGGAAAAAATTTCTCCTCTTATTCCGTGTGCCTTAAGTTTCCTCAATAATCTCTGATGTGGAACTCTATCGAAAGCCTTACGAAGTCCATATACACAATATCATATTCATTACCATGATCTACCTCCTCAAAGACCTTAATGAAAAAAGTTAGTAAATTCGTAAGACACGAACGCCCCTTTGTAAAACCGTGCTGAGATTCATTAATCAGTTTATGCCTATCAAGATGGCTACGAATTGCCTCGGCAATTATTGATTCCATAAATTTTCCCACTATGGAGGTAAGGCTTATTGTTCAATAGTTAGTAGCTAAGGACCTGTCACCTCCCTTGTAAATAGGTATTACATTAGCCATTTTCCACTTATCAGGCACTATGCCAGTTTGTAGTGATATATATTGAAAAGATTAGCCAAAGGTATGATAAGTTCCTCTTTACATTCATCTAAAACCCTCGCAAACAATTCATCAGGGCCTGGGGATTTGTTAGGTTTTAATTTCTCTATTTGTCTGAGGACCATGTCACTAGTTACCCCAATAGTGCATAGTTTATTATCTTCCTGTTGTACATAATTTATTAGTTCTGGAATTTCGCTAGTATTTTCCTGAGTAAAAAATGAGAGAAAGTAGGCATTCTTGTCCCTCATAATCCCTTTTTGCTTTCTTGTTCCTTTTTTTATTTCTCTCTTTAACTGAATATATTGATTTCTTAACTGCTCTTCCCCTCTTTTGATACGCCTATTGTTCATCCATTTGGAATCATTTTTGTTAAATCTAATTTCCCTACTAGGAACGAAAGTTGTCTGGGCAGCTAGCACTATGCTCTGAAAAATATCATATTGGCAACCAACACCAGCTACCTGACTCATAGTCAGGTCATCTTAATTTAGCTCACCCAGGTAATTTCTCAGTTCCATGAACTCAGCTAAACGGAAATCTGGGACAAGGACTTGATTGCAGTTATCTGGGTAATTCCATGATATATTGTAAGTGATTTGTGATCGCTTTCCCCAAGCTCATCATTAACCTCAAGATTATTAATTAGTAAATCTTTGTTGGCAAGAACCAAGTCAAGCATATTGTTTCCTCTAGTTGGTTCTGTCACAAACTGTTTTAAAAAGTAATTCCAAACCGTATCAAAAAAGTCGCTAGATTCAAGATTTCCTGTCAAGTTGTTCCAATCAATTTGTCTAAAGTTAAAATCTCTCATAAACACATTCTCATATCTAACCGCCTTATGAATTTCGTCTCATAGCAGCTTACCACACTCCCTATCAAGGTTTGGGGGCCTATAAATCACACCCAAACAAATTCTGTTTCCTATGTTTCTAATCGTATATCTTGTCTAACACAACAATTTAAATTATCTCTAACATACATCGCCACTCCACCACCCTTCCTGTTGACCCTATAAGTGTGGAATAGTTTATAACCCTATATGTTGCATTCAGAAGGCATTTCTCTACCTTTCAATTTGAACCAGGTCTCCGTTATAGCAATAATATCTATATTATCTGCACTTGCAAGTAATCTTAGCTCATCTATCTTATTCCTTAGACTCCTACTATTTGTTTAGTAAACCTTAAGGGAGCTAGTCACTCGTTGCCCTCTGCTATCTCTCTTTGCTTGTTGAACAATTGCTTTGCCTTTACTAGTAACTCTATTTTGAACAGGATGAACTTGGAGCCATCTGTGAGCCAGCTGTAGTCTAGGGATTTCATTTGATCAATTAACATATTTTTCATCGATGTTGTTATGATGTGCAAACACGTTCCGGACTCTAGTCGTCCTAGGAGTGAATGATCTCCGATGAAGTGGTATCCTGGAGAAGGTTACAGAGTGTAGTTGCTGTTTACTGCCCGTCTTGTGGTGTAGAAGCCGTCTTCTCGCTGACCACGAAGTAAAATAAGTGAGGAAAGTAAGAGAAAGTGTGAGAGGAGAGAGAGATAAAGGAGAGGAAGGAGAGAGAGACATATTGACGAGAGAAGGGAGACAGACAGGCAAAGAACAGTAAATACAGAGGAAAAGGAGAGAGGGAGAGAAAGAGGAGAGAGAGAGAGAGGAGACAGAAGACGAGAGAAGAGAGAGAGAGAGAGAGAGAGAGAGAGAGAGAAGGGAATAATGTTGAGAGTGGGAGCGAGAAGCAGAGTTGACAGAGAAGAGAGAGAGAGAAACAGAGAGAGGATCATTAAGGAGGCTACCACAGTTAGAGAAAGCGAGGAGATGAAGTGAATGAGAAAAAAGGAGAGGGAGAGAGAGAAAGAAGAGAGAGAGAGAGAGGAGAGAGAGAGACAGACAGAGAGAGAGAAGAGAAGAGAGACAGACAGACAGACAGAAGAGAAAATCAGGAGGACAGGATGAAAGGAAGGGAGAAATATGAATTAGAGAGAGAGAGAGAGAGAGAGAGAGAGAGAGAGAGAGAGAAGAGGGGAGAGAGAGAGAGAGAGAGAGAGAGAAGAGAGAGAGAAGAGAGAGAGAGGAGAGAGAGAGAGAGAGAGAGAGAGAGGAGAGAGAGAGAGAGAGAGAGGCAGAGAGAGAGAGAGAGAGAGAGAGAGAGAGAAAGAAAGAATGAGAAAAAGATGTGTGCGGAGGGAAGTATGTGAAGATAGATTGTCAATTTTGTCAATTTCACAACTTTTTCATAAAAGTTCAATAAATAATAGACTAATTAAGCAATAAAAAGTCGACGAAATATTCATTCAGTGTAGCGAGAAAAAAAAGTTATGGACTTTTTTACATAAAAAGAAAAATAAATAATTTTAAATATACCGGACTTGCCTGCTGCTGATTGGCTGATACACTGGACTTACCAGTTGCTGATTGGCTGTTACTCTGTGTTTACTTCTGACGTCATCAAGTATGGCGTCCATAGTTTCATTTGGGATTCGTAATATAAGAAAAGGTTTTGGAAATATTGGTTCTCTCTCTCTCTCTCTCTCTCTCTCTCTCTCTCTCTCTCTCTCTCTCTCTCTCTCTCTCTCTCTCTCTCTCTCTCTCTCTCTCTCTCTCTCTCTCTCTCTCTCTCTCTCTCTTTCTCTCTCTCTCTCTCTCTCAGAATCCAATCAATGGCGGCTTCACCTCATGTTAGACATGAAACGACTCAGTATAAAATAATCTTCCTCCTCAAACACCCGAAAAATACTCCCGATAAGACGTGAAGAGGAGGACGAATAGGAGGAGGAAGATGAGGACGCGTAGGAGGAGGAGCGGAAATACATGAGATATACACATGGCAAAACACTGGAGTCCACATATACATTCTATTGTATATATCTCTGTTGTATATACATTCCTATAACTAGCTCTTACGCTAGTTATGTGGATGTATATGTATTCTATTTTATATACATTCTATTGTATTCATCCACATAATTAGCTCTTACGCTAGTTTTGTGGATGTATATACATTCTATTGTATATAAATCCACAACTAGCTCTCACGCTAGTTATGTGGATGTATTTGCGTATGCACACGTTGGTTAGGGTAATATACGCACATACATCACGAGTTAAAAGCAAATGATAACATGTGATGGGATTTGGAGAAATTAGAAGACGTAAATTTACAAGAAGTGAAATATGATACACGAGTGTGTGGTCAACAAGGATGTCAGTGTTTAAAAGAGCTCCACTGACAGCAGTGTGAGAGCTAAACGAGTGTGTGGGAGCTTATTAAAGAGAGAGTGAAATCTTTTGACACCAGTGTGAGAGCCCAACGAGTGTGTTCAAGCCTTGAGTTCCACAGAGCACCGGAATGCCTTAGTACATTAAATATCCCGCTATCAGAAACTGCAAAACAAGACATCAAATATTCACATCCAATAGTCATAGAAAACAGCATCGTGGCGCAAGAAAATTCAGAAGGCACTTTCGCCAACGATACCTAAAAAAAAAAAAAATTAAAATAAGAAAAAGCTGCTGTTGGTTGCAAAAAATAAGAAAAGCCATAATTGTTCCTTTTATGATGCAGCCACTACTAAGACCCTCAAGTATTATTAACTTTTTTACATACGCCATCGTAACTAGCCTGTTGTACCGTGTAAATTACACACACACACATAATATAAGTCATGGTCTTCGGGTTTATGGAGACGTTAGACGCGTGTTAAGAGATTCTGGCATGCCTAAGAAATCGGATGGGCACTTGAGAATTGTGTTATATTAGGCAGGAAGGGAGTGATATAGAGCGAGTCTGAGTGCTAAATGAATTGTCGACTGTGTATTAGTATACCTGCCTATCAATAATTTATCTTACGGGTTAGTCATCTAAAATAACCAACTTTACAAACTAAGAAATAGGATAAATCCATTGTATTGGTTTGGACATAGGGTAGTTGATGAATGGGACAGTCTGCCTAGTAGGGTTATTGAGACTAAAACCTTGGATAGTTTCAAATTTAGGTTGGATAAACATATGAGTAAGAGGGGTTGGAGTTGAGTGGGACTTAAGAATATAAGAAATGAGGAACACTGCAGTAGGCCTGTTGGCCCATACTAGGCAGGTCCTTCACAATCCATCCCACTAACAGGATATTTGCCCAACCCAATTTTCAGTTATAACCAAGAAATAAGCTTTGATAATTCTATTTACTCATGTGCAAGTCCCACTCAAATCCACCCCCTCCCCCTCAAATATTTATCCAACCTAAATTTTAAACTACCCAAGGTCCTAGCTTCAATTACCCTACTAGGCACACTGTTCCACTCATCAGTTACCCTATTTCCAAACCAGTACTTTCCTATATCCTTTCTAAATATAAATATATCTAGAAACATAAACACTTAAGCAGTAAAATGTGGTCCTTCATTGAAAATGATTCTCCCACGCAGTGTTTGTGACTTGATAAAGCCCACTATGTGGGCGAAACGTTGACAATAAAGCACCACATTATACTGCTTAAGTGTTTATATTTCCATTGTGTCGGCATTTTGTACCATTTATTTCCATCTAAACTTATCTAATTTGAATTCATTATTGCGGGTTCTCTCTTGGAGAGATATCCTCAAGACCATATTTATATCCCATTTATTAATACCCAACTTCCACTTGTACACTTCGATCATGTCTCCCCTCATTCTTCGTCTTAAAAGCGAATGTAATTTAAAGGACTTCAATCTTTCTTCATACGGAAGATTTCTAATGCTATGAATTAATTTTGTCATTCTTCGTTGAATGCTTTCTAATAAATTTTATATCCCGTCTGTAATATGGAGACCCGAACTGAGCTGCGTAATCTAGGTGAGGCCTTACTAATGATGTATAAAGCTGTAGTATAACCTCTGGACTTCTGTTGCTTACACTTCTTGATATAAGTCCCAGTAATCTGTTTGCCTTATTACGTACGCTTAGGCATTGCTGATTTGTTTTGCCTAGACAGTAGGTTTCTTCAGTCGAGTACAGAAAGTAGGAAGGAGGAGTAGAGATGTGAAGACGATATAATCAGTCCAACATCCTTAAAGTCGTAGATTTGAGATTGTCAGTCCCTCAGCCTGGAGAAGAGTTTTGTTCCATAGGCTGAAACGGTCTGAAGAGACAAGCGACAGTGTGGAGACTTTTATACTGTCGGAAGGAGAGGTGCAGGGTAGTAGAAGAGAGAATGTAGTCACTGAGAGGTCACGTCCCTCTCAGATCAAACAATTCTCACTTGAAAAAGTTGTCCAGGATGTTTCCTCTTCTGTACCAAGATGCCATTGTGCTGCAGTGTCTGACAGAGTGAATATCAAAATGGTATACATTACCGACAGGATGGTAGATAAGACACATGGGGAACAGTTAGGCAACTTTATTCCGAAACGTTTCACCTACACAGTAGGCTTTTTCAGTCGAGTACAGAAAGTAGGCAGAAGCAATAGAGATGTGAAGACGATGTAATCAGTCCCTCACTCTTAAAGTCGTAGATTGTCAGCCTGGAGAAGAATTCTGTTCCATGGTCTGAAACAGTCTGAAGAGACAAGCGACAGTGTGGAGATTTATATAGTGTCGGAAGGAGAAATGCAGGGTGGTAGAAGAATGTAGGTTACTCAGAGGTCACGTTCTTTTCAGATTCAACAGTTCTCGCTTGAAAAAGTCATCCAAGGTGACCTGTACATAGCCAAGTGGTGACCTGTACATAGCCAGTGGTGACCAGTACATAGTGGTGACCTGTACATAGCTTGAGTGGTGACCTGTACATAGCTCAGTGGTAACCTGTACATGACAGTGGTGACCTGTACATAGCTCAGTGAGGACGTGTCTAATGTACTCCCTGTGGACTGAACCAAGATGCCCTCCATTGAACAACTTTACTAGCAGCTTAAGGAGGAATTGAGGGTAACGAAGCATGAGATACAGCGACTGACGGAGGAAGACAAGAGGATTCATAGTAGTCCTCCTGTTGTGAGTCCTCAGGTCAAGAAGGGAACCTGAGCAGTGGCCAGACAGCTTGGAACGAAATTGAAGTTCAAGAAGACAAATGGAGAGGTAGAAACGATGAAGAAAGAGACTGCTGTGGAAACTGTTGTGGAAACATCGAACGCATTCTCCGTGCTACTCGATGAATGTGAGTCGACTACTGGGAACGTCACGACGAATGACACCAAGGAAGGTAAAAACATTGTTGTTGTTGGGGATAGCCAGGTTAGGTACATGAATAGGGCCTTCTGCTTAAAGGACAGGAGTAGAAGACAAAGGATTTGCTTTCCTGGGGCTGGGATGGAGGATATTGTTAGCCGGCTTGACAACATCATGAACGGTAATGGGATCAATCCGATTATCTGCATCAGTGCTGGAGGCAATGATGTAGGCAAGCGTAGAAGTGAGGATTTCGTTAGAAGGTACAGGGCAGCAATAGACATAATTAGGAAGAAGGGGGGCGCCCTGTTATATGTGGCATTTTGCCAGGAATTAGCATTGGAAATGAATGGTTGTCCAGAGCAATTGGTATTAATTGCTGGTTGGACAAACACTGTAAGGATAATGCATTACCATTCATTGACAACTGGGACAACTTCTATGGGCGAAATGACATGTATGCCAGGGATGGGGTTCACTTATCCAGGGCATGTGTGGGTATTCTTGCTAACTCAGTTGAGGGTGTTGTTAGGACTTTAAGCTAGGATTAGTTAGAGGTATGGGTTTAAAAATGGAAAATAATGAGTGTCGAAGATGGATGAGCTGAGGTTAGTTGTTAGTGCAGGTAACATTGATGTATTTGCCATAACTGAGACGTGGTTCAATACAAAAAATCGGGACATGCCTGCTGAATGTCACATACAGGGTTTTAAATTGTTCCAAGTAGACAGAAGTATCGGGAAGGGGGGTGGGGTGGCACTGTATGTCCGAGATCGCTTGAATTTTTGCATAAAAACGAGTATAAATTCTAAAATAACACAGAGTCTCTCTGGATAGAATTTTTAGAGGGGCATGAAAAATTGATTTTAAGTGTGATATACCGTCCCTCAAACTTAGTTTCTAAATTATTAACAAGGGTTTCTGAAGGTTCTAAATTATTAACAAGGGTTTCCATGTTTTCCAGAACCTTGTAGGTTCTGTAACAAACTGTTTTAAAAACAATCCTGAACTTCCTCTAAGAAGTCGTTAGATTCTAAATTCTCAGTCAAGGAATTCCAGTCAATGTGACTAAAGTTAGTCCCCCAGAATTACTACGTTATCGTGCCTTATGGCCCTAACAGTTTTCTTCCATAGTAGTTTCTCTTGGTTCCTATCTAAGTTTGGGGGACGGTATATCACGCCTAAAGTCAATTTTTCGCGCCCCTCTGGAAATTCTACCCATACAGACTCAGTATGTATGATTTCAGCCTTTATACCCATTTTTATGCAACAATTCAAGCGATCTTGAACATAGAGTGCCACCTACCCCACCACCCCTTCCCGATACTTGTGTCTACTTGGAATAATTTAAAACCCTGAATGTAACATTCAGCAGGTATGTCCCGATTTTTCGTATTAAACCACGTCATAGTTATGGCAAATTCATCAAAGTTACCCGGACTTGCAACTAATCCCAACTCTTCCATCTTATTCCTAGCACTACGACTGTTAGTATAATATAAATCTGGAGACCATCTTTTCTCTTTTTCCTTCCTGCTCATTTCTGTTTTTCCACTATAACTATTACTGTTCTTGTCACCTGGTGCCGCTGGCTTGCCAATACCTACTTCATTCTGCCTATTACTGGTTTCCCTAAAACTCACAATATTATTAGACTGGGACTTCAACGTTTTCCCACCAAAACCCATACCACTAATTATTTCTAGTTTAAAGCATTGGCCAGTGCTCCCACCCCAGACCTTGATAAGTGAACACCATCCCTGGCATACATGTCATTTCTGTCTTAGAAGAGGTCAATGCACATTATTACATTTTCCTTACAGTGTTTGTCCAGCCTGCAACTGACACCAGTTGCCCTGGATAACCATTCATTCCCAACTCCTCTCCTTGGCAAAATACCATATATCACAAGCTTCCCACCCCTCTTCCTAATTATAACTGTTGCTGACCTATACCTGCTAATCAGGTCCTCACTCCTACGTCTGCCAACATCGTTGCCTCTAGCCCTGAGACAGATAATACGATTGCTCCCATTACCTCTCATGATGTCGTTCATTCGGCTAACAAAATCCTTCATCCCAGTCCCAGGAAAACACTCCTTCTGCCTCCTCTTCCTATCCCTAAGACACAAAGCCCTATCCCATAACTTAATCTGACTGTCCCCAATTAAACCAATGTCCTTACCTCGACTGGCGGTGTGCATGACGTTCTCGACGGTCTTCGCTGGGATGTCTTCATATGGCTGCCTTCACTGTGTCATTAACAATTGTTTTTGTTGGAAGATCATGGGTGGTCGATTCACATTCGTCTGATAACATGGAAAAAGAGTTGCTGGTTTACACAGCAGTCTCCTGGACCTTCTTCATCTTCAACTTCGTCTCTTCAGTATCGACTAGCATCCATTCGCTGGTCCGATCATAGGGGACATTGTTCCGGGGATAATCCTGGCACATACCTTTCAGTCGTTGAATTTCTCTTTTTGCTTCCGTTAACCCTGCTTTAAGCTGAAAATATAGGTACTGGTAGTTGAGGGAAGCCATCATCACAATCTCAGGTAGCTAAGAATGGAGAACACACTAGATAAGTCTTACCCTAGAGCACACTAGACAAGTTTTCACCAAGAAAAAATAGAGATGTCGGTTAAGTTAGGTTATTAATAGCAACGCATATTATTTATCATTTTTTTTAAGTATTTTTATTAACACTTCATTCGAAAAGAAAAGATTTAGTCTGTCATTTCTAAAGACAATAATAACACGTCAAGACTCAAAGCAAAGAATTAGCAGCTCGCCCAAGAGGCATTTACCCAGACCCGAGACAGGAGGAGACACGCTTGAAAAAAGAAAACATTTAGAGAAAGTTACAAAGGGAAGTCGGAGGTGAAGTTAGCGCATAAAAATGAGTTTTACTTGTGTGTGAGAGAGTGAGAGGGAAAGAGAGAGAGTTAGATGGAGCTCCACTTGGCTAAGACACCTGAGTTTATAATCTAGCGGGGAAGAGTGTGTGTAGTTAACACAACAACCTCGGGCAGAGTGAGGCGCATTAAGACGAGGGAGAGATAGAGAGAGAGAGAGAGAGGAGAGAGAGAGAGAGAGAGAGAGAGAGAGAGAGAGAATCAGTCCTTGAAAGAGCGCCTCCTATGTTGTTTCTTTCTTTATTGTTTCCAATCCGTTTCTTTCTCAACTTTTCTTTTTTCTTTTATTTTTGTAGTTTTTGTTTCTACTTCTATGTACAAGACCCGTGAGGTCAGGGTTCCACACTTGGTTCCACTTCACGGACAGGGAGCGAGAAGACATCTTTTATACCACAAGACGGGCAGGAAACATCAACTACACCCTTTTTAAGAACATCACTACATGAACGATCTTTCAGTGGATCGAGTCTGCAACATCTTCACGCAAAATGCAATCATGAACGAGAATTCCTTTGGAAAACATTGCCAGCAAGACGCCTATGGAACGTAAATCATGAATGAGATACACTGCCGAAAACCTCATAAATGAGACATATGTGCAACTTTTGTGCCTCATTATTATTGTGTAGTAAAGACACTCAGGTGTAGCTCGTCTAGTATTTTTCTTCAGTATATGCTTAAAAAAAACCGTCATCACCATGAGTATGCACCACTGCCTTAGACTTTCTTGCCTCTGTCATCTTATATTCGTCTTCTGGAGAGGCCAAGCAAAGGTCCTTGCTGTATCAGTTGTTTCTCACTTTGACTCAGTCTGGTTTAACTGTTTAACTTAGACCAAGTTCTTGGACAGAACGGCAGATACTATACCACAAGACTGGCAGTCACCGGTAGTCTCTCTCTCTGTGTACCCTTCTGTAGATAAAACACTAATAGTTCGGAGAAGGAAGGATAATTCCAAGTAAGAGAAGAAGAAAAATGAAGACGAAGACGAAGACGAAGACGAGGAAAATGCACGAGACAGAAAGTAACTGAGGATTTGAAAGTGAGTACTGAAGTGAGTACTGAAGTGAGTACTGAAAGTGAGTACTGAAAGTGAGTACTGAAGAATATCTGCAGAAGGCTTTCTGAAGATAAAGAAGAAGAAAGAAGAAAAACTTGATGTTGGCTTTTCTAGTAGGTGTGTCTTAGACATAACTTCTGACCCTGTCATCCATGCTAAACGTGTATCCCAGACGCATCTCAAGACATCAACAGCCTTAAAGTAACAGCAACAATCGAAAAATTATAGTCATTGAGGCAGCAAAAATAAAACGATTTGTGGTAAAAAAAAATCTTCATTTCGTCATGTCAGCATCTTTTAAGGAGCCAGAACTGGAAAGTTGACAGACTGAAGCGTCTGAAAACCTAGCGAGCGTTGAAACGTATCCGGGATTTCGTGTTTGATGAACCGTCAAACTTAATCCCACGCAGAAGTTGTAGCTGCAGAAGTCGTAACTTCCCTTCTATTGAGAGTGAGTGAGAGTATTCGAAAGTGACTTGCTAGCCCAGTTAGCCGCCCCATGACTTCTAGAAGAGACTTTCTAGCAAATATTCTCAATTAGAGAGTACTAAAAAAAGACTTTCCGTGAAAGAAAGCCTTTTAAAAACTAAGAAAGAATGAGAGGGTCGAACACGAGGGTCGAACACGAGGGTCGAACACGAGGGTCGAACACTAGGTCGACCATGAGCACTATCGACTTCACTTAACTGCAGGATCCGTCTCCGGTGTTTAAATGTCTCAAACTTCCTCGTGGAAGTTTTTCCCGAGAGTTTATTGTTTACAGTTCCAAAGAAATGTCTTCATCATAGTACCGAGGGAGGAGTGAGGAAGGAGGGAGGAAAGAAAAGGGAGAGAGAGAAAAAAAAAAAGAAAGATGGATGTAGGAAGAGGGGTCTGGAGGTGAGAGGAAGGACACCTGAAGAAGTAAGAGAGAGAGAGAGAGAGGACTGAGGTTCGGGTGAAGAGAGAAAGAGGAGGTGCTGAAGATAGAGTGGGTTAGTAATAGTAATTGAAGTGGAAAAGTAGAACGAAGAGAAGAAAATCAGTTTCCTAAGAGAACCTCATCCTTCCTGTCGTATAATCCAATTATTGTGTACTTATACACGAAGCTGAGTATGCTTTGCAGATCATCTTTGTATTTTAAAAATATTTTATATCACTCCTCGCATATCAGAAGGCATATATGCTTATATACCTTTCTGTAAATCGTGGTACTCGGAATATTTCTTGAAGGTGATATAGATTTATATTGCATGATGTTGGGTAATATTTGAGTAAACTGGGATATATATATATATATATATATTATATATTATATATATATATATATATATATTATATATATATATATATAATATATATATATTTATATATATATATATATATATATATATATATATATATATATATATATATATATATATATATATGCAGGACAAACCACGGCAGGGGTGGAAATCTTTAGCTCAAGTACTTTCACACTTCTCAGTGCGTCATCAGGAGCTGTGCAATGTTGCAAGGGAGCAACCAAAGCAGGGAGAGAGGTCTCAGAGTAGCGTAGGTGTCACCGGCCACGGTTACCCTTAGACTGGGTTAGTGGTGGGTGCCAACCCCAACCTACCATCATCCCCCCACTACCCATATGGGGTAGGAAGGTTTCTGAGATGTCAAGTAGGAAATTATATGATATAAAAAGCCAGCCCCAAGCTTTTTCTAATCGTTTATAACAGGTCACGTGGTTTGAGAAAATAAGTTTTTCGTTAGATACTGTAGACATGGATAGCTATTATTCTGTGTGACCTTTTCAGATAATGAAAGGAAAGAATACAATGTGCTCTTTGTCCGTTTAAATGTCCTGCTCTGAGGTGCTCGAATGTTCTACTCATGTACTCAGAAGTATCTCTTCCTACATATTGTCTACTATTTTCTCAGTAGCTGTTAATATGCCAAACATGGGGACTTCTATGCCTATCCGATAATATTTCTAAAATTTCTGATTGCAAATTCGTGTTTGAAGGGAAATTCTATGCTCAAAAACAAGGCATGGCAATGGGAAATCCCCTTACCCCCTTGCTCAGCAACCTATATATGGAATTCTGTAAGACCAGACTTCTTAAAGACATTCTTCCAGATAAAGCTAGTTGGTTCAGATACGTAGATAATGTTCTCTGCCTGTGGTCTCATGATCACAACATTGATGAGTTTCTTCCCAGACTCAGTGGCTTAGTACCTTCCATTAAGTTCACCACAGAACATGAAATAAATAACACTTTGCCGTTCCGTTTTTAATCCATCGGGTCGATAGGAAATTCAGATTCACAGTTTATAGGAAGTCCACCAATGTGTCGCCATACATTCACTACTATTCCAACCACGAAACCAGGATAAAAAGAAGTGTGTTCCTCACAATGTTCTTGAGAGCCTCGCACATCTACAGTCCAGAGTACCTAGAGGACGAAATCAGCAAGATATTCAACATAGCCACAAAACTAAGATATCCTAAGGATTTTGTTGAGAAGGCGCTAATGTCAGCAAAAATGACTTTCTACAGGACTGAACCTAAGGAAGTGATGGCCAGGAAAAATGTACCAGTTTTACCATACAATGAGAATCTGGCTGCCTGCATGAGGCATTAAAAAAGATCAATATAAACCTGGCTATCAAAAACACAGGGACAGTAAAACAAAGGCTGATTAAAAACACTCTACAACAAAGTTGGTGTGGTTTACAAGGTCCCATGTACTCAGTGTCCTCTCTCATATATCGGTCAAACAGGTAAATTTCTGGAGACCA
Source organism: Cherax quadricarinatus (assembly GCF_026875155.1). Classification (NCBI taxonomy): domain Eukaryota; kingdom Metazoa; phylum Arthropoda; class Malacostraca; order Decapoda; family Parastacidae; genus Cherax; species Cherax quadricarinatus. Next base: position 38,149,817 of record NC_069407.1, on the reverse strand, counting down.
GAATTGCCCAGCATAAATACTCAGTCAGGACAGGGCAGGAGTTGAATGTTATCTTTAACCACGTTAATGCATGTAATAACCCACCAGGGTGGAATGCTGCCCAGATTATAGTACCAAACAGTTCTGTCATGGAAAGAAACATAATTGAATCTTCCCTCTTGAAACATGAAAGGAATGAGTGTACAACTCAAATTATGGGCTATACAAGCTCGATAATTATTTACTAGAGTCCATTGTACACAATCTTAAACAACAATCCTATATAAAATCACAGGATTGTTCATCATGGCAGGTGGGCTGATGGATTAGTGACGCCCGACCAGTGTCTACGTACCTAAACTTCTCACCACGTCAGGTTTGAAGGTTATATAACACCTGCAGCTGTTCATGTACCATACAGTGACAAGCACACGAGATAACGTAAGGAAAGGTTAAAGGGTATTAGTAGAATTTAGATCATAGAAATATTATCGGATAGGCATAGAAGTCCCCATGTATGGCATATTAACAGCCACTGAGAAAATAGTAGACAATATGTAGGAAGAGATACATCTGAGTACATGGGTAGAACATTCGAGTACCTCAGAGCAGGACATTTAAACAGACAAAGAGCAGATTGTATTCCTTTCTTTCATTATTTGAAAAGGTTACACAGAATAATAGCTATCCATGTCTGTTATAAACGATTAGAAAAAGCTTGGGGCTGGCTTTTTATATCATATAATTTCCTACTTGACATCTCAGAAACCTTCCTACCCCATATGGGTAGTGGGGGGATGATGGTAGGGTGGGGTTGGCACCCACCACTAACCCAGTCTAAGGGTAACCGTGGTCGGTGACACCTACGCTACTCTGAGACCTCTCTCCCTGCTTTGGTTGCTCCCTTGCAATATTGCACAGCTCCTGATGACGCTCTGAGAAGTGTGAGAGTACTTGAGCTAAAGATTTCCACCCCTCCCCTCGTGGCTTGTCCTGCATAGTTAAGATCGCCTGTCTGCGAGTGTTTGCATATACATATATATATAAAATATATATATATAATATATATATATATATATATATATATATATATATATAAATATATATGCAATAAAATCACAGTAAACAGGTGATTTCAGAATATGCAAAACAACCACTCTGAAAGAATAGAGAAATTCCAAGCGCTTTCGTGACTACTCACATTATCAAGGAACTATAGTTCCTTGATAATGTGAGTAGTCACGAAAGCGCTTGGAATTTCTCTATTCTTTCAGAGTGGTTGTTTTGCATATATATATATATATATATATATATATATATAATTATATATATATAAAATATATAATATATATATATTATTATATGACTCTGGCACTCTCCCCGGAAAGTGCCAGAGTCATAGTTGTCCCTGGCACTCTCTTGGGCGATTTTATGTCCAGCAAGTGCTATTTTATGTCCAGCAAGTGCTATTTTATGTCCAGCAAGTGCTATTTTATGTCCAGCAAGTGCTATTTTTTTCAGCTTGATGATGGGTTAAGGTCCGAGAAACTTTTAAACTGTCGTCTGTCATTTTTTCTTTCAGTTGCTTTTTATAGACCGAAAAATAAGACATAACACCCTTTAACAAGGTTAAGGATCCCTAGCTTTATTGGCAAACTATTTACAAGTTAAGGATTCCTAACTTTATTGGCAAGCTATGAGCTGTTACCTACATCAGCTCATTTGAAAGCATTTTTATTGTTATAAGACATACAAGTAGGGAACAGGATGAAGTTGGAGCCATCTGTGGGCCAGCATTTTCATGTGATCAACTGACTTTATCTCGTTGACATCATTATGCTGTACGAATGTGTTCCATACTCGAGTCATCCTGGGTATATATGATCTCAGATGGAGTGATGTTCTGGAGAAGGGTACAGCCAGAGTGAAGTTGCTGCTTTCTGCCCGTCTTGTGGCATAAAAGCTTGTTTCACGCTGTCCTCGAAGTGGATCCAAGTGTGGTACTTTGACAATATTGGCCTTGTACATAACAGTAAGGCCACCCACATCCCTCCTGTGTTGAAGGCTCTGCTGAAATGACAGATCTATCCAGGATGGGTCCAGGCGAGAGACGAGACGTCTTGCTCTGTTCTCTACTTTGTCAAGCAGTCGCAGATGAGAGGGGGGGGGGCATGCAAACCAAGAAAGTGGAGCATACTCAAGGTGTGAGCGTACTTGTGCCTCGTACAGAATTTTGCAACCCCTACTTTCAAGCAGATGCGAGATACGGCGAAGTGCTGTAATCTCTCTCTCTCTCTCTCTCTCTCTCTCTCTCTCTCTCTCTCTCTCTCTCTCTCTCTCTCTCTCTCTCTCTCTCTCTCTCTCTCTCTCTCTCTCTCTCTCTCTCTCCCCTCTCCCTCTCTCTCTCCCTCCAAAAAAAAAGTCTTTTACATCCTCCAATCCTTTTGAGAGACGCTTCTGACACTTTCCATCCACTTCAGATATATTCATCATCCTGTTCAACATATCTTGCTCTGAGTATCTGTATGACCAAAAGATTTCAACAACAAAAAAAGAAAACTCTTTTGCTCTTTGAATTTCAGATCACCACAACCTCCACTGTCTTTTTTCTTTTCCTTTTCCCAGATTTTCTGCAAATCTCACCACACACTGATGCGAGACTCTACGTGGCCGGGGCCTTCTCGCTGCAACATTCAAAGACGGTGCCTCGCGTCGATACAAAAGAGTTGCCACCAATACCTCCTGACAGATACTAATGGCAAACTTCTTTCTTTCCAACAGACTCCTCGGCACTCCAGATATTTTCACTCATCTACTCATAATTTCAAATAGTCTTTCCGAGCTCCCATCTGACGACACATCTACGACCAAGGATCAAAACACGTGCATCTGTCCCATAAGTTTTTCCTTCCACTAAGACGGTCAGTGTAATACTGGAGTTTACCTCTCTCCAGGTAAACTCCAGTATTACACTGTGGAGAATTCTTGCTTTCATCACCCTCAACTTCCATCTTAAACGCTCCCTTGTAAACTCCCTCCAATAAGTTCTCCATTATACTTTTCGAATCTCTCAAAATTACTTCGTCATCAGCAAAGTGCAACATTGACAGCTCACACTTTATACCAATGAGATAGTCTAAGGACTCTTGTGTACTACACCTGCCTCGAGGTACTCCCAGATGACTCAAACACCTGGTTGACAAGTCGAAACAACCACCCACACTTTTCGGTCATTTCTGAGCTTTTTTCCAAACCCGACTAAAACCAGACCAAGACAAAACGTCGTCTGAAATAAAGAGTCGTTCTAGGTTTAATGCTTTTTATGCTCTCCTCACGATGCAATAAGCGAATGTGCCTCTGGAAGGTAGAGACCATCTCTGACGTTATTAACCTGTGTGTGTGTGTGTGTGTGTGTGTGTGTTGAGGGAGGCGGACAGGTCGCGTGTCCAAGTCAGCCATCTTAATTCCTTTAGTGTCACCTCCAACGTGCAAGTAAGGGAATACCTTTTTACCTCCATCTGAGGTAATTCCCTCAACTGACTGTGACTCCAGTTGGCAGGATGCCAGGAAAGGTGACCCAGGTAAAAGGAACAGATAACAGAAGAAAATACATGGTAGATGGAGTAAAGAGGACGGGAAGAAAAGGAAAGAAAACGTGAAAGGTGAATAACGAAAGGAGGCTGGCAAAGAAGTGAAAGAAAGAATGAAAGAGGTAAAGAGAAAGGGAGTGATTATTGAATGGAAAGAAAGACACAAAAATTGTAAAAGAAAGGGAAACATAAGTAAAACACACAAAAAGAAGTGAAGTCATGAAATGATAAATAAAGGAATAAAAAAATGAGGAAAGGGAATGAAGGAAAAAGACAGCTGAAGGAGGGGAATGGAAGAGGGAGACAAAGAGAGGGAGAGAGAGTGAGAGACAGAGAGAGAGAGACAGACAGACAGAGAGAGAGAGACAGAGAGAGAAAGAGAGAGAGAGAGAGAAGAGAGGAGAGAGAGAGAGAGAGAGAGAGAGAGAGGAGAGAGAGAGACAGACAGACAGAAGACAGACAGACAGACAGACAGACAGAGAAGGAAGGAGGAAGGAGGAAAAAGATGCATTTAGAGACTGATAGACGGAGGTTATTAAAGTCATCAAGGCAATTAGCAACATCGGTCGTCATGAGACAGGTGGTGTTGGTGGTAGTAGTAGTAGTGGTGGTGGTAGTTATGGTAGTGTTGGTGGTAATTGTGGTGGTAGTGCAGGTGGTGCTGGTAGTAATGTTGGTGGTGGTAGTGGTGGTGGTGTGGTAGTGGTCGTAGTGGTGGTGGTGCTGGTGGTAGTGGTGGTGATGGAAGTGGTGGTGTGGGTAGTGGTGGTAGAGGTGGTGATGGTGGTGGCGGCAATGGTTGGTAGTGGTGGTGGTAGTGATGGTGGTGGTGTGGTTGGTAGTGGTGGTAGTGATGTTGTTGGGGTATAGTGGTAGCGGTGGTCATGGTGGTGGTGGTTGGTCGTGCTGGTGGTGGTGGTGGTGGTGGTGGGGTGGTGGTGGTGGTGGTGGTGGTGGTGGTGGTGGTGGTGGTGGTGGTGGTGGTAGTGGTGGTGATGGTTGGTGGCGGTAATGGTGGTAGTAGTGGGGGGTGTGATGGTGGTGGTAGCGAGCGAAAGTGGTTTGTGGTGTGGTGGTAGTGGTAATGGAGGTAGTGGTCGTGATGGGGTGGTGGTGGTGGTAGTAGTGGTAGTGGTGGTGGTGGTTGGTGGTAGTAGTGGTGGCGGTAGTAGTAGTGGTGGTGGGGTGGTGATGGTTGTGGTGGTAGTGGTAGTGATGGTAGTGGTGGTGGTTTTGGTGGTAGTGTTGGTGAGGGAAAAGTGGTGGTAGTGGTGGTAGTGGTGGTTGTTTTGATGGTAGTGAGGTGGTGGGGATGATGGTGGTGGCGGAAGTGGTCGTGATGGTGGTGGTGTGGGGGTTTAGTAGTGGTAGTGGTGGTGATGGCAGTTGGGGGTGGTGGTAGTAGTGGTGGTAGTGGTGGTGGTGATGATTGTTCTGGTGGTTACGGGTAGTGATGGTAGTGGTATTGGTGATAGTGGTGGTGGTTTTGATGGTGGTGGTGATGGGGGTGGTGGTGTGGCAGTGGTGGTATGGTGGTTGTTTTTGGTGGTTGTGGTGGTGGTGGTGGTGGTTTGGTGGTGGCGGTGGTGGTGGTGATGGTGTGGGGGTGGTGATGGATTTGGTGGTGATTCTGGTGGTAGTGGTGGTGATAGTGGAAGTGGTGGTGGTGGTGGTTGTGGTAGCGGCTGTTGTGGTGGTAGGGGTAGTGGTGGTGGTGGTGTGAAGTGGTGATAGTAGTGGTGGTACTGGTGGTAGTGGTAGTAGGGGTAGTGGGGGTGGTGGTTGTGGTGGTGGTAGTGGTGGTGGTGGTGGCGGTAAAAGTGGTAGTAGCAGTGGTGGTGGTGGTAGTGGTGGTAGTGGTGGTGGGGAAGTGGGGTGGTGGTACTGGTGGTGTTTGGTGGTGGGGGGTAGTGGAGGTAGTGGTGGGGGGTAGTGGTGGTGCTGGTGGTAGTGGGGGTAGTGGTGGTGGTGGTAGTGGTGGTAGTGGTGCAGTGGTGGTGGTAGTGGTGGCGGTGGTGGTGGTAATGGTGGTAGTGGTTTTGGGTGGTAGTGGTGGTGATGGTGGGGGGCCGGGGTGATGGGGTGTAGTGTGGTGGAAATGGTTGTGGTGGTAGTGGCGGTAATGGTGGTATGGGTAGGGGTGGTGGTGTATGGTAGTGGTGGTAGTGATGGTGGTGGCGGTAGTGGTGGTGGTAGTGGTGGTGCTGGTAGTGGTGGTGCTGGTGGAAGTGATGGTAGCAGTGGGTGGTGGTAGTGATGGCGGTGGTGGTGGTAGTGGTGGTGGTGGTGGTAGTGGTGGTGATGATGGTGGCGGTAATGGTGGTAGTGGTAGTGGTGGTGGTGGAAGTGGTAGTGGTGGTAGTGATAGTGGTAGTGGGGGATGGTGGTGGCAGTAATGGTGGTAGTGGGAGTGGTGGTGGTGCTAGTGGAGGTAGTGGTTATGGTACTGGTGGTAGTGGTAATGGTGGCAGTGGTGGTAGTGGTGATGGTGTAGTGGTGGTGGTATTGGTGCTGGTTGTGGTGGTAGTAGTCGTGGTAGTAGTGGTGTTAGTAGTGATGGTGATGCTTGTGATGCTAGTGGTAGTGGTAGCGATGGTATTGGTATTGGTGGCAGTCGTGGTGGTTTTGGTGGTATGGTGGTGGTGGTGGTGATGGGGTGGAGGTGGTGGTGGTAGTAGTGGTAATGGCGTCGTTTTGGTGGTGGTGGTGGTGGTTGTGGTGGTGGTAGTGGTGGTAGTGATGGTGGTTTTGGTGGTAGTGGTGGTGGTGGTTTTGGTGGTTATGGTGGTGGTGGTAGTGATGGTGGTAGTGGTGGTAGTGGTGGTGGTGGTGGTCACTAGTTTTTCTACTACTCGTGAAAATAAGATCCTGGAAGCTGACACATTAAACAATGACGTTAAGGAAGACGTCTCGAACACTCCGAGATGAGAACTCTGAGAGCAAAACAAGAAAAAATAGATTAATAATAAATGAGTAGGGAAGGAAAGAATTTTTAGATTTAATGAACACATGTGGAGAGTGAGAGTGAATGAGTGAGTGAGAGAGAGAGAGAGAGAGAGAGAGAGAGAGAGAGAGAGAGAGAGAGAGAGAGAGAGAGAGAGAGAGAGAGAGAGTATATCTACAGACAGACAAGTACAGACATACCTGTAAACAGGCTCGCCACACATAGACACACAGACATAGATTCAGAAGTGTCCGTGTTTGCAGATGATATGAAGTTAATGAGGAGAAATAATCAGATGAGGATCAGGCAGGACTACAAAGAAAGCTGAACAGCCTGGAAGTTTAGTCAAGCATCTGGCTCCTCGAATTTCACACCACCAAATGTAAAGTCATGAAGATCGGGGAAGAGCAGAGAAGACCGCAGACAGAGTATAGGCTAGGTGGCCAAAGACTGCAAACCTCACTCAAGGAAAAGGATCTTGGGGTGAGTATAATACCGAACACGTCGCCGAAGCACACATTAACCAGATAATTGCTGCGGCATATGGGCGCCTGGCAAACCTGAAAACAGCGTTCCGATACCTCAGTAAGAAATCCTTCAAGACTCTATGCCCTATGGCCTGGTGGTTAACGCTCTCGCTTCACACGGCGAGGGCCTGGGTTCGATTTCCAGCCAGAGTAGAAACATTGGACGTGTTTCTTTCCACCTATTGTCTATGTTCCCCATCAGTAAAATGGGTACCTGGGTGTTAGTCGACTGGTGTGGGTCGCATCCTGGGACACTGACCTAATTTGCCCGAAATGCGGAGCATAACAAGGGACTTTCTATATAGTATGTCATTGTTATCAGCTAGGACTGTATACCCTGTACATGTACTTGTAGTAAAATAAAGATTATATTATATTATTATATATTATATATTATATTATTACATTATATTATACTGGAGTATGCAGCACCAGTTTGGAACCCACTGCGGGTCAAGCACGTCAAGAAATTAGAGAAAGTGTAAAGGTTTGCAACAAGGCTGGTTCCAGAGCTAAGGGGAATCTGCCACTAAGAAAGGTTAAGGGAAATCAGTCTGACGACACTGGAGGACAGTAGGGTCAGGGGTGACATGATAAAAACATACAAAATAATACGTGGACAGAGACAAGATGTTCCTGAGATGGGACACAGAAACAAGGGGTCACAATTGGAAGATGAAGACTCAGATGAGTCAAAGGCATCTTAGGAAGCGTTTCTTCAGCCACAGACTTGTTAGGAAACGGAATAGTCTGGCAAGTGATGTAGTGGAGGCAGGAACCATACATAGTCTTAAGACGAGGTATGATAAAGCTCATGGAGCACGGCGAGAGAGGACCTAGTAGCGATTAGTGAAGAGGCGGGGCCAGGAGCTATGTATCAATCCCTGCAACCACAAATAGGTAGGTATAAATAGGTGAGTACACACACACAACACACACACACACACACACACCACACACACACACACACACACACACACAATCCTCGCGTCATCTTATGCAAAGTCTTCCACCAGAGTCTTGTGTTCGCCCCATTTCACCCATTGTATTTTGAGCTCATCCCACGACATGGGTCTTTTTTGGTCTCCTGAAATAACGTAAATCCGATGGCAGGTATATATTTTTTTTATATTCTTTGTGTTTCTTTTTTTTCCGTGTGGATGAAAATATGAAGTTAAGAGACAGAATGTAAAGTGAAGTGGAAGAGGAAGGAGAGGAGTAGAGGCAAGGAGAGCGAAAGAAGAGAGACGATAACGAGGAGAGGAAGAGTGAGTGGAGAAAGTGAGGTTGAAGATAATGAGGACAAGGGGAGAAGGAAACGGAAGGCGAAGTAGAAGAGAGATGTAAGAGAAGCAGAAGCGGCAGAAGAGAGGAAGAGTAGCAGCCGAAAATATAGGATAAAGGATAGAAAGATGAATAAAAATAAATGGCAGAAATGGTAACTGGATAAGACTAAGAAAAAGAAACGGAAAGAAAAAGGAATAAGAGAAGATGCAGCATGAGATTAACACGAAGGAAGGGAAGCAGTACAGTGCTATATATATATATATAATATATATATATATATATATAATATATATATATATATATATATTCTTTCTTTCAATCACAACGCCGTATCCCACCGAGGCGGGGTGCCCAAAAGGAAAAACGAAAGTTTCTCCTTTTAATATTTAGTAATATATATACAGATAAAGGGTTACCAGCCCTTGCTCCCGGCATTTATAATCGACTTAAACACGCATGGCTTACGGAAAAAATCTTCTGTTCCACGTATTCCCCATGGAGGTGGAAACAAGAACTAGAAAGAAAATAGAAGAAAACCCAATTGTGGTGTGTATAATATGCTAGTACAAATAGTGTTAGAGTCGACCTAAGTGAAACAAGAAGTAGCAAGACGATACCATGAAAATGCTAGCATGTGATGAGACAGAAAGAAAAGACACCGACAAACTCCTACCATCGTGTAAAACAATAAACAGGCTTCACTTTTACACACACTTGGCAAACGTGTATAACCTCCCAGGCGGTTCTGTCTACCAACGAACAAGACGAAGGACGGAAGCAGTCATTGCTTTAATAGTATAAACATATAAAGATATATATATATATATATATATATATATATAAATATATAATATATAATATATATATATATATAAAATAATATATAATATTACGTCGTGCCGAATAGGCAGTACTTGCGATCTTGGCTTAAATAGCAATGCTCATCTTGCCATATAGGACAAGTGAAAATTTGTGTATGCAATAATTTCGCCAAAATCATTCTGAACCTAACGAAAAAAATATATTTGATTGTGTTTGTTTAGTTCTAAATTATTGTAAACGTATTTAAAATATATTTAGTTGGGTTAGGCTAAAATAAATTGCGCTTGTTATAATAAGGTTAGGTAAGTTTTCTAAGTTCCTTTTGGTGCAAAATTATAAATTTTTACATCAACATTAATGAAAAACATTATATCTTTAAACGTATAAGAGAAAATTTTAGAAAGGACTTAATTTTAAATGAGTTCTTGCTAATTGACCAGTTTTACATATTCGGCACGACATATATATATATATATATATATATTATTATATATATATATATATATAATATATAAATTATATATATATATATATATATATATATATATATATATATTATATATATATATATATAATATAATATTAATATATATAATATATAATATATATATATATATATTTATATATATATATATATATATATATCGTTTATATTGCATACAAAAATATTTGCTTCATAATACTAAACTCACGCATATTCAACCTGTTATGCATGGAATTGTGCTTGAAGTCGAAAATAATGCTGGCTGAAACAAGTCAGCACAATATCAATTCAATATCCGCCCAGGGCATATAAAAGTGGCCAGCAATTTATTGTTTAGTGAATTCGTCAAAGCGAGTGGAACATATGTACGGAGGATGGGGGAGGTTGAGGGGAGAGTGTGGGTGAGGGGTTGGCATGGGAGATGGAAAAGAGAGGGGAAGTAGGGGGTAGAAGTACAAGTGATTCTGGAGGTAGAGCATACTGGAGGTACAGCATACTGGAGGTACAGCATACTGGAGGTACAGCATACTGGAGGTACAGCAGGGTTCAGGTACAGCAGAGTGGAGGTACAGCAGACTGGAGGTACTTATATAAAATACATTTAGTTGCATTAGGCTAAATTAAACTGCTCTTGTTATAATAAGATTAGGTAAGTTTCCTAAGGTTCTTTTGATACAAAATCATTAATTTTTATTAACATAAATGAAAAAAATATATCTTTAAATGTATACATATATATATATATATATATAATATATATATATTATATATATATATTATATATATAATATATATTATATATATATATATATATATATAAATATATAGACATTTGTATGTATATATATATATATATATATATATATATATATATATATATATATATATATATATATATATATATATATATTATATATATATATATATCGTGCCGAATAGGCAGAACTTGCAATTTTGGCTTAAATAGCAACGCTCATCTTCCCATGTGGGACAACGAAAATTTTGTGATGCAATAATTTCGCCAAAGTCATTGGAACCTAACGAAAAATTATATTTTACTGGTTTCTTTAGTATTAAATTACTTAAACAAATCTAAATTATTTATTGGATTAGGCAAAAAAAAATTTGCCTTTTTATAAAAAGGGTTAGGCAAGTTTTTAAGATTTTTTTTTGGTGCAAAATTAAAATTTTTTACATAAACTTTAAATGAAAAAAATAATCTTTAAAATAAAAAAAAAATTTAGAAAGAATTTAAATTTTAAATGAGTTCTGCTAATTGACCTTTTTACATTTTGGGCAGACATAAAAAATTTATATATATATATATATATATATATAATAAAAATAATAAATATTAATATATATTTATATATAATATAATATATATATAATATATATATATAAAAAAATATATTAATATAATTTTATAAAAAATTAATATATATAAATATTTAAATATATAAAATTATATAAAATAAATAAATAAAAAAAATATATAATATATATAATATACATAAAAATTATATAATACTTTATAAAATATATATATACATATAAAATAAATAATATATATATAAAAAATAAAAAATATATATAAAAATTATATTATCGCATCCCCTTACGAGTGTTCCTAAGCAAAAAAAAATAATCGATTAGTCGAGATGAACTCCCATTTTTTAGCACGCCCGTGAGCCCACAAATTTCGAAACGCCTTTTATCACTGCGTTATAAATTTTACAAACACAGGGCCCAGTACCGCGGACATGTTACCTTAATGGTCCTTTTCCCCTTGAGAGCCCCTAAAAAAATCATTTTTCCCTTGAAATTTCCCCTCAAAGATTATGACACAAATTTAAACAGGTTACAGACTTATTAGACAATTTGGCAACAATTTTTAAATTTGGAAATGTATTTCCCAGGGAGGCGTGGGAAAGACGAGGCCAGGGAAAAGCAAGATGTGTGTAAAACATCAAGCATGTGTGACTGAAAGCAAGCATGTGTGAAGGAAAGGAAGCAGGTGTGTAAGGAAAAGGAAGCTGTTGTAAGGTAAAAGGAAACAGGGTGTAAAGGGAAGAGGGAAACATTGGGGTTTTAAGGGAAAGGAAACAGTGGTGCAGTGGTAAAGGCAACAATGGTTGCGAAGTGGGGAAGGTAAGAGCCAGTAGTGTAGTGGTGGGGGGAGGTGAAAAAGAGGGATCCTCGATACATTCATTTGTAAACGGAAAAAAGGAAAAAGATGTAAAACAGCGAGCGGAAATGCGGCAATGGCTGCCCCTGACAAAATAACAATTTAAAACTCAAAACGAAATAAAGTGGAATGTCCCTAACATGAATGGACGAAATCTGAACCGAAAACGAAATAAAATGAAAAAAACCATTGCTAGGATTTTCCTATATTAAATATATATTATATATATATATATAATAATATAATAAATATATATAAAATAAATAAATATAATTATAAATAATAAATATTATAATATATTTTATAATATACATATATAAAATATAATATATATAATATATATATATATATATATATATATATATATATAAAATATAATAAATTGCACCCACGAAACGAGGGGTACTGATCAATAACAACACTGCACTAGCCAAGGATTGAATCCTTGCTGTTTTAGCTCGCCTCTTTGAAAACGAAAACGCATGACGCTTTAGACCACTAGACCACACGATCCTTAACAATGGTGCATCCAGCCAACCCAGATGTTGTACCCGCCATTGAAGGACATTCCCGGGAGTGTGGACACCTCTGAGCTAATTCATTCAACTCCCCTGTTTGTGTACTAGCTCAACAAGCAGGAATTATATTATTTTACCACGAAACGAATGGTATGAATAATAACCAAAACTACACAGCCAAGGACAGCTTGGCTGGATGCGCCATTGTTAAGAATTGTGTGGTCTAGTGATCTAAAGCGTCATGCGTTTTCGCTTACCATGGGGCGGGCCAAAACAGTATGGGATCGACTCCTTGGCTAGTGCAGTGTTTTTTGTTGATGTATATATATATATATATAATATAAATATTAATAATATAAATATATATAATATAATATATATTATATATATATATATATAAATATATATATAATAATATAATATATATATATATATATACAATAATATACAATAAGATCTCAGTAAACAGTGATTTTAAAATATGCAAAACAACCACTATGAAAGAGTAGTGAAATATCAAGCGCTTTCGTAGCTGCTCACATTATCAAGGAACTATGACGTAAATGATTTTAACATTTTTAGTTTTGATGTTACTTCCTTGTTTACAAAAGTTCCAGTTGATGATTTATTAAGTTTCTTTTCTGAAGAACTTGTTAATTATGATTTACCATTGCCAGTTCCAGCTATCATTAAACTTATTAAACTTTGCATTGTTGATGCAAAAATTTGTATTTAATGATACGTTTTACACTCAGAAATTTGGTATGGCAATGGGAAATCCTCTTACACCTGTTCTTAGTAATCTATACATAGAATTTTTTGAAACAAGACAGCTTAACACAATCCTCCCTAATAGAGCTAAATGGTTCAGATATGTTGATGATATTTTATGTCTTATGCCCAAGAATGTAGATATACACCATCTCCTTGATAAATTAAATAGCTTAGCCCATTCTATAAACTTTACTGTTGAGTTTGAGGAAAATAACTCATTGCCTTTTCTAGATGTTTTAATTATTAAGAGTAATAATGAATTCAAATTTAAAATTTACAGAAAACCAACAAATAACTGTTCCTATGTACACTATTATTCTTCACGTCAAGATAGAGTTAAACTGTCTGCTTTCTCATCAATGTTTTTGAGAGCTTTACGTATTTTTAGTCCAGAGTTCATAAATGAAGAAATATCCAAAAATTTATGAAATAGCTAATGATTTGAAATACCCAAGAAATGTAATTGATAAATCATTTAAAATTGCTAGAAATACTTTTTACAACCCAAAAAGGGACAACCAACCTATTTCAACTAAAAATATGTTGGTTCTCCCTTACCATGAAAATTTGGGTGATATGCCTTCTCTTCTTAAGACTTTTAGCATTAAATTTTTATTTAAAAATCTTGATATAGTAAAAAAACGTTTGATAAAGAATTCCCCCCAAAATGCTAACGGATGTGACTATAAGATTCCTTGTAAAATTTGCGATAAAGTTTATTACGGTCAAACTGGTAAAAGTCTCAAATTTAGATTAAAACAACATAAATATAGCATTAGAACTGGACAAGATTCCAATGCTCTATTTATTCATGTGAAAGATTTTAACCATCCAATTGATTTTCGAAAAGTTGAGAAAGTAGTATCAAGCAAGTCCATGGTTGACAGAATTATAATTGAATCTTGTTTCATAAAAAGCAGTTTTGAAAATAATATGAATATTTCCTTTGGTTTATATAGATTAGATTCATTTATAATTAATAAAATTTGGGAAGAATTTAATAATACATTGGACAAATAATTAATCTTAATTCTTGGATAGAATATTTTGTTAGTGGGATGTCGTGAGGACCTGTCTAGTTTGGCCAGCGGACCTACTGCAGTGTTCCTCTTTTCTTATGAGTCTGGTATCGTCGCTGGTCAGATGTTTCATTGTTGTGGGATGTGACTGTGAGGTGTGGTCTAGACCCTTTATATGCCTTCCCTTGATGTGTTAATTTCATAGTACCTTGATAATGTGAGTAGTCACGAAAGCGCTTGGAATTTCACTACTCTTTCATAGTGATTGTTTTTGTATATGCAATATATATATAGTATATATAATATATATATATATATATATATATATATTATATATATATATATATAATATATATATATATATATATATAAATATAATATATATATATATGATAATAAATATATATATAATATATTAAATATATTTATATTAATTTTCCACTCCTTGGGGGCCAAAAAAAAAGTTTG
>NC_069407.1:38119144-38131644 GCF_026875155.1 Cherax quadricarinatus | reverse complement strand
TGAGTGAAGACACACATGTGTTGCACCTGTGTCTTATTCCTCAACAAAAGGATTAGTTGACAGCACAGCAGTGAGACGAGGATGGGACTCAACTCATCACTCCAGCAAATTTCATCTTTATATTAAAACAAATAATTCTTTAATGATTTAATATATAAAATATTTGCCATATTATTAATGTATACACAATGAGAATATATATATATATATATATATATAATATATATATATATATATAATATATATATATATTATATATATATATATATATATATATATATTATATATATATATATATATATATATATATATATATATAATATATATATATATATATATATATATATATATATATATATATATATGATATATATATATTATATATATATATATATATATATATATATATATATATATATATATATATATATTATATATATATATATATATATATATATATATATGCAAACAATCGCAAACGGGCGATCTTAACTATGCAGGACAAGCCACGGGGGGAGGTGGGAATCTTTAGCTCAAGTACTTTCACGCTTCTCAGTGTGTCATCAGAGCTGTGCAATGTTGCAAGGGAGCAACAAAAGCAGGGAGAGAGGTCTCAGAGTAGCGTAGGTGTCACCGGGTAGACGTGGCCGGTGACACCTACGCTACTCTGAGACCTCTCTCCCTGCTTTTGTTGCTCCCTTGCAACATTGCACAGCTCCTGATGACACACTGAGAAGTGTGAAAGTACTTGAGCTAAAGATCCCCCCCCCCGTGGCTTGTCCGGCATATATATATATATATATATATATATATATATATGTTGTGTGTGTGTGTGTGTGTGTGTGTGTAATCATTTACCAAACTGCAGAAGGCCAAGACTCGACCCTACGAACCGTGTACTGCCTCCACCTTACCACTACGCCATTGATCCTACAAGAACCAAGCACACAGCACGTAGCTATGTGTGTTTTGTCTTGACCCGAGGACACTCGTGGCAGTGGATTAATTTCAGCCTCATACTGTTTGAATACCCTATTCAACAAGCAGTCTATATAGTAATGAAATCACGAAGCAAGTGATTTTAAATAATTTACCAAACTGTGCCAGGCCAGAACTTTACACAATTTCATGTTTTCACGACCCATTTAGACCTACGAGTATGTGTATTTACTTCTAGACATTTAGTAAGATTTATAGTGAGAGTGTCTGGTTCATTTCTTAACAATCTAATATCAAGTACGGTGTTAATCTCAATAATTTTATAGTTGATACTAGAACCACCAGGCTCCCTCCTCATGTTAAGAACCTGGGTAAATTTAATACAGCAAGGAATAATTCTGTTGGCTTCATTCTGCATTAACTCCAAGGGCTGGAGAAAACTTTCCCTAGCTAATGTCAACATGGGAGCAGCATAATCAATTAAGGACCTAACATAGGCTATGTACATCATTCTCACTATTCTCACATTAGCATCATAGTCTGGGTTGTAGCTAGCAACAGCTTCGAGAACATATAGCCTATCTGTAAACAGAGTTAAATCAGATGCTACTATAGTGAAGAGCTCTGTCCCACAAGGCACAATACTCGCACCTATCCTGTTTCTTATTCTTATATCAGACATAGACAGAGATGTAAACCATAACACTGTATCATCCTTTACAGACGATACTAGGATCTGCATGAGAGTGTCATCCATTGAGGACATCGCAAAGCTCCAAGAAGATATAAACCAAGTTTTCCAATGGGCAACAGAGAACAATATGATGTTCAATGAAGACAAATTCCAACCACTCCGTTATGGAAAACTGGAGGAAATAATAACTAGGACTGAGTATACTACAAACTCCAATCACACAATAGAGCGGAAAAGTAATGTGAAGGACCTGGGTGTGGTAATGTCCGAAGACCTCACCTTCAAGGACCACAACAATGCCACTATCACATCCGCTGGGAAACTGATGGGATGGATAATGAGAACATTCAAGACAAGAGATGCTAAGCCAATGTTGATCCTTTTTAAATCACTTGTTCTCTCTAGGCCGAAATACTGCTGTACATTAACATCGTCATTCAAGGTAGGTGGAAGTGCAGATCTAGAGAATGTACAGAAAACCTTTACTGCACGTATAAGTTCCATCAAACACCTTAACTACTGGGAGCGCCTGGAAGCACTTGACTTGTACTCACTGGAGTGCAGACAAGAGAGATACATCATAATCTACACCTGGAAGATTCTGGAAAGACTGGTCCCTAATATGCACACAGCAATCACTCCATACGAAAGCAAAAGACTTGGCAGGCGATGCAACATACCCCCAGTGAAAAGTAGGGGAGTCACTGGTACACTAAGAGAAAACGCAATAAGTGACTGAGGCCCAAAACTGTTCAACAGACACCCACCAGCAATAAGGGGCATTACCGGTAAACTCCTGATTGTCTTCAAGAGGGAGCTGGACAGATTCCCAAAGACGGTGCCAGATCAGCCGGGCTGTGGTTCGTGCGTTGGATTGTGTGCGGCCAGCAGTAACAGCCTTGTTGATCAGGCCCTGATCCACTGGGAGGCCTGGTCATGGACCAGGCCGCGGGGGCGTTGATCCCCGGTATGCCCTCCAGGTAGACTCCAGGTAATTGTGGTACGATGGATTTATTGCAGGGTTAGTCTACACAAAGATATCTGTAAGGTTTAACCTAACTAATGTTTTTACTCTGGAACACATGGGTGAGGGATGTCGCTTGTTTGTCAACATCTTCGTTTTAGATGAAGATATGACGATGCCTGATTGATTATAAATTGCTTGAACCTCGTTAAGAATGGTACTCATCATCTTATGCTATGTTGTGCATCATGATGACATTAACATAGCTTATAGTTATACGTGTACTGCGAGACATTTCTTTAGACTCGCTTCTAAAGCCTTGGTAGAGGACAAAGGATACTCTGACAGATAGATATCCTATTATCCAGCAGAGTAAACTAGCACCAATATTAATTTTGGCTAGTTCATGTAGTATAACGGCTCTGTTTGCGAAATCAAATGCAGATTTTAGATCAAGAAATGTGGTAAAACTAGTAGAGGTGTGTGCAGTGAGAAAGGTGGAAATACAATTCTGCACACTTTAACCTTTCTTGAACCCGCAGATATGAGGGAAAAGTTGGTGTCTGATTCTGTAGTAGAGTCTGTTAAGAATGATTCTTTCAATCTCCTTAACTAGTTGTCTTTATGAAGACAGCTAGTTAAGGAGATGCAGCTTAAGGATGGTCACAATAAGACTATTGGTCCGGGAAATAGGAAGAACACCCTCGATGTAAGTGAGATATCTTATAGATATCTTAGTTCTGAGGATATCAAATGTTATACCATCCTCTCTAGGAGCGGTTGCTCCACCTTTATTTAATACATTATCTAACTCATACTTGGTGAAGAAGCAATCACTCTCATCAATATTTTGCCTCATAAAATTAATCAGTTTCAGTCTTCCTTCAAATATGAGATGGAAGCTACAATGAGATGGAAGGCACAGTGAGATGGAAGCTACAATGAGATGGAAGGCACAGTAAGATGGAAGCTACAATGAGATGGAATGCACAGTGAGATGGAAGCTACAATGAGATGGAAGGCACAGTGAGATGGAAGCTACAATGAGATGGAATGCACAGTGAGATGGAAGCTACAATGAGATGGAAGGCACAGTGAGATGGAAGCTACAATGAGATGGAAGGCACAGTGAGATGGAAGCTACAATGAGATGGAAGGCACAGTGAGATGGAAGCTACAATGAGATGGAATGCACAGTGAGATGGAAGCTACAATGAGATGGAAGGCACAGTGAGATGGAAGCTACAATGAGATGGAATGCACAGTGAGATGGAAGCTACAATGAGATGGAAGGCACAGTGAGATGGAAGCTACAATGAGATGGAAGGCACAGTGAGATGGAAGCTACAATGAGATGGAAGCTACAATAAGATGGAAGCTACAATAAGATGGAAGCTACAATAAGATGGAAGCTACAATAAGATGGAAGCTACAATGAGATGGAAGCTACAATAAGATGGAAGCTACAATAAGATGGAAGCTACAATAAGATGGAAGCTACAATAAGATGGAAGCTACAATGAGATGGAAGCTACAATAAGATGGAAGCTACAATAAGATGGAAGCTACAATGAGATGGAAGGCACAGTGAGATGGAAGCTACAATGAGATGGAAGCTACAATAAGATGGAAGCTACAATAAGATGGAAGCTACAATGAGATGGAAGGCACAGTGAGATGGAAGCTACAATAAGATGGAAGCTACAATGAGATGGAAGCTACAATAAGATGGAAGCTACAATAAGATGGAAGCTACAATAAGATGGAAGCTACAATAAGATGGAAGCTACAATGAGATGGAAGGCACAGTGAGATGGAAGCTACAATAAGATGGAAGCTACAATGAGATGGAAGGCACAGTGAGATGGAAGCTACAATAAGATGGAAGCTACAATAAGATGGAAGGCACAATAAGATAGAAGCTACAATAAGATGGAAGCTACGATAAGATGAAAGCTACAATAAGATGGAAGCTACAATAAGATGGAAGCTACAATAAGATGGAAGCTACAATAAGATGGAAGCTACAATAAGATGGAAGCTACAATAAGATGGAAGCTACAGTAAGATGGAAGCTACAATAAAATGGAAGCTACAATAAGATGGAAGCTACAATAAGATGGAAGCTACAGTAAGATGGAAGCTACAATAAGATGGAAGCTACAATAAGATGGAAGCTACAATAAGATGGAAGGCACAATAAGATAGAAGCTACAATAAGATGGAAGCTACGATAAGATGAAAGCTACAATAAGATGGAAGCTACAATAAGATGGAAGCTACAATAAGATGGAAGCTACAATAAGATGGAAGCTACAATAAGATGGAAGCTACAATAAGATGGAAGCTACAATAAGCTTCGATGGAAGCTACAATAAGATGGAAGCTACAATAAGATGGAAGTTACAATAAGATGGAAGCTACAATAAGATGGAAGCTACAATAAGATGAAAGCTACAATAAGATGGAAGCTACAATAAGATGGAAGCTACAATAAGATGGAAGCTACAATAAGATGGAAGGCACAATAAGATAGAAGCTACAATAAGATGGAAGCTACGATAAGATGAAAGCTACAATAAGATGGAAGCTACAATAAGATGGAAGCTACAATAAGATGGAAGCTACAATAAGATGGAAGCTAAAAATAAGATGGAAGCTACAATAAGATGGAAGCTACAATAAGCTTCGATGGAAGCTACAATAAGATGGAAGCTACAATAAGATGGAAGTTACAATAAGATGGAAGCTACAATAAGATGGAAGCTACAATAAGATGAAAGCTACAATAAAATGGAAGCTACAATAAGCTTCGGTGGAAGCTACAATAAGATGGAAGCTACAATAAGATGGAAGTTACAATAAGATGGAAGCTACAATAAGATGGAAGCTACAATAAGATGGAAGCTACAATAAGATGGAAGCTACAATAAGATGGAAGCTACAATAAGATGGAAGTTACAATAAGATGGAAGCTACAATAAGATGGAAGCTACAATAAGATGGAAGCTACAATAAGATGGAAGTTACAATAAGATGGAAGCTACAATAAGATGGAAGCTACAATAAGATGGAAGCTACAATAAGATGGAAGCTACAATAAGATGGAAGCTACAATAAGATGGAAGCTACAATAAGATGGAAGCTACAATAAGATGGAAGCTACAATAAGATGGAAGCTACAATAAGATGGAAGCTACAATAAGATGGAAGCTACAATAAGATGGAAGCTACAATGCGACTGTATAACCAACAGAGTAAGACATCATTTTCCTCTCCTCATCAAACATTCTCACAGAGAATCCAACGTTTCGAGTCCCTCTTTGAATTTATGCATTTTACATCTTCGTTTCACACATTTGTATACTTCAGCCTTGAAGGAAAATGCAAATTTTCCTTTGTAAGCTTTTACAAGGAAGACTTCTAATACTAGGGATTAACTTAGTTCGTCTGCTTTGTAAATTCTCCAGGGAATATATGTTCGTTTTTAGTGGAAAAAAATGTAATGAGGAACGGGCAAAGCGTTGAGGATTTATCCTCAGTAGCCCTCAGTGGAATCTGCAAAGCATCTGGCTAATCTGTTGAGCGTCTGGCTAATCCGGGTAAGCCGGAAATAATCTGGGCCTCTTTCCTTGCTTTCTGGTGAGCCTTGTGTGTGTGTGTGTGTTTGTGTTGTGTGTGTGTGTGTGTGTGGGTTTTTGTGTGTGTGTGTGTGTGTGTGTGTGTGTGTATGTGTGTACTTGCCCATTTATAGTCAACTATTTGTGGTTGCAGGGGTCGACACATAGCTCCTGGCCCTTGCTCGTTACTAGGTCCTCTCTCTTTCTTTGCTCCATGAGCTTTATCATACCTCGTCTTAAAACTATGAATGGTTGTTGCCTCCACTACATCACTTGCCAGACTATTCAACTTCCTGACAACTCTATGACTAAAGAAGTACATCCTAACATCTCTCTGACTCATCTGAATCCTCAACTTCAAATTATGACTCCTTCTTTCTGTGTCCCCACTCTGTAATATCCTTTTTCTATCCACCTTGTCAATTCCTCGCAGTATTTTGTTTGTATTTATCATATTTCCCTTAACCCTCCTGTCCTCCAGTGTCGTCAGGCCTTTCTTTGTAAGAAATTCCCCTGATCTCTGGAACTAGCCTTGTTGCAAATCTTTGCACTTTCTCTAATTTCTTGAAGTGTTCGACCAGGTGTGGGTTCCAAACTGGTGCTGCATACTCCAATATGGGCCTGACGTACATGATATTTAGAGTCTTAAACGATTCCTTACTGAGGTATCGGAACGCTATTCTCGGGTTTGCCAGGCGCTCATATGCTGCAGCAGTTATTTGGTTGATGTGCGCTTCAGGAGATGTGCTCGGTATTATACTCACCCCAAGCCCTTCTCCTTGAGTGAGGTTTACAGTCTTTGGCCACCTATCCTATACTCTGCCTGCAGTCTTCTTTGCCCTTCCCAATCTTCATTACTTTGCATTTGGCGGGGTTAAATTCGAGGATCCAGTTGCTGGACGAAGCTTCCAGCCAATCCATGTCTCTTTGTAATCCTGCCTGGTCCTTATTTGATTGAATTCTCCTCATTAGCTTCATATCATCTGCAAACAGGGACACTTCTGAGTCTATCCCTTCTGCAATGTCATTCACATATACCATAAATAGCACTGGTCCTAGGATTGACCCCTGTGAAAACCCATTCGTCACAGACGCCCACTGTGGTACCTCATCACGTACCATGTCAGGTATTCTCTGATCCACTGCAGTGCCCTTCCTATTATACGTTCATGATCCTCTAGCTTTTGCACTAATATTTTGTGAGGAACTGAGTCGAAGGCCTTCTTGCAGTCAATGAAAATGCAATCTACGCACCCCTCTCTCTCTCGTGTCTTACTTCCGTTACCTTATCATAAAACTCCAGTAGGTTTGTGACACCTGATTTGCCTTCCATGAATCCGTGCTGGTTGTCGTTTATAATCTTGTTCCGTTCCAGGTGTTCCACCACTCTCCTCCTGATAATCTTCTCCATGACTTTGCATACTATACACGTCAGAGACACTGGTCTGTAGTTTAGTCCCTCGTTTCTGTTTCCTTTCTTAAGAATGGGGACTACATTTGCCGTCTTCCATACCTCAGGAAGGTGAAGATAGTGAAGACTGTCCTTTGGGAACGTACTTGCTGGAACATCCTCCTCTTTTCTGAATTTTTGTAAGCTCCTGATTATGTGTTGTTTGCAACACGAAAGGCCTAAAGCTATCATTTTTCTCCCCCCCCCCGTGGTTGTTTTGCGCATTATATATATATATATATATATATATATATATATATATATATATATATATATATATATATATATATATATATATATATATATATATATATATATATATATATATATATATATATATATATATATATATATATATATATATATATATATTTATATATATATATATCAGCTACTTTTTTGTCCATGCCTTTATTGGGATAATTTACTCTATTTCAGTACTGAAAAGAGTTTCAAAATTTACTCTCTTAATGTAAAAAAAACATTCCCTCCAGCCTTTATATATCACCCTATCCCCCCCTCTCACCCTCTTCATCTCCCTTACCCTCCCTCACCCTCTTTCAATCCCTTTCCCCCTCACCCTTAGCTATCAATATTCACCCTTAACTTCTTTCTCTACCCATCTTCTGTTCACCCCTTCCTTCCTTTCCACTCATTTTCCCTTCCTACCTCTCTTCTTCTTTCTCCCTTTCATCTCCCCTCCCTCTCTCTACAACTTCAGTTCTTAAAGAAGTTGCGTAATTCTGAAACACAAAAGCAGTAATGAATTGATGGTTGTCAGCTTTTGTTGAAGTTTATTAAAAAGAGAAGAAGAAGAATAACAACAACAGAAACAAAAACAAAGACATCAACAACAACAGCAACGACGACAACAGCAACATTAACAATAACAGCAACATTAACAACAACAGCAACAACAATGTAAAAAACAACAACAACAACAACAACAAAAACAAGACGAAGAAGAAAATTACGATCAAGAAGAATAACAGAGAAGACAGAATTAACAACAGGCTGCTGATTGGTTGACAAAATTCTATGTTGACTCCAGATGTCATAAAGTCTGACGTCAGTGTACACAGCAAGACTCTTTGACCTCCAAGTGGCAGAAAAAAGGCTGAGAATTGTTAGACGTCTCTCTCTCTTTCTCTCTCTCTCTCTCTCTCTCTCTCTCTCTCTCTCTCTCTCTCTCTCTCTCTCTCTCTCTCTCTCTCTCACTCTTTCTACTGCATATCAGTGCAGAGTCCTCAAGCAGTGACATAAATTTAACCTGCTAAAAAAAAAAGGAGAGTTCAGAAGATACTTTGTCATGGCCTCAGAACCGCTGGTACCCTCGCAGTACCTCAGGCAGCCTCCCAGGACCCCCAGAACGTTCCCAGAATCCTTAAGGATCCTCCCAGGACTCCCTAGGACCCAAAAGGATCCCCCAAACCCTCCCAGGACCGCCGAGTTATATTAATGTATCCTACGCTATCGGTGCGGCTATTATGTGAAGACGATAATGAGTTTTAAGTGTGACTCTCTTGGTAAGTCTTGTATCGTAGTTGCTACTGCAGCTGCGATCATGACGGTACTGCCAGCCAGTGAAGCAGCTGCGATCATGACGGTACTGCCAGCCAGTGAAGCAGCTGCGATCATGACGGTACTGCCAGCCAGTGAAGCAGCTGCGATCATGACGGTACTGCCAGCCAGTGAAGCAGCTGCGATCATGACGGTACTGCCAGCCAGTGAAGCAGCTGCGATCATGACGGTACTGCCAGCCAGTGAAGCAGCTGCGATCATGACGGTACTGCCAGCCAGTGAAGCAGCTGCGATCATGACGGTACTGCCAGCCAGTGAAGCAGCTGCGATCATGACGGTACTGCCAGCCAGTGAAGCAGCTCTGACCATGACGGTAGTGCCAGCCAGAGCAGCTGTGATCATGACGGTAGTGCCAGCCAAAGAAGCAGCTGTGATCATGACGGTAGTGCCAGCCAGTGAAGCAGCTGCGATCATGACGGTACTGCCAGCCAGTGAAGCAGCTGCGATCATGACGGTACTGCCAGCCAGTGAAGCAGCTGCGATCATGACGGTACTGCCAGCCAGTGAAGCAGCTGCGATCATGACGGTACTGCCAGCCAGTGAAGCAGCTGCGATCATGACGGTACTGCCAGCCAGTGAAGCAGCTGCGATCATGACGGTACTGCCAGCCAGTGAAGCAGCTGCGATCATGACGGTACTGCCAGCCAGTGAAGCAGCTCTGACCATGACGGTAGTGCCAGCCAGAGCAGCTTTGATCATGACGGTAGTGCCAGCCAAAGAAGCAGCTGTGATCATGACGGTAGTGCCAGCCACTGAAGCAGCTGTGATCATGACGGTAGTGCCAGTCAGAGAAGCAGCTGTGATCATGACGTAGTGCCAGCCAGAGAAGCAGCTGTGATCATGACGGTAGTGCTAGCCAGAGAAGCAGCTGTGATCATGACGGTAGTGCCAGCCAGAGAAGCAGCTGTGATCATGACGGTAGTGCCAGCCACTGAAGCAGCTGTGATCATGACGGTAGTGCTAGCCAGAGAAGCAGCTGTGATCATGACGGTAGTGCCAGCCAGAGAAGCAGCTGTGATCATGACGGTAGTGCCAGCCAGAGAAGCAGCTGTGATCATGACATAGTGCCAGCCAGAGAAGCAGCTGTGATCATGACGGTAGTGCTAGCCAGAGAAGCAGCTGTGATCATGACGTAGTGCCAGCCAGAGAAGCAGCTGTGATCATGACGGTAGTGCCAGCCAGAGAAACAGCTGTGATATTGACGGTAGTGCTAGCCAGAAAAGCAGCTGTGATCATGGCGGTAGTGCCAGCCAGAGAAGCAGCTGTGATCATGACGGTAGTGCCAGCCAGAAAAGCAGCTCTAACCATGACGGTAGTGCCAGCAAGAGAAGCAGCTATGACCATGACGGTAGTGCCAGCCAGAGAAGCAGCTGTGATCATGACGGTAGTGCCAGCCAGAGAAGCAGCTCTGACCATGACGGTAGTGCCAGCCAGAGAAGAAGCCAGAATGAACAACGTGGACAGAGACAGGATGTTCCAGAGATTGAACACAGAAACAAGGGTCATAATTGGAAGCTGAAGACTCAGATGAGTCAAAGGGATGTTAGGAAGTATTTCTTCAGCCACAGAGTTTTTAGGAAGTGGAATATTCTGGCAAGCGATGTAGTGGAGGCAGGAACTATACATAGTTTTAAGACGAGGTATGATAAAGCTCATGGAGAAGGGAGAGGGAGGACCCAGTAGAGGTCAGTGAAGAGGCAGGGCCAGGAGCTGAGCCTCGGCCCCTGCAACCACAATTAGGTGAGCGCAATTAGGTGAGTACATACACAAACACACACATACACACTCACAGTCCTTGGTTTAGAAGGTGAAGAAGCTGCTAAGGGATCTTGATACCTCAAATTGAAGGGCAAAGAAGACAGCAGACAGAGTATAGGCTAGGTGGACAAAGACTGCAAACCTCACGCAAGGAGAAAGATCTTGGGGTGAGTATAACACCGAGCTTGTCTCCGGAAGCACACATCAACCTGTTAACTGCTGCAGCATATGGGCGCCTGGCAAACGTGTGAATAGCGTTCCGATACCTTAGTAAGGAATCGTTCAAGACAATGTATACCGTGTACGTCAGGCCCATACTGGAGTATGCAGCACCAGTTTGGAACCCACACCTGATCAAGCACACTCCTCTTCTGTGAGTATACACACTGATGTTATGAACACACACACACACACACACACACTCAAACACACACAAACACACACACACAAACACACAAACACATACGCACACACACACATACATACATACACACACACACAAACACACACACACACACACATACATACATACACACACACACAAACACACACACACACAAACACACACACACACAAACACACACATACATACATACATACACACACAAACACACACACACATACACACACACACACATACACATACATACACACACACAAACACACACACACATACACACACACACACACACACACATACACACACACATACACACACACATACACACACACACACACACAAACACACACACACACACATACACACGCACACACAAAACACACACACACATACACACACAAACACACACACACACATACACACACACACACACACATACACACACACACACACACACACACACACACACACAAACACACACACACACACACAGGAACAGGTGAGCAGGAAATACAAACCAAGAAGCATAGGGGCCATAACTAGGGAAGGGACTGAAGGAAGGAACACTCCACGGCAAGGAACTAAAACACATCAGAGGATGCAATGGGAGTCACAGTGGGAGGTGGAAAGGGAGAGATCCGTGTTTGTCTATGGGCTAGACGAAGCTAAAGGGGAAACTTATGATGAAAGAAAGCAGGAGAAAAAAGTGATTGAAGATAACATGAAGGTGATAGGCGAGGGGGACATGACCCAGGTGGCAAATTTTCGGAGAATTGGGTGGTTCACAAAGAAAAGGAATCAGCCTCTCAAAGTAATTTTCAAGGCAGAATCAACCCGAACCATGATCCTGCAGGAGAAAGCCCGGCTGAGAGGCAAGCAGGAGTCCCGGAGTGTGTACCTCGATCGAGACAGAATACAGGACGAAAGGAAGACGATGAAAGAGAGAGTTCAAAAACGAAAGGAGAAATGGGAGGAAATGAAAAAGGAGAGCAAAACAACCCAGGATTAAATGGAAGGACAAGCACACCCCCTAGAAACACCTGCAGAAGGACTCCAGCCACGACACCCCCAAGGCAACTGAACAATCCAAACCA
>NC_069407.1:38099144-38114144 GCF_026875155.1 Cherax quadricarinatus | reverse complement strand
CTTGATGATAGTTAGTTGTTGACTTGATGATAGTTAGTTGATGACTTGATGATAGTTAGTTGATGACTTGATGATAGTTGATGACTTGATGATAGTTAGTTGATGACTAGATGATAGTTAGTTGATGACTTGATGCTAGTTAGTTGATGACTTGATGATAGTTAGTTGATGACTTGATGATAGTTAGTTGTTGACTTGATGATAGTTAGTTGATGACTTGATGATAGTTAGTTGATGACTTGATGATAGTTAGTTGATGACTTGATGATAGTTAGTTGTTGACTTGATGATAGTTAGTTGTTGACTTGATGATAGTTAGTTGATGACTTGATGATAGTTAGTTGTTGACTTGATGATAGTTAG
Source organism: Cherax quadricarinatus (assembly GCF_026875155.1). Classification (NCBI taxonomy): domain Eukaryota; kingdom Metazoa; phylum Arthropoda; class Malacostraca; order Decapoda; family Parastacidae; genus Cherax; species Cherax quadricarinatus. Next base: position 38,113,781 of record NC_069407.1, on the reverse strand, counting down.
TTGATGACTTGATGATAGTTAGTTTGTTGACTTGATGATAGTTAGTTGATGACTTGATGATAGTTAGTTGTTGACTTGATGATAGTTAGTTGTTGACTTGATGATAGTTAGTTGATGACTTGATGATAGTTGATGACTTGATGATAGTTAGTTGATGACTTGATGATAGTTAGTTGTTGACTTGATGATAGTTAGTTGTTGACTTGATGATAGTTGATGACTTGATGATAGTTAGTTTATGACTTGATGATAGTTGTTGACTTGATGATAGTTAGTTGATGACTTGATGATAGTTAGTTGATGACTTGATGATAGTTGATGACTTGATGATAGTTAGTTGATGACTTGATGCTAGTTGATGACTGGATTATAGTTGATGACTTGATGATAGTTAGTTGATTACTTGATGATAGTTGATTTCTGCGAGTGTGTATGTGTGTGTGTGTGTGTGTGTGTGTGTGTGTGTGTGTGTGTGAGTGTGTGTGTGTGCTCACCTAGTTGAGGTTGCAGGGGTCGAATCCAAGCTCCTGGCCCCGCCTCTTCACTGGACGCTACTAGGTCACTCTCCCTGAACCATGAGCTTTATCGTACCTCTGCTTAAAGCTATGTATGGATCCTGCCTCCACTACATCGCTTCCCAAACTATTCCACTTCCTGACTACTCTGTGCTGAAGAAATACTTCCTAACATCCCTTTGATTCATCTGTGTCTTCAGCTTCCAACTGTGTCCCCGTGTTGCTGTGTCCCATCTCTGGAACATCCTGTCTTTGTCCACCTTGTCAATTCCTCTCAGTATTTTGTAAGTCGTTATCATGTCCCCCCTATCTCTCCTGTCCTCCAGTGTCGTCAGGTTGATTTCCCTTAACCTCTCCTCATAGGACATACCTCTTAGCTCTGGGACTAGTCTTGTTGCAAACCTTTGCACTTTCTCTAGTTTCTTTACATGCTTGGCTAGGTGTGGGTTCCAAACTGGTGCCGCATACTCCAATATGGGGCCTAACGTACACGGTGTACAGGGGCCTGAACGATTCCTATTAAGATGTCGGAATGCTGTTCTGAGGTTTGCTAGGCGCCCATATGCTGCAGCAGTTATTTGGTTGATGTGCTCTTCAGGAGATGTGCCTGGTGTTATACTCACCCCAAGATCTTTTTCCTTGAGTGATGTTTGTAGTCTCTGGCCCCCTAGACTGTAATCCGTCTGCGGTCTTCTTTGCCCTTCCCTAATCTTCATGACTTTGCACTTGTGGGGTTGAACTCCAGTAACCAATTGCTGGACCAGGTCTGCAGCCTGTCCAGATCCCTTTGTAGTCCTGCCTGGTCTTCGATCGAATGAATTCTTCTCATCAACTTCACGTCATCTGCAAACAGGGACACTTCGGATTCTATTCCTTCCGTCTTGTCGTTGACAAATGCCCGAAAACAGCACTGGTCCTAGGACTGACCCCTGTGGGACCCCGCTGGTCACAGGTGCCCACTCTGACACCTCGCCACGTACCATTACTCGCTGCTGTCTTCCTGACAAGTATCCCTGATCCATTGTAGGCCTTCCCTGTTATCCCTGCTTGGTCCTCCACTTTTTGCACTAATCTCTTGTGTGGAACTGTGTCAAACGCCTTCTTGCAGTCCAAGAAAATGCAATCCACCCACCCCTCTCTCTCTTGTCTTACTGCTGTCACCATGTCATAGAACTCCAGTAGGTTTGTGACACAGGATTTCCCGTCCCTGAAACCATGTTGGGTGCTGTTGATGAGATCATTCCTTTCTAGGTGTTCCACTACTCTTCTCCTGATAATTTTCTCCATGACTTTGCATACTATACATGTTAGTGACACTGGTCTGTAGTTTAGTGCTTCATGTCTGTCTCCTTTTTTTAAAGATTGGGACCACATTTGCTGTCTTCCATGCCTCAGTCAATCTCCCTGTTTCGATAGATGTATTGAATATTGTTGTTAGAGGTACACATAGCGCCTCTGCTCCCTCTCTCAGGACGATGGAGAGATGTTATCCAGCCCCATTGCCTTTGAGGTATCTATCTCAGTCAGAAGCCTCTTCACTTCTTCCTCGGTTGTGTGCACTGTGTCCAGCACTTGGTGGTGTGCCCCACCTCTCCGTCTTTCTGGAGCCCCTTCTGTCTCCTATGTGAACACTTCTTTGAATCTCTTGTTGAGTTCCTCACATACTTCACGGTCATTTCTTGTTGTCTCTCCTCCTTCCTTCCTTAGCCTGATTACCTGGTCCTTGACTGTTGTTTCCCTCCTGATGTGGCTGTACAACAGTTTCGGGTCAGATTTGGCTTTCGCTGCTATGTCATTTTCATATTGTCTTTGGGCCTCCCTTCTTATCTGAGCATATTCGTTTCTGGCTCTACGACTGGTCTCCTTATTCTCCTGGGTCATTTGCCTTCTATATTTCTTCCATTCCCTAGCACACTTCCTTTTTGCCTCCCTGCGCCTTTGGGTAAACCATGGGCTCATCCTGGATTTTTCATTATTCCTGTTACCCTTGGGTACAAACTTCTCCTCAGCCTCCTTGCATTTTGTTGCTACATATTCCATCATCTCTTTAACTGGCTTCCCTGCCAGTTCTCTGTCCCACTGAACCCCGTTCAGGAAGTTCCTCATCCCTGTGTAGTCCCCTTTCTTGTAGTTTGGCTTCATTCGTCCTGGCCTTCCTGCTTCTCGCTCCTCTTGTAGCTCTACTGTGTATTCGAAGCTTAAAACCACATGGTCACTGGCCCCAAGGGGTCTTTCATACGTGATGTCCTCGATATCTGCACTATTCAAGGTGAATACTAAGTCTAGCCTTGCTGGTTCATCCTCTCCTCTCTCTCTTGTAGTGTCCCTTACGTGTTGGTACATGAAGTTTTCCAGTACCACCTCCATCATCTTAGCCTTCCATGTATCTTGGCCCCCATGCGGGTCCAAGTTCTCCCAATTGATCTCCTTGTGGTTAAAGTTACCCATGATCAGGAGCTTTGCCTTGCATGCATGAGCTCTTCTGGCCACTCTAGCCAGTGTGTCAACCATCGCTCTTTTGCTCTCGTCGTACTCTTGCCTTGGCCTCCTGCTGTTCTGTGGTGGGTTATACATCCCTGCTATTACCACCTTGGGACCTCCAGAGTGAAGCGTTCCCGCTATGTAATCACTTTCTTCTCCGCTGTCTCCTCTCTCCAGCTCATTAAAATTCCAGCGATTTTTGATCAGCAATGCCACTCCTCCACCCCCCCCTGTTCCCTCTGTCTTTCCTCAGGATTTGGTATCCCATTGGAAAGATGGCATCTGTTATCATACCTGTAAGCTTGGTTTCTGTGAGAGCTATGATGTCCGGTGATGCCTCTTTGACTCTTTCATGCCACTCCTCCCACTTATTTGTTATACCATCAGCGTTTGTGTACCATACCTTCAGTTTCCTTTCCAACACTGTGGTTTGTGGGGCCTGTGAGGGTGGGAGACCTGGTGGCATACTGTGGGATTCTATAGCTCGTGTTGGTGGAGTCTGTGGGTATGGATTGTAGTGTGTTTTTTGGGATGGTGTGATAGGTGTATGGTTCTGAGAATAGTTGTGTGTGTGCTTGCCCTTGCTGTTCGGTTCTGCTCTGACTGCCCTCTGCTGGTTCCATCCTTGTCTCTTTTCCTAGCTCCTTTCGCTTTTTTTGTCCTCTCCCTCAGCTGCTGTCGTTCTGATTTTGTTCTGTCTCTGTCTAGAAACACCCTCTTGTACTCTTCGAGTATTTCAATCGTGGTTTCTCTTGGAGGATCCTGTTCCGCACTGTTTCCGTCCTGAGAATCAGCTTGATTGGTCGGTTTTCCCCTTCGAGTACCCCCCTATTCTCTGAAAATTTACAATCTCGTCCATCTCTTCACCTATTTCCGTGATGATTTTCCTCAATCTCCTTACTTTCTTCCTGCTGCCTTTCAGTGTGTGTCCTTTCCTCTCTCTCCTAAAGCCCATGGATAAACACTGATTTTGCCCTTTCTTCCTCCCATTGCCTCACCCTCTGTGACTCTGGATCCTGCCTGTATGTGGTCAGTTTCTCCCTTGATTTTTCCAGTGGCTCTTGATAGCATGGTTGTGCCTCAGCATTCGACCTATCACCCTCTCCGTCTGCAACCAGCTGTTCTTCCCTTCCACTCCTTGGCTCTTTTTGGCAGGTTGATAGAACCTTAGCATAATTCATAATTCCTTACTTCCTGTTCGGCCTCAGAGCTTCATATGATATCTTATCTGGTCACTGCCCCTGTAACTCGCTTCAGCCTATTTATCTCAACTTCTAGGACCCTTATCTTGGCTACTGCAGTTTCGACTTGTGCCTCCCAATTCTTTGTCTCCTTCTCCAACCTCTTTTCCAATTTCACAGAGAGCTCTTTCTCCATTTTTTCAGAAAGCTCTCCTAATTTTCTCTCCCACTCTTGTTCCATCCTTTTCCACTGCTCCTCCAGCCACTCCTCCCTACCAGAACCATTTTCATCTGATCCTTGGTTCCTGTGAGTCCCCACCATTTTTTTTTTTTTTTGTGAGAGACGAGAGAAGGGAAAGGTAGAAGGAGAGAGAGAGGGGAAGAGTGAGAGGGGGAGGGGGGGGGTGTGAGAGGGGGAAAGAGAGAGAGAAGGGAAGGGGAAAGGGGGGGGGAGAGTGAGAAGGGAAAAAATGGGAAGAGATGGAGAGAGAGAGAGAGAGAGAGAGAGAGAAGGGAAGGTAGAAAGAGAGAGGGGGATGGGGGAAAGGAAAAAGGGGAAGAGAGAGTGAGAGTGAGAGTGAGAGAGAGAGGGGGAGAGAGAGTGAAGGGAAGGGTAGGAGAGGGGGAGATTGAGAAGGGAAAATGGGGAAGAGAGAGAGCAAGAGAGAGAGAGGGGAGAGAGAGAGAGAGAGAGAAGAGAAAAGAGAGAGAGAGAGAGAGAGAGAGAGAGAGGGGGAGAGAAAAGGAGAGGGAGAGAGAAGAGGGGAGAAGAGAAAAAGGAGAGAGAGGAGAGGAGAAGGAGGGGAGAGAGAGAGGGGAGAGGGGAGGGAGGGAGAGGGGGAGAGAGAGAGAGAAGGCAAAGAGAGGGGGAGAGAGAGGGGGGGAGAGAGGGAAAGAGGGGGAGACGGAAGAGCGAGAGGGGAAGAGAAGGCAAAAAAAGAGGGGGAGAGAGGGGGGAGAGAGGGGGAGAGAGAGGGGGAGATGGGGGGGAGAGAGGGGGAGAGAGAGGTTAGGGGCGGGGAGGGAGGGGGGAAAAGAGGGAGGGGGGGAGAGAATGGGAAGGAGGGAGAGGGGAGAAATGGGGGGGAGAGGGTTTGAGGGGGAGATTTTAGAGGGGGGGGAGGGAAGGGAAGAGAGAGAGGGAGAGAGGGAGAGAGGGGGAGGAGATTGTAGAGGGAGAGATTGTGGGGAGAGAAGAGAGTAGGATAGGAAAGAGGGAGAGAGAGAGAGAAGGAGCGAGGTTCAGATGTCGTTCACAGGACGGTGTGAAATCTTTGATGTGTGTGTTTGGTGTGTACTACAGCTTACAGTGCTTGTTCCGTGTTTTGTGTGTGTGTGTGTGTGTGTGGTGTGTGTGTGTGTGGTTGTGTATGTGTGTGTGTGTGGGGTGTATGTGTGTGTGTGTATGTGTGTGTGTGTATGTGTGTGTGTTGTATAGTGTGTGTGTGTTATGTGTGTATGTGTGTGTGTGTGTATGTGTGTGTGTGTGATTGTTGGTGTGTATGTGTGTGGGGTTTGTGTGTATGTGTGTGTGTGTGTGATGTGTGTGTGGGGTGTGTTGTGTGTTTTGTGTGTGTGTGTGTGTATGTGTGTTTTGTGTGTGTGTGATGGTGTGTGTGTATATGTGTGTGTGTGTGGGGTTTTGGTGTGGGGGTTTTTTGGTTTTTTTTTTGTGTGTGTGGGTGTGGGGTGTGTGGTGTGTGTCCCCCACTTCTGGGGATTCATTTTGCAATAAATCCCCGGAAATACCAAAATTTAAAAGCTTCCAAATTGAAACACTTATCGATTCTACTTAAAAATTTCAGAAAGGTATGGTTGTAAAATTTAGTTGTTAGTTTAAATGTCTGACGTTATCCCCACTCCCCGCTTTACCCCTTCACTCTCGTCATGTTTTTTTTACTCAAATTCGGGTAATGGCTTGCAGGAGTGAGTGACCATATCTAACAGTGATGCAGGACCCGACTCAACCTTTCAAAATGCAACCTCAGAGGTTTAGCAATCTTTCGCGACGCGGGTGATGCAAGTTGCCAAAGCTGATGACGTAGCGTGTACATAGCCTTCTCTTATTTTTGTAACCCTTCACCCCTGATGTTTATAACCTAAGTCATCATCCCCCGTTCTCAAGGACTTCACTTTTTGCTTTTACAGAATACACTTCACATTCATGTTACACTTTTATGTTAATGGCTCAAAAGTTGTGAGCACGCTCAGTAGGGCCCATTGCCACCTTCCCTTTTTGTAATTTTTTTTTCTTTCCCTTTTTTTTATTAATTTTTTTTCTCTCCATTACGGTGCCCCACATTTTACTTTTTACCCAAAAAGTGGAATTCTTGATCCCCGTTTTCCCACTATTTTTTATCTTTTTAGTTTTATCTGTGTGGCAAAAATGCCCATAATCCCAAAAGGTTTTTGGGCCCTTTTAAAAAGGAAAACAATGAATTCAGGTTTCCTCTCGAATTTTTTAACTCAATAAAGATAGCTATCACTTGAGGTGTGTTCACATGACTTTGGTCACTACCACTGATTCTGCTAGCTGGTTTATTGCACGCCTCAAAAACACGAAGGTTCTCGGAGCCTGTGTACCAACGTCTGCACCCACCATGTGTGTTGGTGTGTGTGGTGTGCCTGTGTGTGTGTGTGTGTTGTGTGTGTGTGTGTGTGTGTGTGTGTGTGGTGTGTGTTGTGTACTCACCTAGTGAGGTTGCGGGTCGAGTCCGAGCTCCTGGCCCGCCTGTGTGTGTGTGTGTAAGTTGTGTGTAGGTGTGTTGTGTGGTTGTGTGTGTGTGTGTTGTGTGTATGTGTGATGTATGTGTGTGTGTATGTTTGTGTATGTGTGGTTGTGTGTGTGTGTGTGTGTTGGTGTGTGTGTGTGTGTTGTGTGTGTGTTGTGGGTGTGTGTGTGTGTGTGTGTGTGAGTGTCTACCCTTGTGTTTGTGTGCTGTGTGTGAGGGAGGGATGGTTAGGGGGGGGGTAGATGGGGTGGTTGAAAGATCCATCGTGTAGGCACAAATTTAGTCTCATTATCTTTCCAAATTATGCTACAATCTCCACTAATGCCCTTTCTGGATTTACGATATTAATTATTGCTGGTTATTAGCATTTTCCTTGTTTCACATTGAGAGGAGGGGGGAGACTTCCCAGCTTCCTAAGTATCTACAGCAATAGCTACCGTAGTAACACGGCCCTACCCCTGGTGCGTGGTGCATGTGTTGAGTTGATGTGTGTGGAGAGTTTCTTGGCGTGTAAGGACTGGCCGCAACGGTCTTGTGACCTGACCACATCTCCTGGGACTTTGACCCTACGCACAGTCCTTACAATGTTGCCCTTCAAAAGCTTGTCCCACCTACTTATATTAAGTTACTCGCCTTGTGTGTGTGTGTGTGTCTGGATTTAAGTATCAATATATTGCTGGTTAATATCCTGTTCCATGTCTTCACATTGGGAGAGGGCTTCACTCCCTAAGTATTCGTACTGCTAATAACTAACTGGAATTAATACTACTCAGCTCCGCGCTGGACTCTCCCTTCGCACACTCGTCCAACACTATATTCACTATGTCTATGTCTATTTCTATTCTAATTTGGTAATAGCTTTGCAGGAGTGAGTGACCAGTATCAAACAGATGCAAAGCCAGCAGGCCGTCCAACATGCTAACCACAAATAGGCGGAATAAACTTCGGCTCAATGGTGCAGTGACAGGTTGCCAGCTGCTGAAGGTGGATCGTCGAACGTAGGCCTAAATCCTATTTTGGAGATCCTTCACCCGGATGTTAAACCATAAATTCTTCATACCTCCGCTTCCTCACGCGATTTCACTCTTCACTGATGATAGTATTAAACACTTCACATTATCTACACTTCACTTTACATTATAATGCGCACAACTTGTCGTGACGTCACTTCTCAGGCCTACCGCTGCCAAGGTGGGCAACAGCGCCTAAGACCCCCAAACGGTTGCGCTTTGAAATAGTATGATTCTGCTTTCCTCTCACTTTCTTTACTAATAACTTTAATATCACTCGTAGTATTGTTCACTGACGTCCACTACCACTGATTACTGCAGCCGTTTTATTGCCACGCATTACAACGCAAAGTTCTCCGGAGCCGTGTTACCCACGTCTGTATCTTGTGTGTGGTGTGTGTGTTGTGTGTGCGCGTTGGTGTGTTGTGGTGTGTGTGGGTGTGTGTTGGGTGTGTGTGTGTGTGTGTGTGTGTGTGTGGCGTGTGGTGTGGTGGTGTGTGTGTTGTGTGTGTGTGGGTGTGGTGTGTGTTGTGTGTGTGTGTGTGTGTGTGTGTATGGTGTGGGTGTGTGTGTGTGGTGTGTGTGTGTGTGTGTGTGTGTGTGTGTGTGTGTGTGTGTGTGTGGTGTGGGTGTGTGTTGTGTGTGTGTTGTGTTGTGTTGTGTGTGTGTGTGTGTGGTGGTGTGTGTGTTGTGTGTGTGTGTGTGTGTGTGTGGCTGTATGTGTGGGGTGTGGGTGTGTGTGTGTTGTGTGTGGTGTGTGTGTGTGTGTGTGTGTTGTGTGTGTGTGTGTGTGTGGTGTGTGTGTGTGTGGAAGGATGGTCAGCATCAGGGAAAGAGGCACCCGGGTGCTCGTACAAGTGTCCCCATTCATTCTTCCTAAAATAATTAGAAAGAATAAAAGGAACACATCAGCGCCTGGACTTAGCGAGCAGTTCCTGCATCATTGCCACCAGTCTGGAGGAAGTATCTTTTAAGGTAAATGGTAGCATTAAATCTACCATTAGTGGGAGGTAATGAACAATGATACACTTGTGCAGTCCTTTGGACTTTATATTAGAAAACGTTTCGCCACGGCATGGTTGTTCTTCAGTCCCATGCTGAGGAAAAGTGGAAGAATGATGAGGAGGATGTGAGTAATTAGTCCCTCAGTCGGAGTTGATGTGATCAGATAGACTAATCTGATGATGGCTGAACACATCGACTCCAGCTGAGGGACTGATTACCTAAAACTCCTCATCTTCCACCTTTCACTGTATTGGACTGATGAAACAACTGCGTGGCGAACTTTCCAGGATAAAGATTTCCAAATGTTTCACAAAGTCTCTTATTTTGATCAACTTCTTGTATTTCTAAACCATTTATACCACAGTAAAGATATACACACTCAACGAGAAGTGTATCTTTATCAGTGTATTGCAGAGTTTAACTTAAGTGATTTTAAAGAGATTAAGGTTATCTTAAGATGGCGATGAAGGGGATTTATCTCTCGTTGTATACACACTCCTGAGAGCTTACTGTAATCCTATTGAAAGGGATTAAAATATTCTTGACTGTTGTGAAGAGTGAGATTGCACACTTAATGACACTCTCAGGCCGAGAGGCTTCAAACCCCCACTTATTAACCATGAGATACCTAAGCAAACACACACACACACACACACACACACACACATAGTTTTTTAAGGCGAGTGTATGATAAGCTCATGGGCAGGAGAGAGAGACCTAGTAGCATATCAGCGAAGGAAGGCGGGGGCAGGAGAGCTGTGACCTCGAACCCCTGCAACCACAAATAGGTGAGTACAACACACACACACACACACCCACACACACACACACACACACACAACATACACACACACGCACACACGCACACACAAAGGAATGTCACACTAGTGCATAAACATTTCGTAAAGTAAAAGGACATGCAACAAATTTGACATTTTATTGTGACAACGTTTCGCTTCCAGGAGCTTCATCAAGCCGTTACAAACAATACATGGACACAGAGGGTACATATAAGCACAGAGTGAGTGTAATACTAGAGGTAGTAGCAGTAGTGGATGTTGTTGTAGTAAAGTGGTAGTACTAACCAAAGGATTATTTCAAGTGATAGGACGAAGGTGAAGGACTAAGTAAAAGACCTCTGAAAATGGGAAAGACAGCTTGGCGGATAACTAACTGAAATGCTTATTTAATGATTAATTTTTTGTCAGTTTTTTTACACAATGAAGACATTAAATGAAATCCGAGAATTTAACTATCCATTACACACTAATGAATTCAAATTAGCTAATACGCTGTCACGAGGGACTTTAGTTACAAACAGATAGACAAATTGAAGCAAAATAAGTCCCCGGGCCCGTTCGAGTTGTTTCTAGTGCTTAAAAGAATGCAAGATGGAATCTAGTCAGCCATTAACGAGTGTGTTTAATTGCGTCCATCTTTACTGGTGTTGGCCAAGAGTTTGTGGAAGATGCTACTGTGGTTCCTATATACAAAATCAGGATAAGTCCACTCCTTCAAAATTAACCGTCCAATAAGCCTGATGTCTATAGCAGGCAAATTATTAAACCAATTATAGCTTACATTGTTAAAGTCACTTGAGCATAATTTAATGAACCAACATGGGTTTTCACGAGAGGCCGTTCCTGCCTGACAATATGCTGACCGTTCTTCAATAGAACATTTGAGGCAGTAGAGACAGTATAAAGAATATGATAAAGTTTATTTGGATTTAAGTACAAGCTTCGAAGAGTACCTCACACGAGGCTCTTAAAAAAGTGGCAGCTCATATATAGGAGTTAAAGTTCTAGCATGGAATAGAGGGCCATGGCTTACCACAGAAAGCAGAGGGGCAGATCTTTAGGATGACCACCACACGCTGAGCATATTCTCAGCACAGTCTCCACAGCCAACCTCCAACAGAAGATCAAACTCAATCGCAAACTCAGTACCTCTGACTAACAGTCGATGGAAGGAAATGGGACGGGAATCCCCTTATAAACAACCTCTCGTCGCGCACCTAACTGACTACGAGAAACAACCCTGAGTCTAGTGAACTCAAAATTTACCACTAACACACGCAAACCTAACTATCAACTCAACCTATCCCCAAAACCACAGACACAATGACAGTAACTTCAGAAGGTAATATACAGGGCATTCTAACTGCACTTTATGTGAACCTTCTACTAATCTTCCTAGACGATCGGACCAAATAACGCAGGCGCAGGCCTTGCAATGGGACCTAGGCCTCCAGATCTCTCCGTCGAGAAACCTCTTGCAAATGATGTTCAAGGACACCAGATCCGATGAATAGATTTCCGTATTACAGGATATAGAACTTGAGTGGAACAGGCTCCTACCTAAACTTTGGGAAATCTACATGATAAAAAGCTGACCTTCAGAACAGGCCGATATGTCTATCCCGTGCTCTACTCAGACTCAACACCATGAGAGCCGTGACGAGCAACCGTGCAGGGCAACAAACATTACTTCGATGGTACTGTATACAAGCTGTGCGCTCGCTCATTGGCAACGGTGCACCGGCTTAGCTCTTCTCTTCTCGCAGAGCAGGCAAAGGGGTTGAACAAAACCAGGTGGATAAGAACTATACTTGGTCCTCCCATCTGGACCAACACCCGTATGTCCTCAGATCTGAGGCCCGTCTTCCTTCCTGCTGACAGAGTAAAGATTACATAACACGCCTGCAAAGTAGCCACGATTCGGCACCGGCAAGCAAGGTACCCCACTAAGGAGACGGAATGTGACACAATAACACAAATCCGCCTCTCCTTCACGACTACTCTTGGATTCGTTCGTTTTGTGCTGCTGGCGCAAAGCTACAGCCTACACAAACTACTCCGGAGAAAAGTTGTGACCTCCTGGGCCGTCCAGATCCAGCTCCTCCCTGCGTCCAGCTCCTCCCTGGCGTCCAGAATGCTCTAAGCTCTCTACCGTCAATACACCTCAGCAATCATGCTGAGACAAGTATGGTAACTGGATGAAGGGACGCACATATGCAGTGTAATTTCACAGTTTTGGTTTCTGATCGACCCCGACAGGAAGAGACAGCACTGACTGTACCACAATGTCTCACACTAAGCTGGCGACTGCCTGCCACTGCACGATCCTTCAAGCTGAGCTAGTGGGCGATCAGCAGGCATTGTCACATGCCCTAAGACATCGACTCCGACCTTTATACATATTGACTCCTCCTCTGCAATCAATGCCCACTCCCATCTCCAACCACAAGACACTGTTCACCTCATCACATCGATTTCTGACATATTGAACAGCCTTAGAAGTTCACAAGTAAGCGATCAACGTTGCACTGAATCCCCAGCATGCCTGGCATCCAGGGCGGCGATGAATGCAGCCCAGCAGCCACAATTATCCACGTTGGATTACTGTCCTCATCATCCTACGACAGAACCAAACTGTGGCCGCCAGAGTCAATGAAAGTTATGGGGAGGTCCTAGGTGATACCCATCTCAACAGATGGCACCGAGCAGCGACTCAGGGAGAATCCCCTCCATAATGAGAGAAGGCTGACCAGAGCGCAGGTACCGCCATCCTCGGGGCTCGTTGGCTTTCCCACAGCAAGATGATGTAGACAAGGCAGAGTAGGAATGTGCCAGTACTGCCAGCACGTTGTCCAGCGCCCCCTAAACACCTATCTCCCTGGAGTGCCAAGGCTACTAGACACTCCGCATGCAACAAGCACTGATAGTCCCCTCCCCGATGAAGACCCAGAGTGGACTGGCGGCTACACTAGTGTACCATGAGTCAACGAAATAGACAAGCTTTTGTGCCCGTGATAACGACATATCCTCCTTCTCGTTAGTGTCCACAGTTAGAATACATACGGTGTTGCTTATGAGACGCACCAATGAACGACAAACAGTGGCTTGACACATACGTTCAACATTGCTGAACCCTTCCCTTCAGGAGCGAGAGACGTCAATCGCAAGATTAATGAACCTGGCCTGGACTCCGTCTTGGCGAACCGTAACCATACGTACAAAACGTGTTGCCAACAAATAAAATGTCACATTTACTGTGCCATGAATTACTTATTGTCGTAATTCTACTACCAACATAATACAAATGAATCATTTCCTTCGCTCAGTTTTAGGACATTTTTCTAACCGTCATCCTTCCACAGAAGAAAAAAAAAACAAATTTGATACTCACCATCGTTCATCAGTCACAGTCTTGCCGCAATGAGCAGCCCGTACCATTCTGCTAGATTGTTTTTTCTTGTTATATAGGTGAAGAGAGAGTTAAATCCTCTCTCTGTCTCCTCTGTCTCTCTCTCTCTCTTCTCTCTCCTCTCTCTCTCTCACTCTCTCTAGGACCTTTTAGGTCCTATTTTATTAAATGTAACCACATCAGCTCATTGAAAGCCGTTTTTTATTGTTATGAAACTTCAAATAAAAACCATAAGAACATAAGAACATAAAGAAGGAACCCTGCAGCAGTCCTACTGACCCATACGAGGCAGGTACAATTTCATCCATTGGCTTAAGCTAATGTCTTAAAGGTAGTCGGTCAAGTCCAGTCACTCAGAAGGAGCATGGCAAGCAACTGACCTAGTAACACAAGCTTGTCAGGTCCAACTCAAACCCACCCACACCCACTCATGTATTTATCCAACCTATTTTTAAAACTACACAACGTCTTAGTGTCAGCATAGTTGCTGATCCCCCTTATATGTGTTGTATAGCGTATCATAGTACCATCCATGTGTCCGAGGATGCTCAGACTGCTTTGAGTGCTCAGCCTATCCCTGCAATGTCTGCTAGTCCAAGTAGTAGTTTCTCCACAGGAGACGCCTTGTCGGAAAACGATTACTTGAAACTAGTAATGACATCTCTTGCTGATGTCACATGCCGTCTGCAGAAAGACGTCTCTGTTGCGGCTAGTGCTCTCACTAGAGCGTCTGTTGTTGTTCCTAATGTTCCAGATGGTGATAACGTTCTAGTTGACAGTGATTCCTGCAAGGTCAAGGGTTTATTTGTTGAACCTTCCTTACATGTTGTAAGAGACAGTAAGATCCATTTAAATTCCCTTTCTAACAAATTCGGTCACAGTGTTCGTCTCAGAGCAAATACCAATCTCGTTGACCTAGTTCACTATCCTTACCCTTTCAAGTACAGGATGACGTGCCACCTGACCATGGTCGGTGTTATTTCAACAGTGGAGACCTCAACCACTCCACTGGATCAATCCAATTTCTACCAGTTGAGGAGGAAGACTTAGCTCCCACTGACTTCCCAGACGAAGTCAAACGTTTTTTTGACTCTGTTGAACAAACGTGAGAAGAGGGTATAACGAACTTATTGTCCCATCGTATTTCCCCTTGAACCTGGTACTAGACCTATCTATAAAACCTGCGTACAGAAAGCCTCATTCCCAAAATTTCCTGTCGCAGAAGAACTGATCAATCAAATTCTCGATGAAAGGAGTTATTGTACATGGCCCAAATTTACCCTGGAATGCGCCCTTGATCCTAGTGCTTAAGAAGGATGGCACTTGGCGCCCGGTGATTGACTTTAGGAAGTTAAATGCGAAAACTATTCCAGATCGCTTTCCACTTCCTGTACTAGGTGTCTTTTTACGCAACATTGGAGATAACAAAGTCTTCTCGACCCTGGACTTGTTACAAGGGTTTTGGCAAGTCCCTCTTCACGAGGAAAACCAAGAGTTAACCCCC
>NC_069407.1:38075100-38098644 GCF_026875155.1 Cherax quadricarinatus | reverse complement strand
AACCTAACCTAACCTAACCTAACCTAACCTTAACCTAAAACCTTTCCTAACCCCAACCTCACCTAACCAACCAAACCTAACCTAACCTCACCTAACCCCAAACCCTAACCTAACCAAACCAAACCAACCCTAACCTACCTAACCTAACCTAACCTAACCAAACCTAACCTAACCTACCAACCCTTTCCAACCAAACCCAATACCTAACCAAACCTAAACCCAAACCTAACCTAACCACCAAACCCCACCTAACCAAACCCAAAAAACCAAACCCTACCAAACCTACCAACCTAACCTAACCCTAACCAACCAAACCCTAACCAACCAACCTAACCAAACCAACCTCACCAACCAAACCAAAACCTAACCTAAGCCTCCCAAAACCTCCTAACCAAACCCCACCTAACCTAACCTAACCTAACCAAACCCTAACCTAACCCTAACCCTAACCAACCAACCTAACCAACCTAACCTACCAAACCCTAACCTAACCGAACCTAACCAAAAAAACCCATAAACAAACCTAACCTAAAACTAACCAAACCTAACCTAACCTAACCTGACCTAACCTAACCAACCTAACCTAACCAACCTAACCCCAAACCAAACCCCCCAACCCAACCCTAACTTAACCCCTAACAAAACCTAACCTAACCAAACCCTAACCTAACCTACCAACCCTTAACCTAACTAAAAAAACCTAACCTAACCTAACCTGTCCAAACCAAACCCCCAAAAAACCAACCAACCTAACCTAACCAACCTACAAACCTAACCTAACCAAACCTAACCTAACTAACCAAAACCCCCTTTAAACCCTCAACCTAACCAAACCCTAACCTAACCTCAACCAACCTACCTAAAACCTAACCTAAACCTAACCTAAACCTAACCTAACCCCCCTAACCTAACTAACCTAACCAACCTACCAACCCTTGACCTAACCCCCTAACCAACCTAACAAAACCAACAAACCTTAAACCTAACCTAACCTAACCTACCTAACCTAACCTAACCACCAAACCTTTACAAAAAACCCAAACCCGCCCCCAAACCACCTAACCAAACCCTAAACCCCTAACCTCCCAAAACCTAACCAACCCCCAAAACCTAACCTACCTAACCTCACCTAACCTAACCAAACCAAACCTAACCTAACCTAACCAAGACCAACCCCTATCCAAACCCTCAACCTAACCTCATCCCTAACCTAACCCTAACCTAACCAAACAAACCCTTCCCCCCTAACCTACCTAACCAACCTAACCTAACCAAAACCTAACCTAACCAAACCCCCTAACCAACTAACCCTAACCAACCCTAACCAACAAACCTACCAAAACCTACCTCCAACTTAACCTACCAACCTGCCCTAACCTAACCAAAACCTAACCTAACCAAACCCAACCAAAACCTAACCTAACCTAACCTAACCTAACCCAACCAAACCCTTAAACCTAATCCAACAATAACCTAACCTAACCAAATCCAACCTAACCAAAAAACCCCTAACCAACCTAACCTAACAAATAACTAACCTAACAAACAAAAAAACCTAACCAAACCTACCAAACCCTAACCAACCCGAACCTAACCTAACGAACCAAACCAAAAACCAACCCTAACCTAACCTAACCAAACCCAAACCCTTTACCAAATCATAACCAAAAACCTCCCTAACTAACCAAACCCCAACCTAACCTACCTAAAACCTCCCTAACCTAACCAAACCCCTAACCTACCTAACCTCAACCAAACCCTAACCTAACCAAACCCAAAAACCCATAAACCAAACCCTAACCTAACCAAAAAAAACCAAACCTACCTAACCTCCCTAACCTAACCAAACCTAACCTAACCTAACCAAACCCTACCTAACTAACCTAACCCCCAAACCTAACCTAACCTAACCCCCCTAACCTAACCAACCTAACCACGACCAAACCCCCTAACCACCAACCCAAACCTAACAAACCCCTAACCTAACTAACCCAAACCAAAACCTAACCTAACCTAACAACCTACCTAACCTAACCGAACCTAACCAAAAAACATAACCTAACCTAACCTAACCTAACCTAACCCCCAATGACCTAACCTAACCAAACCAACCTCCCCTCCCAACCTCACCCAACCTAACCTAACCAACCAACCTCCCTAACCTCCCTAACCTCCCTAACCTAACCTAACATAACCTAACTAACCTAACCCAAACCTAACCCACCTCCCTACCTAACCACCAAACCAAAAACCTAACCTCACCAACCTACCAAAGACCAAACCCTTTACCCCCAAACCCCTCCTAACCCAACCTAACCCCTTAACCTAACCTAACCAAACCCTAACCAAACCAAAACCCCCCTTAACCTAACCTAACCCCAACCTCCCTAACCTAACCTACCTAACCTAACCTAACCTAACCCCAAACCAACCTAAAACAAACCCACCTAACCAAACCACCTAACCTAACCTAACTAACCTAACCTAACCCTAACCAAACCCGAACCTAATTAACCTAACCTAAACCTCCCAAAACCTAAACCCAAAACCAAACCTAACAAACCAAAATAACCAACCTAACCTCCCTAACCAACCTAACCAACCTAACCAAACCTCCAACCAAACCCTAACCTAACCTAACCTAACCTAACCCTAACTAAACCTAACCTAACTAACCTAACCTACCTACCTAACCTACCTAACCAAACCCTAACCTAACCTAACCTAACCTAACCTACCAACCAAACCTAACCAAAACTAACCTAACCAACCAAACCAACCAACCTAACCAAACCTACCAAAACCTACCAAACCTAAACCCAAACCAAACCCTAACCTAACCTAACCTAACCTAACCTAACCTACCTAACCTAACCAAAACCTAACCAAACCTCCCTAACCTAACCAACCTAACCTAACCTAACCAAACCCTCCCTAACCTAACCGAACCTAACCAAACCCTAACCTAACTTTAAAAACCTTTCCCCAAACCAACCAACCAAACCAAAAAGCCTAACCTAACCTAACCAAACCAACAAACCTAACCTACCAAAAATAACCTAACCTAACCAACCAAACCTAACTCCCCCAATCCCCTAACCTAACCTACCAACCCCTAACCTCCCCCACCAACCTCCCCAACCTAACCAAACCCAACCAACCTACCAACCTACCTAAAAAACCTAACCTCCCTAACCTAACAAACCTAACCTAACCTAACCTCTAAAACCTATACCTAACCTAACCTAACCAAAACCTAACCCCCAACCCCACTAACCTACCAAACCCAACCTAACCTAACCAAACCAAAAAACCCAACCTACCTAACCAAAACCTAACCAAAACCTAACCAACCCAAAAACCAACCAAAAACCTCCCCCTAACCTAACCAAACCAACCTAACCTAACCTGCCTAACCTACCTAAACCCTAACCCAACCCTCACCTAACCAAACCAAACCTAACCAAACCCAATCCTAAAACCAAACCTAACCCCCAATAACCAAACCTAACCAACCTACCAAAAATAAAAACCTTTAAAAAAAAAACCTAACCTAACCTAACCTCCCTAAAACCAAACCCTGACCTAACCAAACCTACCTAACCAATAACAACCCTAACCAACCTCCCAAACCCAAAACCAAAAATAACCTAACCTACCCTGACCTAACCTAACCAAACCAACCTAACCTAACCGAACCTAACCAACCAACCTAAAAAACCTAACCTAACCTAACCTAACCTACCAACCTCCCTAACCCTAACCTAACCAACCAAACCCAACCCTCCAACCAAACCCTTTCAACCTACCAAACCCAAAAACCTAACCTAACCTAACCAAACCCTACCCTAACCTAACCTAAACCAAACCAAACCCTAAAACCTACCTACCTAAACCTAACCTAAACCTAACCAACCTAACCTAACCTCCCAAACCCCCACCTACTAACCAACCAACCTAACCAAACCTAACCTAACCTAACCCTAACCTCCCTAACCTAACCCCAAAACCTAACCTAATCCTACCTAACCTCCCTAACCTAACAACCTAACCTAACCTAACCAAACCCTAACCTAACCCCTAACCGACCTAACCTTTTAACCTAACCTAACCTAACAACCCTACCTAACCTAACCAACCCTAACCTAAAACCCTAACCAACCTACCAACCAAAAACCCTAAATAACCTAACCTAACCAAACCCTAACCTAACCTAAAAAAAACCCTCACCAAACCCCTCAAAAACCCCAACCTAACCAAACCTACCTAACCAAACCTAACCTAACTAACCAAACCCACCTCCCCAAACCAACCTATAACCAAACCCTAACCTAACCTAACCTAAAAAACCAAATTTTCCAAAACCAAACCTAACCTAACCAACCTAACCTCAACCTAACCAAACCAAAACCCCCTAACCTAACCTACCTAAAACCTAACCAAACCCAACCTACCTAACCTACCAAACAAACCTAACCTACCAAACCAAACTAACTAACCTAACCAACCTAACCAAACCCCAAAACCAAACCCAAAACCAACCTAACCTAACCAACCAACCAACCACCTAACCTAAACCTAACCAACCAAACCTAACCAAACCCTCAAACCTAACCTAACCAAAAACTCCCCAAACCCCACCTAACCTAACTCCCCCTAAAAACCTAATTCTTACCTGACCTAACCAAAACCTAACCTAAAACCAACCAACCTAACCAACCCAAACCAAACCCCTAACCTAACCGAACTTAACAAAACCCAACCAAACCAACCTAACCATAACTAACCAAACCCTTACCTGAAACCAAAACCCAAACCTAAAACCAAACCCCCACCTAACCTAACCTAACCAACCCAAACCTAACCTACCTACTAACCTAACCTAACCTAACCAAACCCCTAACCTAACCTAACCTACCAAACCCTAACCTAACCAACCTAACCTAACCTCCCCCTAACCAACCTAACCTAACCTAACCTAAAAAAACCCGAAACCTAACCTAACCAACCAAAAACAAAAACCTAACCTAAACCTAACCAACCTAACCAAACCTAACCAACCAAACCAAAACCCCAAACTAACATAACCAACCAAACTAACCTAACCAACCAAACCCCACCTAACCTCACCAATAACCCTAACCAAACCCTAACCAAACCTACCTAACCTTTACCTAACCTAACCTAACTAACCAAACCCAATAACCTAACCTAACCTAACCTGACCAACCCTTTACCTAACCAACCTAAAAAACCAAACCCAAACCCTCACCCCCCCAAACTTAACCTAACCTAACCAACCAAACCTAACCAAACCAACCTAACCTAACCTGCCCTAACCTAACCTAACCAAACCCCAAACCCTAACCTAACCAAAACCTCCCCAAAAACAACCAACCAAACAACCTTAACCCCAACCCAAAAACCTACCAACCAAACCCTAACCTATTCTAACCTAACCTCCCAAACCCCCAAAAAATACCTAACCAAAAACTACCTAACCTAACCCAAACCAACCCTACCTAACCTAACCTAACAAACCAACCAACCTAACCTGACCTAACCTAACCTACCTAACAAACCTAACCCAAACCCAAAACCTACCAACCTAACCTAACCTAACCTAACCTAACCTACCTACCAACCAAAACCTTTTACCAAACCCTAACCTAACAACCCCCAAACCCTAACCTTACCAACCTAACCAACCTAACCTAACCAAAAACCAACCCCTACGACAACCAACCTAATTTAACCTATACCTCCCTAACCCTAACCGAACCTAACCAAACCCAACCCCCTAAAACCTACCTAACCAAAACCTCCCTTTAACCTCCCTCCCACCTAACTTAACCTAAAAAACCTAACCAACCTAACCTAACCAACTAACCTAACCTAACCTACCAACCCAACCTAACCAAACCTAACCAACCTAACCTAACCAAACCAACCTCACCAAACCTCATCTAACCTAACCTAACCTAACCTAACCAAACCAAACCCCAAATCCCCAACCCTTTTAAAACCAAACCCTAAACCAACCCTAACCTAAAAAACCTAACCAAAACCCCCAAACCCTAACCTAACTTAACCTAACCTACCTAATCCTTAAACCTAACCAAACCAAACCTAACCTAACCTAACCTAACCTAACCTAACCGAACCCCTAACCAACCCCCAAAAACCTAACCGAACCTAACCTAACCAAACCAACCCAACTAACTTTAAAACCAACCTAACCTAACCTAACCTAGCCTAACCTAACCTAACCTCCCCCCCTAACCCCCCTAACCAACCTCACCTAACCAACCTAACCTAACCTCCCCCCTAACCAACCTAACCAAAAACCAAACCTAACCCCGACAAAACCAAACCTAACCTAACCTAACCAAAAAAAACCAACCCCTAACCTAACTAACTAACCTAACTAACCTAACCTAACCTAAAAAACCCCAAACAAACCTAACCTAACCAAACCTAACCCCTAACCAAACCAACCTAACCTAACCTAAACCAAACTCCTAAAAAACCCACCTAACCCCCCCCAACCTAACCTAACCTAACCAACAAAAACCAAACCATAACCTACCTAACCTAAAAAACCTAACCAAATCCCACCCCCTTAACCCTAACAACTACCAAACCCTAACCTAACCTCACCTAACCTACCAAACCTAACCAAACCAACCTAACCAAACCCTAACCTACCTAACCTAACTAACCAAACCCTTACCTAACCTAACCAACAACCTACCTAACCTAACCTAACCTAATCCAAACCCCCCCTAACCAACCTAAACCAAAAACCTAACCTAAACCTCCAACCTAACCTAAACCTAACCAAACCCCCCTAACCTGACCAAACCCTAACCAAACCAAACCCTAACCTAACCTAACCAACCCTAAACCTTTAACCAACCTAACCTAACCTAACCCCAACCCTTAAAACCCAAACCAAACCAACCTGACCAACCTATTTACCTAAAAACCCTAAAACCTAACCTAACAAACCAATTTAACCAACCCCAAACCTACCTAACCAACCCAACCTAACCTAACCAACCTAAACCAACCTCCCAACCTAACCTAACCTCCCAAAACCAAACCCTAACCTCCCCTAACCAAACCTAACTAACCTAACCTAACCAA
This sequence comes from Cherax quadricarinatus, assembly GCF_026875155.1. NCBI lineage: Eukaryota > Metazoa > Arthropoda > Malacostraca > Decapoda > Parastacidae > Cherax > Cherax quadricarinatus. Next base: position 38,091,495 of record NC_069407.1, on the reverse strand, counting down.
CCCTAACCTAACCTAACCTAACCCAAACCTCCAAACCTAACCTAACCTACCTAACCTCCCTAACTAACCAACCAAACTAACCTACCTAACCTCATCTAACCTAACCAACCTAACCTAACCTAACCTAAAAAAACCTAACCTAACCTAACCTAAACAAACCAAAAACCCTCCCTAACCTAACATAACCTAACTTAACCTAACCAAAACCTAATTTTACCTGACCAACCAAACCTAACCTAACCTAACCTAACCTCCTAATCGAAACCTAACCAAACCCTACCTAACCAAACCCAAACCAACCTAACCGAACCTAACATAACCGAACCTAACCAACCTAACCTACCAAACCTCCAAACCTCCCCTTAACTAACCTAACCTCCCCAACCAACCTAACCAACCATCCTAACCAAACCAACCAAAAACCTAACCAAAACCTCACCCCCAAACCTAACCTAACCTAACCAAACCAAACCGACCTAATACCAAACCAAACCCTAACCTAACCTAACCTAACCTCACCTACCAACCTAACCAAACCTAACCTAACCTAACCAAAACCAACCTAACCTCCCCTAACCAAACCCTAACCAACCCTCACCTAACCTATCAACCAACCTAACCTAACCTAACCTTAAAACCAACCAACCCACCTAACCTAACCCTCACCTACCTCATTAACCAACCAATCTAACTAACCAAAAACCCCTCACCTAACCCCCCTAACCTAACCAACCTAACCTCCCCTAACCGACCTAACCTTCCCAACCCAAACCCTAACATAACCTAACCAAACCTAACCAAACCCAAACCCTAACCTGACCTAACCTTACCTAACCAACCTAACGAAACCCAACCTAACCTCACCTAACCCACTAACAAACCCTTAACCAACCAACCTAACCTAACCTCCCCAAAAACCAAACCTAACCTAACCAACCTGACCAAACTAACCTAACCAAACCAAAACCAAACCCTAAACCAACCAAACCTAACCAACCGAACCTAACCTAACCTACCTAATTTAACCAAACCTAACCGACCAACCTAACCTAACCTAAGGTAACGTAACCTAACCTAACCTAACTACCTAACCTAACCAAACCCTGACCTAACCTAACGTGACCAACCCTAACCAAACCTAACCTAACTGACCTAACCTAACCAAACCTAACAACCTAACCTAACCTGACCTAACCTAACCTGCCCTAACTAACCTAACCTAACCTAACCGACCTAACCTAACCTAACCAACCTAACCAAACCCTACCTCACCAAACCCTAACCTTACCTAACCTAACCAACAACCCAAACCTAACCTAACCTAACTCACCTAACCAAACCCTAACCTAACCTAACCTAACCTAACCTGATCTGACCTAACCTACCCTTTAACCAAAACCAACCTAACCAAACCCCAAACCCGAACCAAACCCAACCCAAAACCTAACCAAACCCAAACCTAACCTAACCAAACCCCTAACTACCCAAACCTAACCCTAACCGAACCAAAACCAAACCTAACCTAACCAAACCGAACCTAACCTAACCTAACCTAACCAAACCCTAACCTCCCCTAACCTAACCAAACCCTAACCTAACCTAACATAACCTAACCTAACCTAACCAAACCCTACCTAACAACCCAACCTAACCAAACCCAACCCTAACCTAACCAACCTAACCTCCCCAAAACCTCATCTAACCAAAACCTAACCTAACCTAACCAACCTAAAAAACCTAACCTCACCTAACCTAACCAAACCTATTTTAACCTAACCTAACCTAATCTAACCTGACCTAACCTAACCTAACCAACCTAACCTAACCAAACCCCAAAAACCCAACCTAACCAACCAAACCCAAAAACCAACCTAACCGAACCTAACCTAACCAAACCTAACCAAACCAAACCTAACCTCACCTCCCTAACCTAACCTAACCAAACCTAACCAACCTAACATCCCCTAACCTAACCTAACCAAACATAACCTAACCAACCTGCCCTTTACCGACAAACCTAACCAAAACCTAAACGAACCAAACCTAACCTTTAACCTAACCAAAACCTAACCGAACTAACCCCTAACCAAACCAACCCTAACCAAACCTAACCTAATCTAACCTAACCTAACCAAACCCAAACCCCAACCTAAGCTAAAAGAACCTAACCTAACCTAACCAACCTAACCTGACCTAACTGACCTAACCAACCAACCTAACCTAACCCCAACCTAACCCCCCTAACCAACCAAACCCTAACCAACCCAAAACCTAACCAAAATTTACCAAACCCCTAACCTAAACTAACCTCATTAACCAAACCCAAACCCTCACCAAACCAACCTAACTAACCTAACCAAAACAACCTCACCTAACCAACCACCTAACCAACCTAACCGAACCTACCAAAAACCCTAACCAACCCTAAACCCTTAACCAAACCAACCTAACCAAACCTACCTAACCTAACCTCACCTAACCTAACCAAACCCAAAACCTAACCTAACCAATCTAACCTAACCAACAAACCAACCTCCCCTAACCTAACCTAACCAACCAAACCCTAACCAAACCCAAACCCTCAAACCCTAACCTTAACCCTAACCTAACCAAACCCTAACCAAACCCTAACCCCCCTAACCTAACCCTAACCTAACCAACCCTAACCTAACATAATAACCTGACCTAAACTAACTAACCAACCTAACCAAAACCAAACCCTAACCAAACCCAAGGAACCTAACCTCCCCCAAACCCTAAACCTAACCTCACCTAACCCACTAACAAACCAAACCCTAACCAACCAAAACCTTACCTAACTAACCTAACCTAACCAACCTAACCTCACCAAACCCAACCTAACCTATCTAACCCAAAACCTATCCTAATCTAAGCTGACCTAACCTAGCCAACCAAACCAACCAAACCTAATCGAACCAAAAACCTAAAACCAACCTAACCAACCCTAACCGAACAAACCTAGCCGAACCTAGCCTAACCTAACCTAACCAACCAAAGCGAACCTAACCAAACCCCGGAACCAACCTAACCTAACCAAACTAACCAAACCAACCTGCCCTTTCCCTAACCAACCAAAACCTAACCTAACCTAACCAACCGAACCTAACCAAACCCTCACCAAACCTCATCTAACCTAACCTAACCAAACCTAACCTGCCCTAACCTAACCTAACCTAACCTAACCTAACCTAGCCCACCTAACCTAAACCTTCCCTAACCAAACCAAACCAAACCCAAAAACCTCACCTAACCTAACCTTACCAACCTAACCTAACCTAACCTAACTGATCGACCTAACCTCCCAACCTAACCAACCAACCTAACTAACCTAACCAACCCAACCTAACCAACCAACCTAACCTAACCAACCCTACCCGAACCTAACCTAACCGAACCGACCAAACCTAACAAACCAAACCTAACCAACCCAAACCGAACCAAACCCTCCCCTAACCTAACCTTCCCGCAACAAACCCTAACCTAACCTAACCTCCCCAAACCAACCTAACCTCACCAAACCTTCCCAAACCTAACTAACGTAACCAAAACCTAACCTAACCTAACCTAACCTAACCTAAACAACCTAACCTAACCAAACCTAACCTAACCTAACCTAACCAACCAAACCTCACCAAACCAAACCCAACCTAACCTAACTTAACCTAACCTAACCTAACCTAACCTAACCTAACTTCCCTTACTTAACCAACCTAACCTAACAAAACCAACCTAACCTAACCTAACAACCAAACCCTAACTTAACCTAACCAACCTAACCAATTAACCCAAACCAAACCCAAACGTAACCAACCTAACCAACCAACTTAACCAACCAAATTTAAACCCTAACCAAACCAAACCTAACCTAACCTAACCTAACTTAACCTAACCAAACCCTAACCAACCTAACTTCCAAACCAAACCCCAACCTAACCAACCAAACGTAACGTAACCACCAAACCCAACCCTTTCCCAACCTAACTTAACCTTACCTAACCAAACCCAAACCCAAACCTAACCAAACTTAACCTAACCAAACCTAACCAAACCAAATTTAAACCCTAACCCAACCTAACCTAACCTAAAAAACCTCAAACCAACCTAACCAACCAACCTAACCCTAACCTAACCCAAACCCCCAAACCCTAACCTCAACCTAACCTAACCCAACCTAACCTAACCAAACCCCCAAAATTTAAACCCTAAAAACCTAACCTAACCTAACCAACCTAACCTAACCTAACTTAAAACCTAAACCCTAACCAAACCAAAAAACCTAAAACCAAAACCAAACCCAAACCTAACCTAACCTAACCTAACCAAACCCTCCCCAACCTTAACCAAAACCTAACCCACCTAACCCCTAACCTAACCTAACCTAACTTAACCTAACCAAACCCAACCAAAAAACCTAACCAACCCTGCAACTAAAAACAGTATGACATGACAACAGGAACAAGATGGAGCAAGGATACTTAAATTGGTGATACTATTATTAACCCCCAACGTTTCGCCACCGTTCGTTGGTTTACAAGTTATTCAAAATATCCAGTGCCATTTAACACCCACTCCGCCACTCTAACCTAAAGTAAAGAAATATTTCTTTTTTGACTATGTATAGAGAAGAAAGAAATGTGTGTTGTTGAGCGTTAGCCTGAGGATCCTGTTCCACCAAAACCTCTTCCACACAGTGACTGTTCCATGACAACCTCTTCTGCACAGTGAGTGTTCCATGACAACCTCTTCCACACAGTGAGTGTTCCATGACAACCTCTTCCACACAGTGAGTGTTCCATGACAACCTCTCCCACACAGTGACTGTGCCATGACAACCTCTTCTCCACAGTGACTGTTCCATGACAACCTCTCCCACACAGTGACTGTTCCATGACAACCTCTTCCACACAGTGACTGTTCCATGACAACCTCTTCCACACAGTGACTGTTCCATGACAACCTCTTCCACACAGTGACTGTGCCATGACAACCTCTCCCACACAGTGAGTGTTCCATGACAACCTCTCCCACACAGTGAGTGTTCCATGACAACCTCTTCCCCACAGTGAGTGTTCCATGACAACCTCTTCCCCACAGTGAGTGTTCCATGACAACCTCTTCCCCACAGTGAGTGTTCCATGACAACCTCTTCCGCACAGTGAGTGTTCCATGACAACCTCTTCCACACAGTGACTGTTCCATGACAACCTCTTCCACACAGTGACTGTTCCATGACAACCTCTCCCACACAGTGACTGTTTCGTGACAACCTCTTCCACACAGTGAGTGTTCCATGACAACCTCTCCCACACAGTGACTGTTCCGTGACAACCTCTTCCACACAGTGAGTGTTCCATGATAACCTCTTCCGCACAGTGAGTGTTCCATGACAACCTCTTCTGCACAGTGAGTGTTCCATGACAACCTCTTCCACACAGTGAGTGTTCCATGACAACCTCTTCCACACAGTGAGTGTTCCATGACAACCTCTTCCGCACAGTGAGTGTTCCATGACAACCTCTTCCACACAGTGAGTGTTCCATGACAACCTCTTCCACACAGTGAGTGTTCCATGACAACCTCTTCCCCACAGTGAGTGTTCCATGACAACCTCTCCCACACAGTGAGTGTTCCATGACAACCTCTTCCACACAGTGAGTGGTTCCATGACAACCTCTTCCACACAGTGATGTTCCATGACAACCTCTCCCACACAGTGAGTGTTCCATGACAACCTCTCCCACACAGTGAGTGTTCCATGACAACCTCTCCCACACAGTGAGTGTTCCATGACAACCTCTCCCACACAGTGAGTGTTCCATGACAACCTCTCCCACACAGTGAGTGTTCCATGACAACCTCTCCCACACAGTGATGTGTTCCATGACAACCTCTCCCACACAGTGAGTGTTCCATGACAACCTCTCCCACACAGTGAGTGTTCCATGACAACCTCTTCCCCACAGTGAGTGTTCCATGACAAACCTCTCCCACACAGTGAGTGTTCCATGACAACCTCTCCCCACAGTGAGTGTTCCATGACAACCTCTCCCACACAGTGAGTGTTCCATGACAACCTCTTCCCCACAGTGAGTGTTCCATGACAACCTCTCCCACACAGTGAGTGTTCCAAGACAACCTCTCCCACACAGTGAGTGTTCCATGACAACCTCTCCCACACAGTGAGTGTTCCATGACAACCTCTCCCACACAGTGAGTGTTCCAAGACAACCTCTCCCACACAGTGAGTGTTCCATGACAACCTCTCCCACACAGTGAGTGTTCCATGACAACCTCTCCCACACAGTGAGTGTTCCATGACAACCTCTCCCACACAGTGAGTGTTCCATGACAACCTCTTCCCCACAGTGAGTGTTCCATGACAACCTCTCCCACACAGTGAGTGTTCCATGACAACCTCTTCCCCACAGGGAGTGTTCCATGACAACCTCTCCCACACAGTGAGTGTTCCATGACAACCTCTCCCACACAGTGAGTGTTCCATGACAACCTCTCCCACACAGTGAGTGTTCCATGACAACCTCTCCCACACAGTGAGTGTTCCATGACAACCTCTTCCCCACAGTGAGTGTTCCATGACAACCTCTCCCACACAGTGAGTGTTCCATGACAACCTCTTCCCCACAGTGAGTGTTCCATGACAACCTCTCCCACACAGTGAGTGTTCCATGACAACCTCTTCCCCACAGTGAGTGTTCCATGACAACCTCTCCCACACAGTGAGTGTTCCAAGACAACCTCTCCCACACAGTGAGTTTTCCATGACAACCTCTCCCACACAGTGAGTGTTCCATGACAACCTCTCCCACACAGTGAGTGTTCCAAGACAACCTCTCCCACACAGTGAGTGTTCCATGACAACCTCTCCCACACAGTGAGTGTTCCATGACAACCTCTCCCACACAGTGAGTGTTCCATGACAACCTCTCCCACACAGTGAGTGTTCCATGACAACCTCTTCCCCACAGTGAGTGTTCCATGACAACCTCTTCCCCACAGTGAGTGTTCCATGACAACCCTCCCCACACAGTGAGTGTTTCCATGACAACCTCTCCCACACAGTGAGTGTTCCATGACAACCTCTTCCCCACAGTGAGTGTTCCATGACAACCTCTCCCACACAGTGAGTGTTCCATGACAACCTCTTCCCCACAGGGAGTGTTCCATGACAACCTCTCCCACACAGTGAGTGTTCCATGACAACCTCTCCCACACAGTGAGTGTTCCATGACAACCTCTCCCACACAGTGAGTGTTCCATGACAACCTCTCCCACACAGTGAGTGTTCCATGACAACCTCTCCCACACAGTGAGTGTTCCATGACAACCTCTCCCACACAGTGAGTGTTCCATGACAACCTCTCCCACACAGTGAGTGTTCCATGACAACCTCTCCCACACAGTGAGTGTTCCAGGGTGAGGTAGGAAGGCGCAGTGCTTCGCAGATCTTTGTAACAGAACCTTAATTAGAAGAGGATGATAATGTGATAAACAACAGTGAAAAAGTGTAATACATTCAGGAGAACACCAGGTTGTATATATACAAGAAAAGCCAGTGGGTATATACACGAAGTAAATATCGGAAAACCCATGGTATATACAAGGAAGGTAGAGATACTCAGGAAAAGTCAGTGTTATACACAGGAGGTAATATACCAGGGAAAAGCCAGTGGGTATATACACAGGAAGGTAGAGATACTCAGGGAAAAGCCAGTGGGTATATACACAGGAAGGTAGAGATACTCAGGGAAAAGCCAGTGGGTATATACACGGGAAAGGTAAGAATACTCAGGAAAGCAGTGGTAATACACAGGAAGGGGAGATTCTCAGGGAAAAGGCAGTGGGTAAATACACAGGAGTAGAATTACTCAGGGAAAACGCAGTGGGAAATATACACAAGGAAGGTAGAGATACCTGGGCAAAAGGGTGGGTTTACACGAAGGTAAGATACCAGGAAAACGCGTGGGTATATACACAAGAAGGTAGAGATACTCTGGGAAAAGGCAGTGGGTATATACACAGGAAGGTAGAGATACTCAGGGAAAAGGCAGTGGGTATATACACAGGAAGGTAGAGATACTCAGGGAAAAGGCAGTGGGTATATACACAGGAAGGTAGAGATACTCAGGGAAAAGGCAGTGGGTATATACACAGGAAGGTAGAGATACTCAGGGAAAAGGCAGTGGGTATATACACAGGAAGGTAAGATACTCATGGAAAAGGCAGTGGGTATATACACAGGAAGGTAGAGATACTCAGGGAAAAGGCAGTGGGTATATACACAGGAAGGTAGAGATACTCAGGGAAAAGGCAGTGGATTATATATACTGGAAGGTAGATAAACTCTAGGACTAATGTCAGTGGGTATATACAACCGGAATAGAGATATCAGGGAAAGGAGTGGGTATATACAGCAAGAGAGAGAAGAGACGAAGAGAGGAAAGCCATGAGAGAGAATAATGAAATCACAGGATGTATTCCTTGAGGTTGTATAGACTTGAGATGTAATTAAATGTTTTTTCTTTGGATTAATATCTTGTACTGGTATGCAGCCTTAATGAGTGTGCGTAATAGGCTTTAAACCATTTAAGCGAACAATGAAGAGAGGTGAGATATAGAGAGATGAGAGAGAGTAGAAGAGAGAAGAAGAGAGAGTACATGTGCATAGAGAATGGAGAGGTGGCTGATATGAAAATTGAAAGAGAGTGACTGTTGAAAGTAAGGATTGTAGTCAGACATTGGTAAGAGGTCGAATATACGAGATCTTTTTATTGCGCAGTATGTAGAGACGCTTTATAAGAGAGATGACTGTATATAGAGGACCTTTGTAAGAGAGGTGACTGTATATAGAGGACCTTTGTAAGAGAGGTGACTGTATATAGAGGACCTTTGTAAGAGAGGTGACTGTATATAGAGGACCTTTGTAAGAGAGGTGACTGTATATAGAGGAACTTTGTAAGAGAGGTGACTGTATATAGAGGAACTTTGTAAGAGAGGTGACTGTATATAGAGGAACTTTGAAGAGAGGTGACTGTATATAGAGGAACTTTGTAAGAGAGGTGACTGTATACAGAGGAACTTTGTAAGAGAGGTGACTGTATATAGAGAACCTTTGTAAGAGAGGTGACTGTATATAGAGGAACTTTGCAAGAGAGAGGTGACTGTATATAGAGGAACTTTGTAAGAGAGGTGACTGTATATAGAGGAACTTTGCAAGAGAGAGGTGACTGTATATAGAGGAACTTTGTAAGAGAGGTGACTGTATATAGAGGACCTTTGTAAGAGAGGTGAATGTATATAGAGGAACTTTGTAAGAGAGGTGACTGTATATAGAGGAACTTTGTAAGAGAGGTGACTGTATATAGAGAACCTTTGTAAGAGAGGTGACTGTATATAGAGGAACTTTGCAAGAGAGAGGTGACTGTATATAGAGGAACTTTGTAAGAGAGTGACTGTATATGAGATTGGAACTTTGAGGACGAGAGAGGTGACTGTATATAGAGGAACTTTGTAAGAGAGGTGACTGTATATAGGGGAAACCTTTGTAAGAGAGGTGACTGTATATAGAGGAACTTTGTAAGAGAGGTGACTGTATATAGAGGAACTTTGTAAGAGAGGTGACTGTATATAGAGGAACTTTGTAAGAGAGGTGACTGTATATAGAGGAACTTTGTAAGAGAGGTGACTGTATATAGAGGAACTTTGTAAGAGAGGTGACTGTATATAGAGGAACTTTGCAAGAGAGAGGTGACTGTATATAGAGGAACTTTGTAAGAGAGGTGACTGTATATAGAGGACCTTTGTAAGAGAGGTGACTTATATAGAGGAACTTTGCAAGAGAGAGGTGACTGTATATAGAGGAACTTTGTAAGAGAGGTGACTGTATATAGAGGACCTTTGTAAGAGAGGTGACTGTATATAGAGGAACTTTGCAAGAGAGAGGTGACTGTATATAGAGGAACTTTGTAAGAGAGGTGACTGTATATAGAGGACCTTTGTAAGAGAGGTGACTGTATATAGAGGAACTTTGCAAGAGAGAGGTGACTGTATATAGAGGACCTTTGTAAGAGAGGTGACTGTATATAGATGAACTTTGCAAGAGAGAGGTGACTGTATATAGAGGAACTTTGTAAGAGAGGTGACTTAATATAGAGGAACTTTGTAAGGGAGGTGACTGTATATAGAGGAATTTAAACTGATAGATTATAGAGGTATGGGTGTTTGTAGGAAACAATCAGGCTGCAGCATTAGGGTTAAAAACAGCAGTTATTACCGGGATACCTCAGGGATATGTTTAAAAGACAACATTCAAAATAAAGTTGCTAGTATTGGCAAATCAATTGATCAACAAACAAAGAGAGATAGTAGAAAGCAACGAGTGACTAGCTCCCTTAAGGTTTAATATACAAATAGTAGGAGTCTAAGAAATAAGATAGATGAGCTAAGATTACTTGCAAGTGTAGGTAATATAGATATTATTGGTATAGCAAAGACCTGGTTCAACCTGAAAGATAGAGAAATGCCTTCTGAATGCAACATACAGGGTTATAAACTATTCCACACTGATAGGGTCAACAGGAAGGGTGGTGGAGTGGCGATGTATGTCAGAGAAAATTTAAATTGTTGTCTTAGACATGATATAAGATTAGAAACATCGAACACAGAATCTGTTTGACTACAGTTTCTCGAGGGATGTGACAAATTAATTTTGGGTGTGATTTATGGGCCCCCAAACCTTGATAGGGAGTGCAGTAAGCTGTTATGGGACGAAGTTCATAAGGCATCTAGATATGAAAATGTTGTGATAATGGGAGATTTTAACTTTAGACAAATTGACTGGAATAATATGACAGGAAATCTTGAGTCTAGTGACTTTCTTGATACGGCTCAGGATTGCTTTTTAGAACAGGTTGTGACAGAACAACTAGAGGAAACAATCTGCTTGACTTGGTTCTTGCCAACAATAATCTTGAGGTTAATGATGAGCTTGAGGAAAGTGATCACAAATCACTTAGTTTCAATATGTCATGGAATTACCCAGATAACTGCAGTCAAATCTCTGTCCCAGATTTTTGCTTGACCGACTTCATGGGACTGAAAAATTACCTGGGTGGGCTAAATTGGGATGTCCTGACTATGGGTCAGGTAGGTGATCTTGGTTGCCAATATGACGTTTTCCAGAGCATAGTTCTAGCTGCTCAAACAATTTTTGCTCCGAGTAGGGAAATTAGATCTAACAAAAATGATCTCAAATGGATGAACAATAGATTAAAAAATCTCATTGGTCAAAAGAGAGGCATATACAGGCGTATCAAAAGAGGGGATGGGCAGTTAAGAAATCAATATATTCAATTAAAGAGAGAAATAAAGGAATAAGAAAAGCAAAAGGGGATTATGAGGTTAAGGTCGCAAGGGATTCAAAGACTAATTCAAACGGGTCCTTTCTGGTATACAGAAGTAAGATTAGGGACAAGATTGGCCCACTTAATAAGAGTAACTCTGGTCAGATCACTGACAGTGATAAGGATATGTGTGAAATTCTCAATACCTACTTCCTCTCAGTTTTCACCCAGGAAAATACTAACGATATTCCTGAAATAATAGATTATGTAGAACAGGATGATAATAAACCATGCACGATTGTGGTAACTATGACATGGTCCTCAGACAAATAGAGAAACAAAACCAACAAACCCCAGGTCCTGAGAACGTTTGCAAGGGTGAAAAAGGAATGTAAAATAACTAGCAACCTTTGCAATCTTTTAACAATCACTAAAAACGGCATATGCCGATAAGGGGAAAAGGCAAATTTTACAAGGCGGGTGACAGGCCCTTTGGGCATCGAACATAAAAAATAAGCCTTCCCTCCAAGGGGGAACTTTTTTGGAATCAATATTGCCGAAGAAATTCGTAGCCATCTTGAAAGGCAAGCTGATTAAGAATCTAAACAGGGTTTTACAAAGGGGCGTTCCGCTTACAATTTATAACTTTTTCCTAACGTGTTTAAAGGGGGTAGATCAGGTAATGAATAGATATTGTGTATATGGACTTCAAAAAGGCTTTCATAGATTTCCACATCAGAAGCACTGAGGAAATTTAAAGCACAGGGAATAGGAAAATTTTTTCCGGGGTAAGGCAGGCTGACAAATCGAGGAAGAGGTTTGCAAAAAGGGGGGAGAAACAAATGGGGCCGTCACAACGTGTTCCTCAGGGTCATGTGGGACCGCTTTTTTTTCCCAAAATTTTAAACATAAACACATAACTGGGGGTAAATAGCGCATAGAAAATTTTGCTAGACACCAAAATAGGCCAGCCAATTCATCAAATGAGGACATTAAGCACTCCGGATGATTTGAATAGACTGAGCAATGGCGAAAAGGGGCAGATGAAGTTTAATATTGCAAATGCAAAGTTCAAAATGTTGGAAAACAGTTAAATAACCATGCCACATAAAAAAAAAATAATGTAGATTTTAATAAAAAGATTGCGAAAAATTTAGAGTTCTGGTTGGGCAGAAATCAAAAACCCAAAGCAACTGCAATATGTTCACAATAAATTTAACAAATTCTTGGCTTCATATCTAAAGTATAAATAGTTAAGTCCTCAGTTTTTCTTCCCCAAAATATACCTTGTTGGGCCCCCTTTTAACTAAGCTGCTCAGTTCTGGTCACCGATTACAGAATGGATATAAAGCTCTGGGAAAAATACAGAGGAAATGACAAAAGCCTATTATCAAAATCTCCCCATGAGGAAAACTGAGGCCCTGAACTCACTCTCTCGACAGGGGTAGAATTAGGGGGGAAAAGACGAGGTGTTAAAGGAAAAATAGGGAAAAAATAAAGGGGGTGTAAACAGCGGCAAAGGGTTTTAATTTGGAAAAATTCAGAATAGGGAAAAGGATATAGGAAACACTGGTTTTCTAAAGGTTTTTGGGTGAGTGAACAAACCGAGACAGTTATTCAGGCTAAAACGTTGATACTTTTTAAAAAATTAGATAAAAATGAGTGGTGTGGGTGGGTGTGATTAACCTACTACTTGTGCCTGGGGCTGGTGCCGTTTCCTTCCTGAGTGGGGGGACCAGAGTGGGGGGGTCGGGTTATTCCCGGGGGGGGGTTTTGGGATAATCCGGGGGGGGGCTGGACCTGCTCCCGGGCATGGCCCGTTGCAGTGTTTTCCCCTTTTTTATGTCTTATGTACTGTATATAGAGGAATTTTTTTAAAAGGTACATATAAGAGGAACTTTGTAAGAGAGGATTTTAATAGAGGAATTTGTAAGGGGGGTGATGATATAGAGGAACTTTGTAAGAGGGTGACGTATAAAAGAGGAAATTTTTAAAAAGAGGTACTGTAATATAGAGGAATTTTTTAAGAGAGGTACTGATATAAAGGGAAATTTGCAAGGAGATGACTGATATAGAGGAATTTGTAAAAGAAGTGCGTATTAAAGGAACTTTTTAAAAAAGGTGCTGTATACAGAGGAACTTTGTTGCAACCCCGAAGGGTTACAAATATTATTATGTAATATGAATGATATTATCTTTTCATTTAATTTTATATTGCTTATATTTGCGATAATAGCTAAATCGTAATTGTATGACTTTATATTATTATTTGACTGTTATATTCTTATTTAGCTTATGTTGTTAGGATGTATATAAAATGTGCTCAGTTAGTCTTGATTGTCAAACTACTGTAATTATCGCTTGTCGCTCGTTATACTGCCGGCTTCTGAGCTGCACTTGTCCACGGAGCTATCACGTGATCGAGGGGGGGGTGTCCTCACCTCTCGTAAAGTATTCAGTCTGCTAGAGACTCGCTTGCTGTTAGGACAGATTGTCTGTCTGACAGTCTGCTGGAGACTCGCTTGCTGGTTGGACAGCTTGTCTGTCTGACAGTCTGCTGGAGACTCGCTTGCTGGTTGGACAGATTGTCTGTCTCATTATTCTTGTTAGTTCTGTAGAACTTTGTTCACAGAACATTGTATAGACTTTGTGATTTTCGACGTTGTACTGAGGTTGTGTGTCCTATTGACACTCTGAACATCTCAGGTCCCGAGCTATAGCTTCTGACCTAATTTTGTACTGGTTTCTGTGTATTGTCACAGTCACAGTTTTTCCTATGCTGAACGTAGATTCAGTTTTATGGGAGTTTTGTAACTTGTGGAGGATCTGCAGATGGTCCCTACTTAGTGTCGTTATATTATTTCCCAGTTCCTGATTCTGTGTCGCAGTCGCTTGTATTGCATTGCTATTGGGCTTAGCATTCTTTGTTGTTCAAGCAGACTGTTCGGGTTGCCAGTCGGTCAAGAAGTTAGTTTATTTGAGGACTTTGTCAGTCACTTGTTTAAGTCTTATTCGAGTCTTGAGACATAGCTAACTACTTAAGAGCACTTACACGCATACTCACACTTACTTGTACATATTTGTAATATCTTATTAAATATTAATGTACCTGACGGTACTTAAGAATTATAAATGTGATATGTGCTTTCAGCACAATAATATTGAACTCGAGAGATTGATTTTATTTTGATTGCTGTAATTAATTTAATTTGATAATATACCTCTAGACAACTTATAGACTTAATAAATTTATTAAATTTTAATTTCTCTAGTTAGTAGCCTACCAGTTGTAATCCTAAAGCACTATTGAATATCACTGATTTCTAATGGATAATTGGTCAAGGATACTGACTACTTGTTACGAAAACCCAGTAACAGGCTGGATGCTAGAAGGGCAGTCCTTTCTAGTATTCACTGGAGATCTCTAAGCTTTTAGAATCGCGTTTTTTGTAACACTTTGTAAGAGAGGTGACTGTATATAGAGGAACCTTGTAAGAGAAGTGACTGTATATAGAGGAACTTTGTAAGAGAGGTGACTGTATATAGAGAAACTTTGTAAGAGAAGTGACTGTATATAGAGGAACTTTGTAAGAGAGGTGACTGCTAGAAAATGACAGGATGGATAATGAGAACCTTCAAAACTAGGGAGGCCAAGCCCATGATGACACTCTTCAGGTCACTTGTTCTATCTAGGCTGGAATACTGCTGCACACTAACAGCACCTTTCAAGGCAGGTGAAATTGCTGACCTAGAAAATGTACAGAGAACCTTCACGGCGCGCATAATGGAGATAAAACACCTCAATTACTGGGAGCGCTTGAGGTTCCTAAAACTGTATTCCCTGGAACGCAGGCGGGAGAGATACATGATTATATACACCTGGAAAATCCTAGAGGGACTAGTACCGAACTTGCGCACGAAAATCACTCACTACGAAAGCAAAAGACTTGGCAGACGATGCAACATCCCCCCTATGAAAAGCAGGGGTGTCACTAGCACGTTTAAGAGACCATACAATAAGTGTCAGGGGCCCGAGACTGTTCAACTGCCTCCAGCATACATAAGGGGGATTACCAACAGACCCCTGGCAGTCTTCAACCTGGCACTGGACAAGCACCTAAAGTCGGTTCCTGACCAGCCGGGCTGTGGCTCGTACGTTGGTTTGCGTGCAGCCAGCAGCAACAGCCTGGTTGATCAGGCTCTGATCCACCAGGAGGCCTGGTCACAGACCGGGCCGCGGGGGCGTTAACCCCCCGAACTCTCTCCAGGTAAACTCCAGGTATATAGAGGAACTGTGTAAGAGAGGTGACTGTATATAGAGGAACTTTGTAAGAGAGGTGACTGTATATAGAGGAACTGTGTAAGAGAGGTGACTGTATATAGAGGAACTTTGTAAGAGAGTTGACTGTATATAGAGGAACTTTGTAAGAGAGGTGACTTGTATATAGAGGACTTTGTAAGAGAGGTGACTGTATATAAAAGAACTTTGTAAGAGAGGTGATGTTATAGAGGAATTTGGGTAAGGAGGGGACTTATATAGGGGGGGCTTTTTTTTGGGGGTGTTAGGGGGGCTTTGTAAGAGAGGTGACTGTTTTATAGGGAAACTTTGAAAGAGAGGTGATTATTAGAGGAACTTTTAAGAGAGGTAAAGTAAAAGGGGAACTTTGTAAGAGAGGTGACTGTATTTGGGAACTTTGTAAGAGAGGTGACTGTATATAGGGAAAATTTTGGTAAGAGGGTGCTTTTTTTTTATAAAAAGGGGGAAATTTTAAAAAGGGGGACGATTAAAATTTAAAAAAAGGGATGTTTAAAGGGAATTTGGGGGGTGATTAATGGGGAAATTTTAAAAGGGGGTCTGTTTAGAAGGAACTTTAAAAATTTGTTTTTAAAAAAATTTAAATTTAAAAAAAGGGTAAGGAAAAAAAAATTTATTGGGGAGTTTAAAGTTTAAAATTTAAAAAAAATAAAAGAGAGTTCAAAATTTTTTTGGGGGTTTTGGGAATTTAATAAAAAT